>JAYESA010000014.1:111690709-111790709 GCA_036927795.1 Iris macrosiphon
GGTTAGGGCTAGGGTTTAGACCCTCTGTGACAGTGTGTGTGTCGTGTCTGTGTCAATGTGTGTGTGTGTCATGTCAGTGTCAGTGTCATATCGTATCTGCATCTGTGAGAGAGAGAGAGAGATCGGGTTAGGGTTTACACCCTCTGTGTCAGTCTGTGTCATGTCTGTGTCAGTGTTTGTCGTGTCTGTATCAGTGTCATATCGTGTGCATCTGTGGGAGAGAGAGAGAGAGAGAGAGAGAGAGAGAGAGAGTGAGAGAGAGAGATCGTGTTAGGGTTTACCTAGAGGAGGAGGAGGAGGAGAAGCCCGAGGTCCGCTAGAGGGGGATGTGGGGGAGCCGGTGGAGGGCTGTAAGGGAGCACTCGGGGGGACCGTCGGAGTAGGGGGCTGTGGAGGACACCGGAAGGGGCACTTCGCCGGAGAGAGGGGGGGGGGAAGAGGGGAGAGTTTTTAAAAATTTGGGAAAAGATTTTGACAGAAGGGAGGGAAATCAAAACCTATATTAAAAATTTTAGCGTAGTTTAGCGACGTCCACTTATGACGTCGCTAGTAATAATAGCGATGTCATAACTAGATGTCGCTAAAAGTCGCTAATTATCAAGTTTGTGACGTAATAGACGTCACTAAAAATATCGCTAAAAATCAAAAAAATAACGTCGCTAAATACATCGCTAAATCAAAAAACTCAGCGACGTTTAGCGACCTTAAAGAAGCTTATAGCGACTATTCTTTTAAAAACTGAATTACAGTCGCTAAACGTTGCTATATGTCGCCAACAGCGATGTATAGCGACGCTTATTTTTGGAGTCGCTCAAATCTTTAATATTAGCGATGTTTTAATATGACGTCGCTAAAAATGTTGCTATTTTATCATATTTTGGTAGTGTCATGAAGAAGTTATTTCGGGTGATGGAAGACAATATCGCGTCCACAACCTGGTTCGACGACTTCTACATAAGTTTTTATCCATAGGTTTGGGGACTTGAACCTCTTACAAGTATGATTTTAATCTTCCCACAAACATTTTAAAGATTTTACTTTACAACTCAATTAAACTATATCTCAAATAAATTTGGCATGAAAGCTCTTGTATACGCGGAGAGGCTTGTATAGGTAGGTAAAAATGTTAGGTTCCAAGAATGGAAATGAATGAGGCAAAAAGGGGTTTCCATATTACATAACCATGTATCCATATGCAATTTAGTTATTAAAATATAACATGCATGATAACAGAAAATTAAAATAACTATGCAATACAATATTCTCTTTTGTATTTTTATATTCCTCGAGTCATCGCTTATAATTTCATACTTCCCAATATAGGAATTTTCACACTTGTATACTTCCCAATCTAGGGATTGCCGCACTTTCCTACTTTCCAATCCAGGGATCTCTACATTGGAAACTCAACGGTCCCAAACCTTTCTCCATGATTATATTTTTTTTGTAACAATTGTACAATATTCCATATTTTTATATAACAAGTTAACAATAATAAGATTACTCTATTTTATCTCTATTATTTTACTTTTGCACCAACAATCTTATGGAATTTATAAACAAAGACAAAGAATACTTCTTTTTATTAAAGTGTGAAGGTAAAGAAAAGTAAGATAAAAATCACTCACTATTTGATGAAATTTAGACCATATAGATTTTTGAATGATTCCTCTATATGAATCCAAGTCTAACTAGGTCATTCGAACCAACAAGACAACACAATGTACCGCATAGAGTGGAGCATTACACGAAGCATGTCAGAGTTGAAACAAAGATGGATTCAAAAACTAATTGTGAAAATATCTCTGTCTAATAATATACCATCAATATACTGTTCTACTCAAAATTATTATGTAAAATAGTTCTAGTTAAACTAGGACATGTAATATACCTACAATATACTGCGTTGGTCAAGGACAGAACCAAAAATTAGAGTTTGGATAGGCTGGGTGTGGACTAACTCATATGAAAAAAAAGAATTTTTTGGGGTGGGTTGGAGCCCATCCAGCCCCAGAGTAGTTTCATCATTGTTGCTAGTACACCATCAATATATTGTTTGCACTAAAACAATGCAGACACATGTTCGAGATTTGGGTTTTTAACTCAAAATTTTTACAAGTATTCTACAAAACCGATTTTCAAAAGCAAAGAGGTTCACCCTAGGGTCCTTAAAGATACTAGATCTTGAGTTTGAGTTCATAACATCAAGATCACCTCAAACATCATGGATTTATCCCTAGACCCTAGGATTTATCCCAAATGTGAGTTTATGCTCTAAAACTCCTTAAAATCTTAGATCTGATTCATGAAACAAATTACAATCTACAAGAATTCTTATATGATAGCAAGAAACAACAACAACAAAATTGAAGGAATAAAACATCAATAAAACATTTATTCCATTTAGTACAAGATATACTTACCTTAATCCATGTCACCCCTCCCCCTCCTCCCAAGACACATATACACACAACCCAATAAAAAATATTCTACTCCAACTAACCGAATCAGAAACCACTAGTTTAGACCTCAAGGTCAGCTTCAATAGTAGCTCCTACGCTCAAGGGAAAAGATATCAAGAAGAATAGAGAAGTAAAGAGAGTGAAAAAGAGTGAATGAGTGAGGAGTAGATAAATGAGTGAGGAGTAGATAAATAAGAGAGAAGAGAGAGAATGCGATAGTATGGAGGACCATTGGGTAATTGGCTAGACTAGTCATCACTATTGACTGGTTCAGCAGATCGCGAATGGTATACCGTTAGTATAGTGTTAGCACAAAAAAAATTTAAATTTTGAGAATTTCAGGGTACGTCGTTCTATGTTCGAATTTTAATACAGATCCATAACAATGTCAAGGATCTCTAAAGGTCTAGGGTAGTCATTAAATTAGATTATCATGCCAAGAGATCAGAAATTTAATTACGTTGCATAGTTCAGTTAATCATTTTAGACCAGTCAATTATCCTCTGGGCGATCCGTCCGTACGGTTCATGAGACACTCAGAAAATCAAATAAACATGATACACTTTTTTTGGGACCTTAACATAGACTTTAAGAGTGGTTGAATGGGAGCAAGTAGGAGATCTCACTAAAGGAGAGAGTGGGTAGCAGTTGTGATGTGCAGTACTGGCCCTGAGCTCATGGGTGCCCAAGACGAACTTTCAAAATGAGTCTCCCATACATAATGTAAAAAAAAGTATGAAACAAAAGTAAAATAAATAAAAAGTATCTTCACCAAGATTTGAACTATGAACCTCTTATGTACAAGTCTAACATAATAACTGCTACACTACAATTTCTTTGTGATACAAATGTCACATGGTACATACTAGTTCTATTTTTGGTACAAAATTATTAATATATTTAAATATAATTTTTTTGGGCCCTCATGGTCTATGGGGTCCTGGACGGTGATGTCCTGGGTCAGGGCCAGCCCTGGTGATGTGTATTGTAACTCTATGTTCTTTTATTCATTCAATAAAAAAAAATCTCTTGATTCGTGGATTAGATCGATAGAACAAAGTAAGTTTTTGTTGGTTAATTCTTATTTGTTTTATATTAATTATTTTTTAATTAATATTATGTTTTGTTATTTTTGTAATTATAAGAATATTATCATGTTATCATTCTCGTGTATTACACAACATAAAGAAATCATGTAGAGTAGAAATTTTTTTGTAGAATTTTTTGACTTTCGTCCCACTTAATAATATAATTTTTGACTTATATTTCATATTTTTTTTGTTTATTAGACTTACATTTCACTTTTTGTCATGAAAAATATTTGACGACAGTTTTTTATAATAAAATGAATATTTTTCGTAACAAAAAATAAAATTTAAGTATAATAAAAAAAAATATAAGTCTAAAATTATATTATCTAGTAGGACAAAGATTTTTTATTTTTTTATTTTTTTATTTTTTTGAGTAGGACAAAGGTATTTTTTTTTGAGGACAAAAACCACATGGGCACGAGAAGAGTACGGTGTTGGATTAATTTACACCAAGTTTGTTAGGAGCTGATCAGCGTTACAGTGTGGAAATGGACATCACATCAGTGATCAGACTGTTGTTCTGTCTTGCTATTTTTTTTTTTTTTTTTCCTTTCCTTTTTTTCTCTCTGTTTTGAGATGTAGTAAGCATTGGAAGTGAGCTCAGATTGGTCATGCTGCGAGTTAAGCGCCACTGTTTCTAGTAATTCATGATTTGTTTCCATTTCCCAGAAATAGGAGAGCCATGCATATGCATGCATGACCTTGCTCCCTGAAAATGACCAGCCAGGAGAAAATGACACCATGATTCCAAGTTTCTACTTCATGCTCAGGACAAAACTAAAGATGTGATCCAACCTTTCATTTCATGTGGACTTGTACTACTGAGTTTCAAAAGATTAATTCTCATTTGAAAGGGGATTCTAGCATCTCCACCAAACTAAGCAATTCAAGTCTTTTTTGCCAGCAATTTTTAGAGGACGAAAATATTTTTTTAGAGGAATAAATGATATATCGGAAGATCGTTGTATTTTTTAATATGATAATAACTAAAATTTAATTTTTTTTATAAAAAATTAAAAAAAAAAATTAGGGAGACCATAACCCTCTTAGTTTTCACTAAGCTCGGTCGTTGTTTGTTGGTTGTTGAGAGGATGTTTGGCTGCATGAGAAAATGCAAAACCAACAACCTAATTAATGGACATTAAGTTACTTAAAAATTAAAATTTTCTGAATAGAAATTATTGAGGATTAGGAAGTATACTACACAAGAGAAGACATTAAATACATGTTGATGGTAAGGTGATCATCATCCACTGTCGGGAGATAAGTATTACAACTTTACTGGTAAACTATATCGCAAGTATCATTGTTTACTTACAATTAAAACTGCTCACTACACATAAAGAACGAGTTTCTTAGCAAAAATGTGCATGGACGTGAGCCAGAAATGACTTGGAATAAATCTGACAAGACTTGGACAACCTTTTAGTTAGTGTAATATCTCCAGACTCCTAAGTTCTCTTCACTCTGTCAATAGAGCCTCCGCGTGCGATCCATCACAATTTCTATCTGTCAGTTGAACTAGCAATCAACCATATCCATATTTTGAGTTCCCACGTACTGAAAATATCTCGAGTAGCTCAAGAAGAGGACCTCGAAATTCGAGATCTACACTACCGTTAGAACCGAAGACTTCGAAATCGTTGCCAATCTCACTTATCATTAATTTTTTTAGATTTTTTTTGGAGTCAAAGACAAGGGTCAACCAAATTTAGTTTCGACTATGACAACCCAATTCTCTAGGAAGCCTTGCGTGAGTCTAAAATCAAAAAAATAAAGACCTCCTCATTCTTAGACCATTTTGAAAGAAATGCTCCACTCGTGTAGTGTGGCCTTATATAGATTAAGTAGATGTACATTGGAGGAGCATAACTTTCCTACTATTTACTATTAGAACAGAAGCTCTTATTTTGTTTTGAAAAGTTGTAAAAAAAATTAAACAAGATTAGTATTACCGGTCTCTGAAAAAGTCGTACAAGATGCATTGTTCTAAGAGTTGATTCGAGGTCTATGTGCATACTTTCACTATTAAAAATTACGGAATTAGCAATGCTTTTAGCGACGTTATTATAAAACGTCGCAGGTAGTCGCTAATAGCGATGTTTGGCGTCGTTCAGCGACATGTTTTAGTAAAATAGAAAACTATGTCATTTAAGCGCCGCTAAACGTCGCTAATATTTTAATTATAGCAACGTTTAGCGACATTTTGTATTCAAGTCGCAGTATATTAATATATTAACGACGTTTAGCGACGTCTATTTTAGACGTCACTAAATTATTTCATTTAGGGTTCATGATTTTATTTTTCCCATTCTCTCGAACTCTTACCGAAAATTTCAAAAGCCCCTCCCCCCCTCCGTCTTAGTGTCCCCCCCCCGGGCGTCCTCCTCCCTCCGCAGAAGTTCCCCCCACCCCTTCGGCGAAGTCCCCCCCCCCCCTCGCGCATCTCCTCCCCTCCGACGACTTTGGACTTCTCCTCCTCCTCTAGGTAAACCATAACCCTCTCTCTCTCTCTCACACACACACACACACACAAATACAGACACAACATTTGATAGAGGACACGACACAGACACATACACAATTATAGACACGACATGGGATACGACACAAACACATACACTGACACGATATGTCACTGACACGACACGAGAATGAAAATCATAAGAGTATTATCGTAGTTTTGGTTGTGATATTTGGTATCAAGAAGTTGTGTATCAATTGGCATGTGAGGATGTTGATATTGTGTATGCTAGTGTTAGTGTGTAGAGTTTGTGTTTGTTGTGTTGGTGCTAGAGTGTTGTGTATGTGAGAGAGAGTCTATTGTGTTTAAGAGTGTGCACTTAGTTGTGTGTTCATGAGTGTGTATGAGAAATTTTGAGAAATGATTACGCAACAGCTGTACATGTTGTATGATGGAAGGAGTAGGTATTTTTCCAACAGAGGCAACAAATGTGTTGTTGCACTCTGCAGCTGCAAGTGGCAGTATCCTGCAGATTTTAAGAGCTTGCAGCTGTGCTGGCGCTTGGTTCCAGAGCTGCAGAGGGTGTTGCAACTGTGTCATGTTTTGGGGTTTTATTGCAGGCCTGTAGTGTAGTGACTTGGAGGGTGGAGAGCTCGGTTTGTATTCATGCTGTAAGGGGGTGAGCTAAGGTCTATTCTGTGCTCAGTTGAGCAACTGCATTGTTGTAGGAGCCTTGGCAACAATATCTTTAGTGCGCTGCATGGGGATGTTGCAGTAGAGTGTGCAACAACAATATGAAGTACAGGTACTACACTGGGTGATACTATAGATTTTAGGGTTGCCAGCACTTCAAGTGCAGTAGAACAGTGGCAGCAAGCAATGTACACAATAAGTGTGTATATGTGTGTAGTAGGGTGAGTGTGATGTATGTGTATCATGTGATACATGGATATAGTAGTGTATGTGTAGTGAGTTGTGGGTGAGGTTTATGTAAGTGAGTGCTAGTGTATTTAGTGTGTGTTGTATAGGTGTGTGTGTCCAAGTGTGGGTATCATAAATATGAATACCTAGATGCTAGGGACTGGGTTTAAAGGAATGTTAAGTATGGAAATGTGTCCAGAGTGCAAGGTATAGGTACCAAGACAATGAACACGTGACGACACATATTTAATAGGGTTTAAAATTAGAGTTGTCTACATGTCTACTAGTTTTTGGATAGTCACGAATTATAAAATAGATACTCATAAACCATGATATGGATACTCACACATCACAACTCGAATACTCACGCATCAATAGGAGTTGTTAATTACTTTGATGAACATGTGTATCCATCTTTGTATCCATTTGGATAATATACTTAAACGATGTCTATTCATCTTTTCAGAAGTATCTAGAAATAGATCTGAATTACTACCTGCGTTATCATTCGTGGATGTACAACCGTCATCCTGATAATATGTGTGATGTGTGGAATGAATTAATATAGGGGTGGAACAGTTTCTGCAGTTCGCCAAGGCGTTCCCTCAGTACATGGACGACAACAGAATTAAGTGTCCATGTGTGAGATATCGTAACTTAAAATATCACTCAGAAGTGGATGTGACATATCATTTATACTCGAGGGATTTTACGCCGAATTATTATCAGTGGACCTCACACGGAGAACTTGTATCTTTAGCATCAGAGCCGGAGCCTTATGTGAAGCCATATATGGATGTCCACGACCACGCCGATTACGACGACGGGTGCGTGAACACAATTTTTGACGCTATCGGGTCTAGTTTCGATCCGGACAATTATGATGCAGCTGAGGAGGCACCGAATGCCAATGCTGCAAAGTTTATGGAGATATTAAAGAATGTAAGGACTCCACTATATCCTGGTTATGAGGTTCATTCACCATTTGAGGTAGTTACAAGACTGTTGAGCATCAATCCGATTTTAACATGTCGCAAGAATGCTACAACCAACTGATGGAGGTGATTATAAAGATCTTGTCGGCGGGTACTAAGTTACCTAAAGACTTCTACGGTCTTAGATGATGGTTAGATCACTCTGGATAGGATACGAGAAAATCGATGAATGTCACAACGGGTGCATGTTGTACTAAAAAGACGACAATGATGAAGACGTGTGCCAATTTTGTGGTGTTGATCACTACAAGGCAACTGGTACAGGAAGGCCTGCTGGTGCAAGAAAGCCGACCGATTCGATGCACTACTTGTCTTTGACGCCGCGGTTGCAGAGATTGTTTATGGTGAAGGAGACTGCTGAAAATATGAGTGGGCATATGCGAGAACAGATTGAAGGAGTGTTGGATCACCCATCCGATGGAGAAGCATGGAAGAACTTCGATCGAGAGTATCCCAATTTTTCTTCGGATTTGCGTAATATACGATTAGGGCTCTCGTCCGACGGTTTTATTCCATTCGGACTTTTGGGCTCCCAGTATTCGTGTTGGCGTATGATCGTCACCCCGTACAACCTACCGCCTTGGATATGCATGAAGACTCCGGTTATGTTCTTAACCATCATTATTTTGGATTCGAACAATCCGAAAAAGAATATCGATGTGTCTTGCTACGTTGATAGATGAGTTGAATCAGTTGTGGGAAGTAGGTGCCAACACGTACGATGTTTCAAAAAAATAGAATTTTTAGATGAGGGCAGCACTTATGTTGACTATCAACGACTTTTCGGCTTATGGCATGTTATCAGGATCGAGCACTCATGGTCGTCTCTCATGTCCGTATTGCATGGACCAAACTAAGGCTTTCCTTTTGAAACACGGAGGAAAATTGTGCTTCTTCAATTGTCATCGATAATTTTGTCGTCGGATCATCCGTTCCGGAGGAACAAGAACGCATTTCGTGCCGGCGTTACGGAGAAGGCAAATTCACCTCTAAGATGGCCCGGAGACATGATATAGGAAGAGGTTAAAAACTTACCAAGTTCTATCGAAGAGCCTACTAAGGGGTACAAGTGCGATAGATTTGGTCACACTCATAACTGGACAAAGAGAAGCATATTCTGGGACCTGCCATATTGGAGCACTAATCTATTCACATATAACCTTGATGTCATGTATATCAAGAATAATGTGTTTGACAACATAATTAATATTGTGATGGACGTAAAGGGGAAGACCAAAGGTAATCCCAAGGCCAAGTTGGACTTGGAAGAAATATGCAAACGCACTGCGTTGTATTTGATAAAGGAAGGGAATATGAAGTATAAACAACCTAAGGCAAATTTTTTATTGGACAAGGAGGATAAAGAGAGACTATGTTGGTGGATTCAGGGACTAAATTTTTCAGACGGGTACGTGTTAAATCTGAGAAGATACGTTGACCCGAAGGAGAACAAACTAACGAGTATAAAGAGCTACGTCTGTCATGTATTCATGGAGAGGTTAATTTCGATTGCATTTCGAGAATTCTTACCGCAGGTAGTTTGGGATCCTTTAACAGAGCTTAGAACATTCTTCAGAGATATTTGTTCTACTAAGTTGATCGTCTATCGTCTAGAAAAGTAAGAGAAGGACATTGCGGTAATACTGTGCAAGCTTGAAAGAGTGCTCCCTCCGGGATTCTTTGACTCCATGGAGCATTTACCAATTCATCTTTCCTACGAGATACGTGTCAGTGGCCCTTTCTATTATCATTGGATGTACCCGTTTGAACGTCAACTGAACCACCTAAAAAGAAAGGTAAAAAATAAGGCAAAGGTGAAAAATCAGTGAATGTACCCGTTCGAACGTCAACCTCTTCCAAGCAATGATCTAATTCATTGTGCCAACTTATCTCGAATATCACCAATTCTAAATCATATGAGTTCCATCCGACAATTCTCTAATACCGTCTTATTCCTCACCGTCGCATAACCTATCCCACCAAATCAATTATCACCTAAATCATATCTCCCATTGCGTTTATTTTAACGTCAATGTCGCTAGTATACACTCCCAGTTTTAATTCCTAACTCTAAGTCTCTTTGCCCCATTTCTATCATTTTTTCGAACGATTACTCTGAAGTCAGGCACTCAAGTTTTAACTCAAGACATAGGATCGTCTGTCTAGCTACTAGGTCAGCTCACAAGTTCATAGGTACAGTTAGAGTTTGCGACTCATCCTGCAATCGCGTTGCACGAAGCTCGCCCCAAATATCCTAAGGTCAAACTATTATTCTTTTACACGGGTATTCTACCCAGGCTCGTTTTTACTCAGATTTTTAAACATCGAGCACAGATCATCCAATCCCATCAACACATTCGTTCAACCGAACCTACGATATGTCCACATTGCATGTCCAACCTATCGATTTGCATAGTCTATCTCCTCTATCACGTTTGATAGAATCCACCTATCCATCATTTTCTAAGCCTGGACCACTAAGTCACAATCTCATTCTAAATCATCGATGTACATCATAAACTCTAAGTCGTCTAACATAATCTACGTATCCGTTCATGAAACCATCCAACATATCTTCTTTCACATTCAAGGACTAACTCATCCCCAAAATACATTCGATTCACTTATATTTAGCAAATTGTCTTATCGTGTAGAACCATAAGTCAAAATGATCCTTCAATTATCATATTTTGGTCACCCGCAAGTTCAATCATCCCCGTCGGATGTGAGATCACCACGCCAACGCTCCCACAAAATAATTGTCCTAATCTGGACGTGACACATGTGCGAGCATATAATTACGCTCGTACAAGACAAGAACATCGAACAATATGGTTATCACCGAAATGATCGAGACACCTTATTATTTTACTTTGCTCCATCAAAGTTATATACTTATCCATCAAGTCATGTTCGTTCATCTAGTGTTTATAATTCGTCCTAACAAAATTATCCAACTTCAATGTTTCTGTTTGATAATTCCATAGTCCACTTCTAGCATTCCTCAAACAACTAAGTTTTACATCCCAAACCCAAAGTCTATCCTATTTTGATATATTCCATTCATCGAGTTCGTTTGGAATAATTACCGAACATGTTCCTGCAAGTTCGATCATCCCCGCCGGACGTGAAATTACCACGCCAGCGCTCCCGCAGGATAATCATTCTCGCTTGGACTGATTTTGAATGTTATCTTTCCGAACTTGATTTCAAGATCGTTCTTCCAAACTCTAAGCCAAAACTGTTATTGCTTATCTCTTCATCGAACCATAATATTCTTTCTCGGGCTAACTTATATTCGAACGATATTGTTGTCACGCCCCTGTCCCAAAAATACGTAGGACTAGGACACGTAAGCATGCCAGCCGCATGGATATGGCAACTCCAATATATGAAAACCAAATTCACACGTACGCTGTAATATGAAAATTAATCCATAAGTGGTATAAACATATATCACAAGTCATAGGGTACAATCTAAATCCCATCCACAGAAAATCAATATAAATGACTAACCAGCATCTATATAACTAGATCTCAACATAAGTATCTAAGGATGATAGTTGGATGGAAACAAATCCACTACCAACTCGAATGTAAGAGAAAATATTAAAGTAAGTACAATACAGCAACACCATATAAGAACACCATCTAGCAATCACGAGCTCGAAAAGAGGACATCCACGAAACATATATAGCCATCCGATCTGTGCTCCTGCAAATACTCAAGAATAGATACACCTGGCAGAGGACCAGGTTCTCAGAGGGATGTAACAAGATACAGAAAATATGAGCCAACTTGAATACAATAAATATGGATATAATTTGAAAATAAATAAGTACGCTGTACAAGATAATCTATATGAATGCAAATGAGGACAACTTTTTGATGTATGGGCAAGGGTAGTCTACTCGATCTAAGCCTCACAACTCATGCACTCGTCCATGAACATCATCAGCCGGCATACCTCGGGGGTAGCGACCCTCGGACTCCATCAATCGACATACCTCGGGGGTAGCGACCCTCGAACTCCATCAATCGACATACCTCGGGGGTAGCGACCATCGGACACGACCCACCATAGTGCGTGCTAGTGACTACGGTGTTACCAGAGTGGTTAAAGCCCATACGCCTAATGATTGTCCTCTATGATACTAAGTGTCAAGTGTGTGTCAACATATCTAATATATAGTAATGACTGAAAGAAAACTACACATGCAGGAATAAACAGAAATGCAATAAATATAAAGAAATATAAATAGTAACCGATATTTACATGCTCGTATCAGTACAGTTATGTAACCGATACGATGTGTCAGACATATCTAGGGGCAAGTATATCTGTCTACTACCATATATCTCAATCCACGTAAAGTAGTAATGCGAAGAGCGAACCAAGCGCACTAAGATTAGCTAGACCTTAATACACCGATTCTGATTGGGCAATTGTATCATTGTGTGCACCCAATAATACATATGCCATGAGCAAGCTCGATGAAAGAATAAGCTTGCAAAAACTAGGCTATAATAGCAGCATAAATCAAGGTAGTACAACAAACATAAATACGCTGGATTATGATGAAAGAAGGTACAAATTAATTCAAGTTTGCAAAAACAAAAACAATATAACCAACAATAATAAAAGACTCTATAATCTCTACAGTTATCATACAACCTCCTTGTCTAAGTCGCTAGTCGACCAAATAGGGCATGAACCTCTAAATTCTACCGTCTGAATTAACACTGTTGTCTACTGCTAGCATACAATTTATGTTATCTTCTTATGCAATTCTAAAGTCGGTGTCATTTGGTTATACTTCACCAATGGATTAAGAGGACTGTGTGATACTAGGTGGTGAGGTATAGTACCCAACTTAAAATAATTTAACTGCTATTGTATTGCCTTAAGGATACCGTAGACGCTCCTATTAATGTCTACAAAAAGGGGTCTTGGTACATTATTGGGGTATCCTCTTCTATTACATAGGTCATGGTCATCTTACCTCTTAGTCATAGTGCTTATAGAACAAGTGTCAATAGTAAAGATAGAAAGGTTACTAGCCCTCAAGTGAGAGAGGAGATAACTTATGTGGAGATATGGGTTCAATTACGTGATTTAAAACTAAGTTGTAACCATAAAATTATAATCTAAATGAACAGCTCAACTATCAAATTCTTGCTACTAAGCACATAATTTCAAAATTTAAGATTACAACTATAATTCTAGGAAACTATATATCATATCATAAAAGAATTCATTTGGCCTACAATCAGAAGTGTCAGAGGGCACGAGTTGAAAGATGAAGAATAGAAGAACATGATTAGTCGTCGCACAAATAGCGAGTGCTAGGGTTTCAGGGAAACAAATATATGAAATAAAATAGAGAAGCTATAGATAATGTCAAGGTTTCCTAAGGGGAGATGCTACGCTACTCTCTGTGTTTGCGGTATGTTCAAGAAACTACTATATTCAATGCTCTTGGCTTCCTAAAGTGTTGTCTACTAATAATAAGACATTGATCTAAGTTTATAGTTCTAATATTATCTAACTATGAAGGTTAGTTCAGTCCAAATATTGAGTTTTGGTTTCCTATTGGTTCCTCAATACTAGGGTCAACAATATGGTCAAACTTCTAACTGACTCTAGTAGTGTCTATACTACTCTCAAGTCTTCTTAATACATCAAGGGGTAAGGGTATAACAATCTAAAGATAAGGAATTCTAGGTTCACTAGATATTCTAAACTTAGTGGTGTGTCTATATTCTCTTTGTATTCTTAATAGGTGTGCTACCATAATCATCATCCTAATAACAAGGGTTCCTATATTCTAGCAGAAGGCTATACTCAAAGAACTATTAGGGAAGTACAAGAATCAAGCATGATGCAATTATTCAGATAGAATGGATTGGAAGGAAAACGAATCATAGTCAATTGTGGATGAGATCCTATACTCTATTCCTAGGTGCAGGCTTGCTGGCACAGTAACGTAACCGAGACAATATGCTCTCGACCTGCATGGGCCACCACAAAAACATGTCACGCCCCAGTCCCAAAAATACGTAGGACTAGGACACGTAAGCATGCCAGCCGCATGGATATGGCAACTCCAATATATGGAAACCAAATCCACACGTACGCTGTAATATAAAAATCAATCCACAAGTAGTATAAACATATGTCACAAGTCATAGGGTACAATCTAAATCTCATCCACAGAAAATCAATATAAATGACTAACCAGCATCTATATAACTAGATCTCAACATAAGTATCTAAGGATGATAGTTGGATGGAAATAAATCCACTACCAACTCGAATGTAAGAGCAAATATTAAAGTAAGTACAACACAGCAATACCATATAAGAACACCATCTAGCAATCACGAGCTCGAAGAGAGGACATCCATGAAACATATATAGCCATCCGATCTGTGCTCCTGCAAATACTCAAGAATAGATACACCTGGCAGAGGACCAGGTCCTCAGAGGGACGTAACAAGATACAGAAAATACGAGCCAACTTGAATACAGTAAACATGGATATAATTTGAAAATAAATAAGTACGCTGTATAAGACAATCTAAATGAATGCAAATGAGGACAACTTTTCAACGTATGGGCAAGGGTAGTCTACTCGATCTAAGCCTCACAACTCATGCACTCGTCCATGAACATCATCAGCCGGCATACCTCGGGGGTAGCGACCCTCGGACTCCATCAATCGACATACCTCGGGGGTAGCGACCATCGGACACGACCCACCATAGTGCGTGCTAGTGACTACGGTGTTACCAGAGTGGTTAAAGCCCATACGCCTAATGATTGTCCTCTATGATACTAAGTGTCAAGTGTGTGTCAACATATTTAATATATAGTAATGACTGAAAGAAAACTACACATGCAAGAATAAATAGAAATAAAATAAATATAAAGAAATATAAATAGCCTGCAAAAGTACTGTAATAATTTGGCAAGGTATCTTGCCTGGTAAGAAAGCTGCAAGGTGTACTGTCCAGAAGTCAAACGCACAGGATCAAAAGCTATGGTTACAGAACAAATGTCTCCGGATGCTGAAATAAATATCACCAACATTTTTAGAATAAGCAAAATAGCTAAAAAGTACTTCCCTTTCGTCCAATTTGGACACAGGAGCAAAACGGTAATTTTGGGTAAAAGTGGGGTCCACGGGTGGCCCACTTTACATCGAAAAGCGTGCCAAGGGTAATAGTCTCTAAATGGGACAAACTATAGGTCAAACAACTCTAAATGTCAATACGAACCCAACGGTATATCCAAATGTGGATTCCGATGGACCGAACTCAATTTTGTCTAAAAAGTCAACTGTGGGGCCCGCCAATTGACGATCTGGTCAACCGTCTCAGAATTGTGTGAAAATTGGATCACAGGACCAGCGCGTTACCACGAGTCCAGTGGCGCAAGTTTTGTCATAATCTGACAAGCGTGCACAAAATACGTGCGAGTTCCACAAAAGTTGCGACACAGAGTGTGTCCGTGGATACGGCCTGATTCCGGCGTGCACACGCGTCCGAATCAGTCTTCATGAACTTTTACGTGTCCGGTTACGCTGCGTGCACCATTCGGTACACTTGGTACACGGCAGGGCGGTCCCGTTTGGAGGGGCGCGCTCCGTTTTCCAACTTTTGGAAATCTGGCAAAAGTGGGTTCGTGCGGTTTTGTGACGAATATAATTCTGTCCACAGCAACTAATAATATAGGGTTATTTAACAGAAAATAAACTAGGTTAGGTGTTCTACAGGTATCAAAAAGAATCACCGAATTTGGATCCCTGTGGTGGGAGATACGAACTCGGCAATATGGGTGGTCACCGCAGTTTTCTGCGATCCCAGAATTCTGTCTGCTCGCGCCAACTTGGGCGCTATTTTTCACCTAGGGGTACCCATTTTCCGAGGTTGGATATAATACAGATATGGGAGAGGGTTAAGGGGTGATCATACCGGTGAAGACGGAACAGCGTTTGGTTGAGCGAGTCGACGAAAAATCACTCCGGAGCGAAGGTGCTTCGAGTAAGATTCTGCAGGGCGCGAGGTCGGAGTCGTCGGGATGGTTGGATGGCTTGGCGGGGCTTCTCTGGCTGTGGTGACGGCTCTAGATGGGAAGAGCAGGTCTGGAAATTTAGGTTAGAGTTTGAGAGAGAAATATATATATATATATATATATATATATATATATATATATATATATATATATATATTATAGGAAAAGAGAGAGGGATGGAGCGGGTTTCGGCCACGTGAAGGAAGGGTCAGGTAAATCAGCAAGTTGGCTGAAGGGAGCGGTCAATAGCAAGTGCTGATAGGGGCGGGTTCCCTGGCTGCAAGTGGGCGGAAGGGTCTTAGCATGTTTGCTAGGAATTGCTTGCTGCAAGTAGGAATAGCAAATAGTTATCATTGTTATTATTATTATTATTATTATTATATTCTTATTAAATAATTCTTTTCTTAATCCTTTTTTTTCTTAATATATATATACATATATTTATATTTGTGTATACATATATATTATATATATTCTCATAAGAAAAATTTATAGATTAGGGTAATGCACATCGTTAGGCTAGCAACTGCTCAAGGGGTCTCCTACATGGAATAAATTCTGAATAATTCCTGATGGTCACATAAGTCTTCTAAGTGCCCGAACACCTAACATAAAAATTATTAAAAATCTATTTCTCCTATTTAGACCTAATTAATACAATTTAATTAATAATTAATAAATAAAAAGGGTATATACGATTTTTAGGAAGGGGGTTTTACATTCTACCCAACTTATAAAAATTTCGTCCTCGAAATTAAAATTAAGTCACGATAGAACGTCAAGGATGGTATAAGATTTGCATCGTTTAAAATGCAAGGCTAGGTTAGAAGAGGTGGGCGATGTTGCGCATTGCACATCCCGAAAAATCATGAGAAAAATCCACATGAGCAAAAAATAGGTTTCTTCATGTGTCATGGCCAACGGTGTGGACACATAAATGCTCTTTCGCATGAAAGCGCCCAACAATTGGAAAATTGTACAAAGATGAGAATTGGGTGAGAGGTTCACAATCTACCAAACTTAAAATTTACCCATCCTTTACCTAAGGCTGTACATCTAGGAAAATTATTCCTCAAATTATTTAATCATGATTTTTAATCCTCAAAGGTTTAACACCAAACATATCACATATGATATACCCTTAACCAATTATAAAAGAGAGTCACTAAGTCATGTGTTTAGCCTTATGGGGTATAGCTAGTACTATCAGTGTCAACTTATACCAGCACGAGGTTTCGTCTTCCCGAAATAGGGGAAGACGGAGAGAAATAATAAAGAACTCAAGGTGAAGGTGACAGAATACAAGTACGAAGTTCAAAGAGATTAAAGAATCGAAAAGAGAGTTGTCAGGACAGTTGTGGATTAAAATCCTATATTTTTTTTTGGTAATTTCCTATTTACATGCTCGTATCAGTACAGTTATGTAACCGATACGATGTGTCAGACATATCTAGGGGAAAGTATATCTGTCTACTACCATATATCTCAATCCACGTAAAGTAGTAATGCGAAGAGCGAACCAAGCGCACTAAGGTTAGCTAGACCTTAATACACCGATTCTGATTAGGCAATTGTATCATTGTGTGCACCCAATAATACATATGCCATGAGCAAGCTCGATGAAAGAATAAGCTTGCAAAAACTAGGCTATAATAGCAGCATAAATCAAGGTAGTACAACAAACATAAATACGCTGGATTATGATGAAAGAAGGTACAAATTAATTCAAGTTTGCAAAAACAAAAACAATATAACCAACAATAACAAAAGACTCTACAATCTCTACAGTTATCATACAACCTCCTTGTCTAAGTCGCTAGTCGACCAAATAGGACATTAACCTCTAAATTCTACCGTCTGAATTAACACTGTTGTCTACTGCTAGCATACAATTTATGTTATCTTCTTATGCAAGTCTAAAGTCGGTGTCATTTGGTTATACTTCACCAATGGGTTAAGAGGACTGTGTGATACTAGGTGGTGAGGTATAGTACCCAACTTAAAATAATTTAACTGCTATTGTATTACCTTAAGGATACCGTAGACGCTCCTATTAATGTCTACAAAAAGGGGTCTTGGTACTTTATTGGGGTATCCTCTTCTATTACATAGGTCATGGTCATTGTCACGCCCCAGTCCCAAAATACGTAGGACTAGGAATACGTAACACGCCAGCCGTATGTATACGAACTCCAATATATGGAAACCATATACACACGTACGCTGTACATGAATATCCAATCCACAGTGGTAAATATATGTCACAACAAGTCACACGCAGTTCTATATCTCATCCACAGCACAAATAGTAGAATAAAAGAAATCAATAACTGAATATCAAAGAAGTAGTCTCAAATAGTAATCTCAAAGTGCAATAGTCGGGTGGAAACAAATCCACTGCAAATCGACTATAATAAACTACTAAAGAGAGAAGAGAATAAACTCTAATATAAGAATAAATGTCTAGAAAGAATAGCAACTAGAATCTCTAAACAGCTGCAACAAATCACATATAATCAGAAGATAAGATCTCCTCAGACTGATAGGTAGCGTCAGGTCCAGGTCCATACTCCTGCGGGTACTCCTGCTCACCTATATCTGGAAGGGACCAGGTCCTCAGAGGGACGTAACAAGATACAAAAAGCACATGCCAATAAAGTACTGAAAATAAACATCCATGGGGGTCGCCTAACCATCTATGTGAATACAGTTAAGAACACATTTCCCCACAAGTGAGCTATCTGGCTGAAAACTGGGATTTGGCATGGTTCTCTTTTGAAGATCCAGGGGCCTAAAAGGCACGTCGTCTTTTGAACGCCGGTGGCCCGCCTGATAGTACATAATATATAGTGGTCATCATGACTCGTATCTCCAGCGGAGAATCCGGGCGTACAGAAGAAAGTACAAAGGAGCTCAAATGCGGTACTTGTTGTTCTCTCCACCCAATGCTCTAAGCATGTCATGTCCATGACACAATAAACCTCTAATAACCACCAGGTCTACTAGCATGCAAAGTTTCTATTGGCAGTTATCCCTATCCGTCGCACGACCTATACGTACCGGGGGTCAGCCGAGTACGCAAGTCCGTGTCCTACATGTGACTCACACTCGTGTAAGAATAGTGTCATGGCCAATGAAACATAAATGCCTCATGAAGATGGGGTAGTCTCATAAAGTAGGTCCAATGCATATACATAAATAAAATATAGTACGACGACACCGTCGTTGCACCCAAGTTTTCTTGGACGCGCAGTTTATATAGCAGTTTAAAATAAATGAACTAAATAAGCAGAAAATAAACATGCATGCCTCATATGGAATGTAAATACAGTACAATGGCAAGGTATACTTGCCTGACAAGAAATCTGTAAAGTGTACGCGCCCAAATGTCAAGGACACAGAACCTGGAACTAAGGACTCCGAACAAACATCTCCGGATGCTGAAATAAATATCACCAACGTTTCCGGAATGAGCAAAATAGCTAAAAAGTACATCCCTTTCGTCCAATTTGGACACAGGGGCAAAACGGTAATTTCGGGCAAAAGTGGGTCCACGTGTGGCCCACTTTGCACCGAAAAGTGTGCCGAGGGTAACAGTCTCTAAATGGGACAAACTATGGGTCAAACAACTCTAAATGTCAATACGAACCCAACGGTATGTCCAAATTTGGATTCCGATGAGCCGAACAAAATTTGGTCCAAAAAGTCAACTATGGGGCCCGCCAATTGGCGATCTGGTCAACCGTCTCAGAAATGCGTAAAAATTGGGTCACAAGACCAGCGCGTTACCATGAGTCCAGTGGCGCAAGTTTTGTCACAATCTGACAAGCGTGCACAAAATACGTGCGAGTTCCACAAAAATTGCGACACGGTGTTTGTCCGCGGATACGGTCTGATTCCGGCGCGTACACGCGTCCGAATCAGACCCCACGAATTTTTACGTGTCCCGTTATGCTGCGTGCACCATTCGGTACACTTGGCACACGGCGGGGAGGTCCCGTTTGGCGGGGCGCGCTCCGATCTCCAACTTTTGGAAAACCGGAAAAAGTGGGTGCGCGCAGCTTTGTGACGACTACAATTTTGTCCACAGCAACTAATAGCACAAAGTTATTATACAGAAAATAAACTAGATCATGTAATCTACAGGTATCAAAAAGAATCACCGAATTCGGATCTCTGTGGTGGGAGATACGAACTCGGCAATATGGGCGGTCATTCTGGAATTCTGCGATTGCAGAATTCTGTCTGCTCGCGCTGACTTGGACGCTGTTTTGCACCTAGGGGTACACGTTTTCCGAGGTTGACTATAAAACAAATATTGGAGAGGGTTAAGGGAAGATCATACCTATGAAAATGGAACAACGTTTGGTCGAGCGAGTCAACGGGAAATCACGCCCGAGCGAAGGTGCCTCGAGTGGGAGACTGCAGTTCGCGATGTCGGCGTCGACGGGATGGTTGGATGGCTTGGGGAGGCTTCTCTGGCTGCGGTGATGGCTCTAGATGGGAAGAGGAAGTCTGGAGTTTTAGGTTAGGGTTTTAGAGAGCTATTATATATATATATATATATTATATATATTAGGAGAAAGAGGGGTGGATGAGCGGTCCGCGGGTGAAGAAAAAAGGCTGAAGGGAATTAAATGGGCAGGCTCTCTATTGCCTATGTCCAAGTTGTTGCTGTGACAGCAAGGTGTCTGCGGAAGAAAGACTTTAGCAAAAAGCTAAAGTTGGATTGAAGAGTAGTTATCAATATTATGAATATTATTATATTAATATACTTAGTTACTTTATTTAATAAATTCTTTTTCCTTTCTTTTCCTTTCTTTCTTTAAACATATATATATACATATATATATATATTCGTATATACATATATATATATATACTCATAAGAAAATTTATAGATTAGGGTATTGCACATCGTTAGGCTAGCAACAGCTCAAGGAGTCACCTACATGGAATAAATTTTGAAAAATTCCTGATGGTCCCATAAGTCATCTAAGTGCCCGAACATCTAACATAAAAATTATTAAAAATCTATTTCTCCTGTTTAGACCTAATTACTATAATTTAATTAATAAATAAAAAGGTATATACGATTTTCTAGGAAGGGGGTTTTATATTCTACCCAACTTGTAAAAATTTTGTCCTCGAAATTAAAATTAAGCCACGATAGAATGCAAGGATGGTATAAGATATAAATTAACAATGTAATTTTATACCTTGGTCTGCGAATAGGTTTGGAAAATGCTTGCGCATGTCGTCCTCGCGCTCCCAAGTTGATTCTCCTGGCGCGCCATGCCTCCATGCTACGCGAACCAAGGGAATAGACTGGTTCCTCAATACCTTCTCTCGATGATCAAGGATTCCCACGGGTTGCTCTTGGTATGACAAGCTCGGCCCAATGGTGATCTCTGAATGGTCGAGAACATGACTGCTGTCTGCCACATATCGCCTGAGCTACGACACATGGAATACGTCATGTACTCCCTCCAGTGAAGGTGGTAGCGCAAGTCGATATGCCACCTCTCCAATTCTCTCGAGCACATCAAATGGTCCAATATACCTTGGACTCAACTTGCCGCGCCCTCCTAATCGGATGGTGCCTCTGGTCGGTGATATCCTCAAAAAGACGTGATCGCCCTCTTTGAACTCCAAGGGACGACGATGAAGGTCTGCCCACTGCTTCTGCCTGTCTTGCGCTGCTCGCAAGTGTCCCTGAATCTTCTTGACTGTCTCTACGGTGTTGACCACCAACTCGGGTCCCAAAATCTGACGTTCTCTCACGTCACTCCAACACACAGGAGACCTACATTTTCTTCCATACAATGCTTCAAACGGAGCCATCTGAATACTCGCTTGATAGCTATTGTTGTAAGAAAACTCTACAAGATGTAGGTGGTCCTTCCATGATCCTCCAAAGTCTAACATGCAAGCTCTCAATATGTCCTCCAAGGTCTGAATAGTACGCTCCGACTGCCCATCTGTCTGCGGGTGATAAGATGTACTGAACTTCAGACGAGTACCAAGACTCTCCTGCATGCTCCTCCAAAAGTGCGATGTGAAGCGCGAATCTCTGTCCGACACAATGCTGACTGGTATACCGTGTAATCTCACGATCTGCCTCATATATAAGTCAGCTAAAGCTTCTGTAGACCGACCCACTCTAAAAGATATAAAATGGGCTGACTTGGTGAGTCGGTCCACTATTACCCACACTGCATCTCTCCCACTTGGACTCTTGGAAAAACCTGTGACGAAGTCCATATTAATGTGCTCCCACTTCCACTCTGGAATCGAAAGTGGTTGCAATAATCCTGCTGTCCTCTGGTACTCCGCCTTCACTTGTTGACATACCAGACATTTAGCTACAAAGCGAGCTATCTCTCTCTTCATTCCATGCCACCAAAAATGCTGTCGTAAGTCACGATATATTTTGGTGCCTCCAGGATGAATAGAATAGATTGAACTATGAGCCTCTGTCATCAGCTCCTGTCGAATCTCTCCATTTGGAACATAAAGACGATCACCACATCATAATGTCCCATCCTCATGAATGCGCAATCCGGTCTGCTCTCCGGCCTCTGTCCTTTCCTTTAGTCTCCTGAATCTGGCATCTGTAGGCAAAGCTGCCTTAATCCTCTCTACCAATGATGATTGTACTTGCAAGTTGGCTAGTGTCCCATCTGCTCCGGGTAGTATCACTTCAATGCCAAGCTCTTGCAAGTCCTCCAAAAGTTCCCTCTGTGCTGTCAAGAAGTAAGCTGCTGGCTTCCGGCTTAACGCGTCTGCTACCACGTTAGCCTTGCCTGGATGATAATGTAGCTCTATCTCAAAATCTTTCATCAACTCGAGCCATCGATGTTGCCTCATATTTAACTCCTTCTGCGTGAAGACGTACTTGAGACTTTTGTGGTCTGTATAGATTTCCACTCGTTCCCCATATAAGTAATATCTCTATAGCTTCAGAGCAAATACAACGGCTGCAAGTTCCAAGTCATGAGTCGGATAATTCTTCTCATGCACTCGTAACTGCCTAGATGCATATGCAATCACCTTGCCATGCTGCATCAATACGCATCCCAAGCCTTTCCCTGATGCGTCACTGTAGATCACGTATCCTCCTAATCCTGACGGAATTGCCAATACTGGTGCTGTAGTCAGTCGCTTCTTCAACTCTTCAAAGGCTGCTTGACACTCGTCGGTCCATATAAATTCTTGATCTTTACAAGTCAGACGAGTCATAGGTGCCGCTATCCTTGAGAAGTTTTCCACGAACCGTCGATAATATCCCGCAAGTCCAAGGAAACTCCTCACCTCTGCTGCTGATTTAGGAACATGCCATGTCTCAACTGCTGAAATCTTCTCTGGATCAACAGAAATACCATCTCCTGTGACAACATGTCCAAGAAATAAAACTCTGTCCAAGAAGAACTCACATTTGCTGAGTTTAGCATATAACTGCTCTCTCTTCAAAGTCTCTAGAACAATCCGCAGGTGCTCCTCGTGCTCCTCGTGGCTCTTCGAATAAACAAGTATATCATCTATGAAGACGACCACGAACTGGTCCAAGTACTGGTGGAAGACTCGATTCATCAAGTCCATGAAGATCGCTGGAGCATTGGTCAATCCAAATGGCATGACCAAAAACTCGTAGTGCCCATATCTTGTTCTGAATGCGGTCTTCGGAATGTCCTGCTTCCGTACCTTCACTTGGTGATATCCCGATCTCAGATCTATCTTCGAGAATACCTTAGCTCCACTGAGTTGATCAAACAGGTCATCAATGCGTGGCAATGAATATTTGTTCTTCACTGTTACTGCATTCAAGGCTCTGTAGTCAATGCACATACGCACTGACCCATCCTTCTTGGGTACAAACAACACTGGTGCTCCCCAGGGTGATGCACTCGGTCGGATAAAACCTTTCTCCTCTAGCTCTTTTAACTGTGCCTTCAGCTCGTCCATCTCCTTCTTCGCCAGTCTGTAAACATGCGATGCTATAGGTGCTGCTCCGGGTGCTAGTTCAATTGAAAACTCTACGTCTCTGTCTGGGGGTAGTCCTGGCAAATCCTCTGGAAAGACGTCTAGAAATTCTGAAATAATAGGGTGATAGACAACATCATCCATTGCGAGCTGCATACCATTAAGGATTTCTGTGGATCCTCGGGCAAACTCAAGTTCAGGATGGCCTGGTACCTTAAAAAGAATGCTTCCCCCAAAGCAATCGAAGAAAGCGTGGTTCTTGCTCAGCCAGTCCATTCCAAGCACAATATCAAAAGTTGGCATAGGAAGGACTAAGAGTTGGGCATTCATCTCTCTGCCACGAATCACTATAGGGCCCGATCTACAAACTCGACTAACTGGTACAACTCCTCCTCCGGTAAGAATTCTAACACAACTAGATAATGGTGTAGAAGCAATGTTGTGTTTGGCAATAAAATTAGATGATATGAATGAGTGGGTGGCTCTCGTATCAAATAATGTTACCGCAGGTAAAGTAAAAGCAAGGATAATACCTGCTATGACATCCACCTCATGATCCATGTCATCTACCTCCAATGCAAAAGCTCGCCCGTTCCTCTACGGCTGTCCATGTCCAGTCCTCATATACTGCTCCTCCTGAGTAGGTAGCGGTGGTCCTCTCTGAAATCCTCCTGCTGCTGGGGGTCGAGGTGCTCCCGGTCCAGTCATCTGCTGGGCTGGCTTCGGTGCTGGAAGCGCTAGTCTCTGTGCTGGAGGTGGTAGTGTCAATGTCTGCTATTTTGGACAGTCTCTCGCCATGTGCTATCCAGAGCCACATCTCATACACTGACCCAAGCGAGTCCGACAATCTCTCAAAATATGTCCGATCTTCCCACAATAATTACATTGGGGTTTTTCCGAAATCTGGTATGGTCCGGCTCTATGTTGCTGATGCTGTTGTGCCAAGGGACGTCTGATAGGTCCTCCCTGTTGTGTCCTGGCTGGTCCTTGCTGTATCCTTGCTGTTCCTTGTTGTGTCCGCAGCTGACCTCCATTTCCTCTGCTAATGGTTTCCTGAAATCTGGCCTCTGTCAGTAGTTCAGCGTAAGAGACTCGGGACTGCGAGCTTGTATAATGTTGTAGCTCCTGGTTCAGTCCTCGATGAAATCTCTTAGCCTTAGCCAAGTCATTTGGTATCAATGCAGCGCCATATTTGCTGAGTCGACTAAACTCGGCATCATACTCGTCCACGGTTCGGTTCCCCTGCCTTAAGTGAAGAAACTGATCATACAAGGTGTCCCTGACAGTGTCCGGAAAGTACTTTCCCTCGAAGCACTCCAAGAACTGCTCCCAAGTCTGGTAAGTACCCAACTGGCGCTCCATGGATTCCCACCAGTGATGAGCATTACCATCTAGAAGCGTCCGTACACCCGTCATCCATAGGTCCGTCGATAACTGTGATGCCTCCAGTAGCTTCTGTGTGTGAGTGATCCAGTTGGTAGTCTCCTCCGGGCTCTCAGTACCCTTGTACTGCCTTGCTCCCATCTGAACAAAATCCTTTACTGATCCAACCCTAGCTCGAGGTACTGGAGCTAGTGCTTGGGCTGGTACAGTAGCATGTGCAGCCATCCTCTCCAGTGCTGCCATAAATTCTTGTCTCTGTTCGGCTGCCTGCTGCCTCTGCTCGGCTGCCTGCTGCCTTTGTTCCTGTATCATCATCTGAAAGAATTAGAACATCTGCGCTTGGCCATCTTGCGGTACTGGGACAGGTGGAGGGTTCCCAATAGGTAAAGCGGGAAGATCAGATGGAACTGGGGTGTGGGTCTGTCCATCTGGTCCCGGAAACCTAGGAATCGTTGGGGTCCCTCCTTGAGTCTGACCATTGACTCCAGAAGTTGCGTCGCCATCGGCGGTAGTACATCCATTCTGCAAATCCATTTCTCTGCAGTTGATATACGAAACTATTAGAAAAAGTACAGGAATCAAACAGGATGCAAGTATTAAATAGGAAGGATGAATTTCAATCAAGCGTGGATGAGATCCTTATTCTCTATTCCTATACGCAGGCTTGTTCGGTACAGTTACGTAACCGAGACAATATATTCTTGACCTGCATGGGCCACCACAAAAACATGTCACGCCCCAGTCCCAAAATACGTAGGACTAGGAATACGTAACACGCCAGCCGTATGTATACGAACTCCAATATATGAAAACCATATACACACGTACGCTGTACATGAATATCCAATCCACAGTGGTAAATATATGTCACAACAAGTCACACGCAGTTCTATATCTCATCCACAGCACAAATAGTAGAATAAAGGAAATCAATAACTGAATATCAAAGAAGTAGTCTCAAATAGTAATCTCAAAGTGCAATAGTCGGGTGGAAACAAATCCACTGCAAATCGACTATAATAAACTACTAAAGAGAGAAGAGAATAAACTCTAATATAAGAATAAATGTCTAGAAAGAATAGCAACTAGAATCTCTAAACAGCTACAATAAATCACATATAATCAGAAGATAAGATCTCCTCAGACTGATAGGTAGCGTCAGGTCCAGGTCCATACTCCTGCGGGTACTCCTGCTCACCTATATCTGGAAGGGACCAGGTCCTCAGAGGGACGTAACAAGATACAAAAAGCACATGCCAATAAAGTACTGAAAATAAATATCCATGGGGGTCGCCTAACCATCTATGTGAATGCAGTTAAGAACACCTTTCCCCACAAGTGAGCTATCTGGCTGAAAACCGGGATTTGGCATGGTTCTCTTTTGAAGATCCAGGGGCCTAAAAGGCACCTCGTCTTTTGAACGCCGGTGGCCCGCCTGATAGTACATAATATATAGTGGTCATCATGACCCGTATCTCCAGCGGAGAATCCGGGCGTACAGGAGAAAGTGCAAAGGAGCTCAAATGCGGTACTTGTTGTTCTCCCTACCCAATGCTCTAAGCATGTCATGTCCATGACACAATAAACCTCTAATAACCACCAGGTCTACTAGCATGCAAAGTTTCTATTGGCAGTTATCCCTATCCGTCGCACGACCTATACGTACCGGGGGCCAGCCGAGTACGCAAGTCCGTGTCCTACATGTGACTCACACTCGTGTAAGAATAGTGTCATGGCCAATGAAACATAAATGCCTCATGAAGATGGAGTAGTCTCATAAAGTAGGTCCAATGCATATACATAAATAAAACATAGTACGACGACACCGTCGTTGCACCCAAGTTTCCTTGGACGCGCAGTTTATATAGCAGTTTAAAATAAATGAACTAAATAAGCAGAAAATAAACATGCATGCCTCATATGGAATGTAAATACAGTACAATGGCAAGGTATACTTGTCTGGCAAGAAATCTGCAAAGTGTACGCGCCCAAATGTCAAGGACACAGAACCTGGAACTAAGGACTCCGAACAAACGTCTCCGAATGCTGAAATAAACATCACCAACGTTTTCGAAATGAGCAAAATAGCTAAAAAGCACATCCCTTTCGTCCAATTTGGACACAGGGGCAAAACGGTAATTTCGGGCAAAAGTGGGTCCACGTGTGGCCCACTTTGCACCGAAAAGTGTGCCGAGGGTAATGGTCTCTAAATGGGACAAACTATGGGTCAAACAACTCTAAATGTCAATACGAACCCAACGGTATGTCCAAATTTGGATTCCGATGAGCCGAACAAAATTTGGTCCAAAAAGTCAACTATGGGGCCCGCCAATTGGCGATCTGGTCAACCGTCTCAGAAATGCGTGAAAATTGGGTCACAGGACCAGCGCGTTACCACGAGTCCAGTGGCGTAAGTTTTGTCGCAATCTGACAAGCGTGCACAAAATACGTGCGAGTTCCACAAAAATTGCGACACGGTGTGTGTCCGCGGATACGGTCTGATTTCGGCGCGCACACGCGTCCGAATCAAACCCCACGAATTTTCACGTGTCTCGTTATGCTGCGTGCACCATTCGGTACACTTGGCACACGGCGGGGCGGCCCCGTTTTGCGGGGCACGCTCCGATCTCCAACTTTTGGAAAACCGAAAAAAGTGGGTGCGCACAGCTTTGTGACGACTACAATTTTGTCCACAGCAACTAATAGCACAAAGTTATTATACAGAAAATAAACTAGGTCATGTAATCTACAGGTATTAAAAAGAATCACCGAATTCGGATCTCTGTGGTGGGAGATACGAACTCGGCAATATGGGCGGTCATTCTGGAATTCTGCGATTGCAGAATTCTGTCTACTCGCGCTGACTTGGGCGCTGTTTTGCACCTAGGGACACACGTTTTCCGAGGTTGACTATAAAACAAATATTGGAGAGAGTTGAGGGAAGATCATACCTATGAAAATGAAACAGTGTTTGGTCGAGCGAGTCAACGGAAAATCACGCCGGAGCGAAGGTGCCTCGAGTGGGAGACTACAGTTCGCGATGTCGGCGTCGACGGGATGGTTGGATGGCTTGGGGAGGCTTCTCTGGCTGCGGTGACGGCTCTAGATGGGAAGAGAAAGTCTGGAGTTTTAGGTTAGGGTTTTAGAGAGCTATTATATATATATTATATATATTAGGAGAAAGAGGGGTGGATGAGCGGTCCGCGGGTGAAGAAAAAAGGCTGAAGGGAATTAAATGGGCGGGCTCTCTATTGCCAATGTCCAAGTTGTTGCTGTGACAGCAAGGTGTCCGCGGAAGAAAGACTTTAGCAAAAATCTAAAGTTGGATTGAAGAGTAGTTATCAATATTACGAATATTATTATATTAATATACTTAGTTACTTTATTTAATAAATTCTTTTTCCTTTCTTTTCCTTTCTTTCTTTAAACATATATATATACATATATATATATTCGTATATACATATATATATATATATATATATATATATATATATATATATATATATACTCATAAGAAAATTTATAGATTAGGGTATTGCACATCGTTAGGCTAGCAACAGCTCAAGGAGTCTCCTACATGGAATAAGTTCCGAAAAATTCCTGATGGCCCCATAAGTCATCTAAGTGCCCGAACACCTAACATAAAAATTATTAAAAATCTATTTCTCCTGTTTAGACCTAATTACTATAATTTAATTAATAAATAAAAAGGTATATACGATTTTCTAGGAAGGGGGTTTTACAGTCATCTTACCTCTTAGTCATAGTGCTTATAGAACAAGTGTCAATAGTAAAGATAGAAAGGTTACTAGCCCTCAAGTGAGAGAGGAGATAACTTATGTGGAGATATGGGTTCAATTACGTGATTTAAAACTAAGTTGTAACCATAAAATTATAATCTAAATGAACAGCTCAACTATCAAATTCTTGCTACTAAGCACATAATTTCAAAATTCAAGATTACAACTATAATTCTAGGAAACTATATATCATATCATAAAAGAATTCATTTGGCCTACAATCAGAAGTGTCAGAGGGCACGAGTTGAAAGATGAAGAATAGAAGAACATGATTAGTAGTCGCACAAATAGCGAGTGCTAGGGTTTCAGGGAAACAAATATATGAAATAAAATAGAGAGGCTATAGATAATGTCAAGGTTTCCTAAGGGGAGATGCTACGCTACTCTCTGTATTTGCGGTATGTTCAAGAAACTACTATATTCAATGCTCTTGGCTTCCTAAAGTGTTGTCTACTAATAATAAGACATTGATCTAAGTTTATAGTTCTAATATTATCTAACTATGAAGGTTAGTTCAGTCCAAATATTGAGTTTTGGTTTCCTATTGGTTCCTCAATACTAGGGTCAACAATATGGTCAAACTTCTAACTGACTCTAGTAGTGTCTATACTACTCTCAAGTCTTCTTAATACATCAAGGGGTAAGGGTATAACAATCTAAAGATAAGGAATTCTAGGTTCACTAGATATTCTAAACTTAGTGGTGTGTCTATATTATCGTTGTATTCTTAATAGGTGTGCTACCATAATCATCATCCTAATAACAGGGGTTCCTATATTCTAGCAGAAGGCTATACTCAAAGAACTATTAGGGAAGTACAAGAATCAAGCATGATGCAATTATTCAGATAGAATGGATTGGAAGGAAAACGAATCATAGTCAATTGTGGATGAGATCCTATACTCTATTCCTAGGTGCAGGCTTGCTGGCACAGTAACGTAACTGAGACAATATGCTCTCGACCTGCATGGGCCACCATAAAAATATGTCACGCCCCAGTCCCAAAAATACGTAGGACTAGGACATGTAAGCATGCCAGCCGCATGGATATGGCAACTCCAATATATGAAAACCAAATCCACACGTACGCTGTAATATGAAAATCAATCCACAAGTGGTATAAACATATGTCACAAGTCATAGGGTACAATCTAAATCTCATCCACAGAAAATCAATATAAATGACTAACCAGCATCTATATAACTAGATCTCAACATAAGTATCTAAGGATGATAGTTGGATGAAAACAAATCCACTACCAACTCGAATGTAAGAGCAAATATTAAAGTAAGTACAACACAGCAACACCATATAAGAACACCATCTAGCAATCACGAGCTCGAAGAGAGGACATCCACGAAACATATATAGCCATCCGATCTGTGCTCCTGCAAATACTCAAGAATAGATACACCTGGCAGAGGACCAGGTCCTCAGAGGGACGTAACAAGATACAGAAAATACGAGCCAACTTGAATACAGTAAACATGGATATAATTTGAAAATAAATAAGTACGCTGTACAAGACAATCTATATGAATGCAAATGAGGACAACTTTTTGACGTATGAGCAAGGTTAGTCTACTCGATCTAAGCCTCACAACTCATGCACTCGTCCATGAACATCATCAGCCGTCATACCTCGGGGGTAGCGACCCTCAGACTCCATCAATCGACATACCTCGGGGGTAGCGACCATCGGACATGATCCACCATAGTGCGTGCTAGTGACTACGGTGTTACCAGAGTGGTTAAAGCCCATACGCCTAATGATTGTCCTCTATGATACTAAGTGTCAAGTGTGTGTCAACATATCTAATATATAGTAATGACTGAAAGAAAACTACACATGCAGGAATAAACAGAAATGAAATAAATATAAAGAAATATAAATAGCATGCAAAAGTACTGTAACAATTTGGCAAGGTATCTTGCCTGGTAAGAAAGCTGCAATGTGTACTGTCTAGAAGTCAAACGCACAGGATCAAAAGCTATGGCTACAGAACAAATGTCTTCAGATGCTGAAATAAATATCACCAACATTTTCAGAATAAGCAAAATATCTAAAAAGCACTTCCCTTTCGTCTAATTTGGACACAGGGACAAAACGATAATTTCGGGTAAAAGTGGGGTCCACGGGTGGCCCACTTTGTACCGAAAAGCGTGCCAAGGGTAACAGTCTCTAAATAGGATAAACTATAGGTTAAACAACTCTAAATGTCAATACGAACCCAACGGTATGTCCAAATATGGATTCCGATGGGCCGAACTTAATTTTGTCCAAAAAGTCAACTTTGGGGCCCGCCAATTGGCGATCTGGTCAACCGTCTCAGAATTACGTGAAAATTGGGTCACAGGACCAGCGAGTTTCCACGAGTCCAGTGGTGCAAGTTTTGTCACAATCTGACAAATGTGCACAAAGTACGCGCGAGTTCCACAAAAGTTGCGACACGGAGTGTGTCCGTGGATACGGCCTGATTCCGGCGCGCACACGCGTCCGAATCAGTCTCCACGAACTTTCACGTGTCCGATTACGCTGCGTGCACCATTCGGTACACTTGGAACACTGCGGGGCAGTCCCATTTGGCGGAGCGCGCTCCGTTTTCCAACTTTTAGAAATCTGAAAAAAGTGGGTTCGTGCGGTTTTGTGACGAATATAATTCTGTCTACAGCAACTAATAATATAGGGTTATTTAACAGAAAATAAACTAGGTCAGGTGTTCTACAGGTATCAAAAAGAATCACCGAATTCGGATTCTTGTGGTGGGAGATACGAACTCGGCAATATGGGTGGTCACCGCAGTTTTCTGCGATCCCAGAATTCTGTCTGCTCGTGCCAACTTTGGCGTTGTTTTTCACCTAGGGGTACCCATTTTCCGAGGTTGGCTATAACACAGATATGGGAGAGGGTTAAGGGGTGATCATACCGGTAAAGATGGAACAGTGTTTGGTTGAGCGAGTCGACGGAAAATCACTCCGGAGCGAAGGTACTTCGAGTGGAATTCTGCAGGGCGCGAGGTCGGAGTCGTCGGGATGGTTGGATGGCTTGGCGGGGCTTCTCTGGCTGTGGTGACGGCTCTAGATGGGAAGAGGAGGTCTGGAAATTTAGGTTAGGATTTGAGAGAGAAATATATATATATATATATATATATATATATATATATATATATATATATATATATATATTATAGGAAAAGAGAGAGGGATGGAGCGGGTTTCGGCCGCGTGAAGGAAGGGTCGGGTAAATCAGCAAGTTGGCTGAAGGGAGCGGTCAATAGCAAGTGCTGATAGGGGCGGGTTCCCTGGCTGCAAGTAGGCAGAAGGGTCTTAGCATGTTTGCTAGGAATTGCTTGCTGCAAGTAGGAATAGCAAATAGTTATCATTGTTATTATTATTATTATTATTATTATTATTATATTCTTATTAAATAATTCTTTTCTTAATCTTTTCTTTTCTTAATATATATATACATATATTTATATTTGTGTATACATATATATTATATATATTCTCATAAGAAAAATTTATAGATTAGGGTAATGCACATCGTTAGGCTAGCAACTGCTCAAGGGGTCTCCTACATGGAATAAATTTTGAATAATTCCTGATGGTCACATAAGTCTTCTAAGTGCCCGAACACCTAACATAAAAATTATTAAAAATCTATTTCTCCTATTTAGACCTAATTAATATAATTTAATTAATAATTAATAAATAAAAAGGGTATATACGATTTTTAGGAAGGGGATTTTATAATTGTATTCAAGTTCAATCCATTTGTTTCAATCCGAAATTGCACGAGACCTATGAATCCGTTTGAAAATTTCTAAATGATCCATACAATACTCGAAATTGAGTCACCCAAATCAAATCCTCAGTTGAGGTTCACATCAATCGCTAGAATATTCGCCAAGTCATTCCTAGAATTCCTGTACGATACTTAAGCATCACCTAGTAACTCTTAGTCTCGTATACATCTATCCTGTTTATAGTTATCTAAGTAAACCATATTTGGTTTGTAGCTTCCGACACGAAATATCGTTCGAGCATTTCTAAGCCGACCAATACACCACTCAGGGTTTGAGCTAAACTCCATGAATCTTTATAACTCATTATATCCTCAATTTGCCTTATTCGAACGTGGGACTATCGTATATACCACACAGGAATCGAGTTATCATATTAACTCCTAAATCATGTTCGCATCCTTCATTCGTCTATCCAATTCGTTCCTTATAACTCTAGCACAACCCCTATTTGTGGTCTTAACGATCTTAGGCTCGTATGCACCTCTATCTATAGTCCACCATACAAACTATGTTTTGAATCATAACTTATCGATACAAATAACCATCCCAACTATATCTGAAAATCTAACACAATTTCCACTATTCGCTTTAGCGGTACTCCGATAAAATGTCTCTATCGATTTTTATTCTAAGTCCGACTTTATTCTTATCCGAACGATACCCAAATCTCGCTGCAACTCACTAGCACCAAGGGTCTTGGCGCAGGATACTCAACACAACTTGGCCAAAAGGCTGTGTGCATAGACAACTGTCCGAACGATATTCTATCTCGCATACTAACTCGCTTGGTATTTTCGTACGAGTCTATTCCTATAATGTCTTACACAAGTTGGCATGAAAGCCCTCACATCATAATCCCGTTCAAGCAATCGTATCATTCACATGCAATATTCAAAATTATTTAGACTTATTGTATAGAACATTCATCGAACATCGAGAAAGAGCATCTATCACTTTTTTAATACACAAGTTCAAAATTGAGAGAGTCAATATGAATTCCAAGGACGTAAAGCCGTGCTCTGATACCAAAATGTCACGCCCCGATCTCCCGTAGGAATCGCCCGTCTCTGCTAGGCGCGAATTACCGTGCCAGCGCTCCCGCAGGATGATCGTTTCCATCGGGACACGATGCCGCACGAGCCTGGAATTGCGCCCGCATGAGGCAAATACCGAAACGGCCGTTAATAACTAGTTCGCAGAGTCGCCATAGCGGAAATATAGAATAAATACAAGTATTGAATCCAAATTAAGCTTTTTATTGATATGAAGTAAATATTACAAGCGGCGCTAGGCCGCGATTACAAGTCGTTGATGCTCTTTCTCTCTACAATGAATATGCCCTTAGGCTTAAAACTAATTTAAACGATCTGGATAATGTTGTTCCTATACATTATGTCTCATATATGCGAGCTCCAGGTCTGCCCGCCATGCTCCAAGACGCCAAGTGCGGTCTGGCGCCTCATTGCGTTAAGCGATCTCCGAATTCGTACGAGTTCCCCCTGCACCCTGCATGCAGACTGGTTGGGTGTCAGTATATTGAATGCACTGGTGTAGAGGCCTCTCGCCCATGCCACAAAATAAGCACGTTCATTAGTTATGTGCATCGACTGATTTTGTTGTATTTTTAGTCTTTTGCCTTAGGATCAGTTACATGGCAATATAATTAAAGTAATATCAGTGTCTGATCAAGAGTGTTATAATAATGAACAACTGAGTTCGTCTTACCATTTTTTACCATTCGGCCTTCCCTGTCATATACAACAATATAAACAATGATCTACTGAATAACAAAAAATATTTATGAAGTCCAAGTGTTATGTCGTGTCTCTGCCACAAACTCGTTCTACTTGAACTATGTTTGTTATCGTGCATCCATTCTAATTATGCAAAATATCGTACAAATATACTTCTTTCCGTTACTCCTCTTTTGAATGCGGATAGCCGCTATGCAAATATTACTTATCTTTATGAAGGTCACTGGCTTTATTAGCCATAATGGACATGATCTGTGATGGACGGCTGTCTTCCCAGCTCGGTTGCTAGCTTTGCTGGGTCACCCAAACCGTCTGACGAGTCGGCACCCATCCAGGTCGGTAGCAAGCCTTGCTGGATGTTTCGCTCTCATCCGCTAGTCATCAGCTAGAGTATTACTAGGACTACACTGGCATTGTCCTCCCGGGCCAACACGATTCGGATGCCTCATCAATTGTGTCGAGATTCTCTCTACCTAGTGTGCAACCAGTTGTCCGTGATCATGCAACTACTCTCCCACTTCCAATCCTAGCCGAGAAATAACTCGGTTCAATCTTTGCCGAGGACTACACTCGGATCTTTCTTTCTTTACGCAACTCCCTGATTTGAGACTGCCTTGGTGATCTACATATCTCGAGTACTTTTCTTTCTTTCCTTCTCCTGACTCAAAACGATTACTTGATAGTCTTCCTCATCTATGTATGCAATATGATTATACTCTATTCCATGTCATGTTCTGTGCGGTACGATGCCTCCGTATGAACTCAAACTACTTTTGTGGCATAATGTATAAGAAGTTACTACATTTTAACTCAATAAGCCCGAGTATGCAAATAGCAAGTGAGATCTCCATGTTCTATACAACGACAAGGCGGGGTTATCCCCTTAGCTAAGTGCGTTCATCTATTTTATTTGCATGCAAAGGTTATCGTCTGAAAACTAGCATGTAACAGTCATTTTCTTAGTGTGCAGCTAAATAGAGACAGGTTCACCAGGGCCATCCACCTTAGCGATGAATCGCATCGGTCGAGTGAGACTCCGAGCGCGCCTCTGAAAGCCTAAGTCTGACTCCATTTGAAGATCCAAGTATGAATGCCTTTGCATCAAATGAGCCATCTCGCTGAGCAAGGCGGGCCAGTTTTCTACACTTGTGCCATTTGAATCGGCCCTCCGGGATGAGCGGAGTGGGTCGTTATATTATACACCACTCAGAACAAGTCTCGTCCTCGAGACTTCCTAAGCGATAATCGTATTATCGCATGACTTCTAACCAAACTCCATACATCTTGCCTAACTTCTAAGGACTGTTCCATTACTACATTCATTTATTTTCTCACCATGCGTTACGCAAATGTTTAACCAATTCCCATTAAAATACTCTATCATTCAATGCTATCGAACTATACTCAATCGTTGCACTCTCGACTCAAAATCTACTATGTCTGATGCAGGGCTGTATTACTCAAGCACATGGTATTCTATAACTCAATGGGCACTTAAAACTTATAATTGGGTGGACTTGCCCAACTTGTGTATTATCTCCATAGGAACCCAACGCATCCGACCGATTACTTGACATCGCCTATCGAAACCCATCGTTACGCCTAAACCCAAAAGCTCGAATCTCAGCTAACTTTCTAATCTCGTTTGCATCAATATCTCTCTGAGTCACTGTCCAATCTTGCTAAGTAAATCTACTGCCGGCCAAGGTCGTCGCATTAAATCGCTTACGTTTTCTGACTTAGCCTTTATTGCGCCTTAGCGTAGAGCTAAATTGCCCACTTAGGGTACGTTCTAATCCTTCGCATCTTTGGTCCAATCGAACTTAATTTTCTCTTCATTTTCTCGTTCTATTTTGCCCGAGTGCTTAATCATTTTTATTGAATGATTCTTTCGTTCAACTATTTTATTCCCAAACTCAGTCTCTTACTGTGCCTTAGCACAGAACTATCTCGGTAGCATGGGGAATGTTACAATCTTTCCTTTATGAAAGTTTAGGTTGAGGCTAACTTATTTCAGTTGCCATATTCATCCATGTGAATTTGAACATTTTTATTTGCAGCTGCATTCGAGTTATGCATATCGCTAAGTCTAGATCATATCCATATTCAAGGCGTCCTCCAAATATGTGTATTTCAACCAAGCTTAGTGACAGCTAAGTCGGACAAGTTACTCGTAAAATCTTTCGAATCGCCGATCGTTTTGCTACACGAATAACTGAACTCTGGTTCGATTTAGTTATCGTCTACTCCAATCTCACCCAAATTCAAGCTTAGCATTACTAGCAACGTACCTCTTCCAAGCAATGATCTAATTCATTGTGCCAACTTATCTCGAATATCACCAATTCCAAATCATAAGAGTTCCGTCCGATAATTCTCTAATACCGTCTTATTCCTCACCGTCGCATAACCTATCCCACCAAATCAATTATCACCCAAATCCTATCTCCCATTGCGTTCGTTTTAACGCCAACGTCGCTAGTATACACTCCCAGTGTCAAGTCCTAACTCTAAGTCTCTTTGCCCCAGTTCTATCATTTTCCCGAACGATTACTCTGAAGTCAGGCACTCCAGTTTTAACTCAAGGTATAGGGTCGTCTGCCTAGCCACTAGGTCAGCTCACAAGGTCATAGGTATAGTTCGAGTGTGTGACTCATCATGCAATCGCGTTGCACGAAGCTCGCCCCAAATACCCTAAGGTGAAACCATATTTCTTTTACACGGGTATTGTACGCAAGCTCATTTTTACTCAGATTTCTAAACATCAAGCACATATCATCCTATCCCATAAACACATTCATTCAACCGAACCTATGATATGTCCACGTTGTATGTCCAACCTATCGATTTGCATAGTCTATCTCCTCTATCATGTTTGATAGAATCCACCTACCATCATTTTCTAAGCTTGGACCACAAAGTCACAATCCTATTCTAAATCATCGATGTATATCATAAACTCTAAGTCGTCCAACACGATCTACGTATCCGTTCATGAAACCATCCAGCATATCTTATTTCACATTCATAGACTAACTCATTCCCAAAATATCTTTGATTCACTTATATTCTGTAAATTGTCTTATCGTGTCAAACCACAAGTCAAAATGATCCTTCAATTGTCACGTTCCGGTCTCCCGTAAGTTCAATCATCTCCGTCGGACGTGAGATCACCATGCCAATGCTCCCGCAAAATAATTGTCCTAATCTGGACGTGACACATGTGCGAGCATAGAATTACGCTCGTACAAGACAAAAATGTCGAACAATATGGTTATCACCGAAACGATCGAGACATCTTATTATTTTACTTTTCTCCATCCAAGTTATATACTTATCCATCAAGTCATGTTCGTTCATCTCGTATTTATAATTCGTCTTAACAAAATCATCCAACTTCAACGTTTTCGTTTGATAATTCCATAGTCCACTTCTAGCATTCCTCAAACAACTAAGTTTCACATCCCAAACCCAAAGTCTATCCCATTTTGATACGTTCCATTCATCGAGTTCGTTTGGAATAATCATCGAACATGTTCCTACGAGTTCGATCATCCCCACCGGACGTAAAATTACCATGCCAGCGCTCCCGTAGGATAATCGTTCTCGCTTGGATTGATTCCGAATGTTATCTTTACGAACTTGTTTTCAAGATCGTTCTTCCAAACTCCAAGCCAAATCCGTTATCTCTTATCTCTTCATCGAACCACAATATTCTTTCTCGGGCTAACTTATATTCGAACGATATTGTATTCAAGTTCAATCCATTTATTTCAGTCCAAAATCGCACGAGACATATGAATCCGTTTGGTCATTTCTAAATGATACATACAACACTCAACATTAAGTCACCCAAATCAAATCCTCAGTAGAGGTTCGCATAAATCGCTAGAATATTCGCCAAGTCATTCCTAGAATTCCTGCACGATACTTAAGCATCGCCTAGTAACTCTTAGTCTCGTATACATCTATCCCATTTATAGTCATCTAAGTAAATCATATTTGGTTTGTATCTTCCGACACGAAACACCGTTCGAGCATTTCTAAGCCGACCAATACACCACTCAGGGTTCGAGCTATACTCCATGAATCTTTATAACTTATTATATCCTCAATTCACCTTATTCGAACATGGGACTATCGTAAACACCACTCAGGAATTGAGTTATCCTATTAACTCCTGAATCGCGTTCGCATTCTTCACTCGTCTATCCAATTCGTTCCTTATAACTCCAGCACGATCCCTATTTGTCGTCTTAATGATCTTAGGCTCGTATGTACCTCTATCCATAGTCCACCATCTAAATTATGTTTTGAATTATAACTTATCGATACGAATAACCATCCTAACTATATCTAAAAATCTAACACAATTTCTACTATTCGCCTTAGCGGTACTCCGATAAAATGTCTCTATCGATTTCCATTCTAAGTCCGACTTTATTCTTATCCGAACGATACCCAAATCTCGCTGCAACTCACTAGCACCAAGGATCTTGATGCACGATACTCAACATAACTTGGCCAAAAGGCTGTGTGCATAGAACTATCCGAACGATATTCTATCTCGCACACTAACTCGTTTGGTATTTTCGTATAGACATATAACTTGTTGTTTCTAACACGAGTCTATTTCCATAATGTCTTATACAGGTTGGCACAAAAGCCCTCGCATCATAATCTCGTTCAAGCAATCGTATCATTCACATACAAATTTTAAAATTATTTAGACTTATTGTATAGAATATTCATCGAACATCGAGAGAGAGCATCTATCACTTTTTTAATACACAAGTTCAAAATTGAGAGAATCGATACGAATTTAAAGGACGTAAAGCCGTGCTCTGATACCAAAATATCATGCCCCGATCTCCCGCAGGAATCGACCGCCCCCGCTAGGTGCGAATCACCGCGCCAGCCCTTTCGTAGGATGGTCGTTTCCATCAGGACGTGATACCGCGTGAGCTTGGGATTGCGCCCGCACGAGGCAAATACCGAAATGACTGTTGATAACTAGTTCGCAGAGTCGCCATAGCGGAAACATAGAATAAACACAAGTATTGAATCCAAATCAAGCTCTTTATTGATATGAAGTAAATATTACAAGCGGCGGTAGGCCGAGATTATAAGTTGTTCATGCTCTCTCTCTACAATGAATATGCCCTTAGGCTTAGAACTGATTCAAACGATCTGGATGGTGATGTTCCCATACATTATGTCTGATATATGTGAGCTCCAGGTCTGCACGCCATGCTCCAAGATGACAAGTACGGTCCGACGTCGCATTACGTTAAGCGATCTCTGAATACGTACGAGTTCCCCCTGTACCCTGCATGCAGACTGGTTGGGTGTTAGTATATTGAATGCACTGGTGGGAAGGCCTCTCGTCTATGCCACAAAACAAGCACGTTTATTAGTTATGTGCACCGACTGATTTTGTTGTCTTTCTAGTCTTTTGCCTTAGGATCAGTTACATGGCAATATAATAAAAGTAATATCCGTGTCTGATCAAGAGTGTCATAATAATGAACAATTGAGTTTGTCTTACCATTCGGCCTTCCGTATCATATATAGCAATATAAATAATAATCTACTGAATAACAAAAAATATTTATGAAGTCCAAGTGTTATGTCATATATCTGTCACAAACCCGTTCTACTTGAACTATGTTTGTTAACGTGCATCCATTCTAATTTTGTGGAATATCGTACAAATGCACTCCTTTCCGTTACTCCTCTTCTGAATGCGAATAGCTGCTATGCAAACATGACATCTATATGAAGGTCGCTGGCTCTGTTAGCCATAATAGACATGATCTGCGATGGACGACTGTCTTTCCAGCTCGGTTGCTAGCCTTGCTGGGCCTCCCAAACCGTTTGACGAGTCGGCGCCCATCCAGGTCGGTAGCAAGCCTTGCTGGATATTCTGCTCTCGTCCGCTAGTCATCAGCCAGCATATTACCAGGACTACAATGGCATTATCCTCCCGGGCTGACACGATTCGGATGCCTCAGCAATCATGTCGAAGACTCTCTCCACCTGGTGCGCAACCAGTTGTCCGTGACCAAGCATCTACTCCCCCACTTCCAATCCTAGCCGACAAATAACTCGGTTCAATCTTTACCGAGGACTACACTCGGATCTTTCTTTCTTTACGCAGCTCCCTGATTTGAGACTGCCTCAGTGATCTACATATCCCGAGTACTTTCCTTTCTTTCCTTCTCCTGACTCGGAATGACTACTTGATAGTCTTCCTCGTCTATGTATGCAACTTGATTATACTTTATTCTGTGTCATGTTCTGTGCGGTGCGATGCCTCCGTATGAACTTAAACTACTTTTATGGCATAATGTGTAAGAAGTTACTACATTTTGACTTAATAAGTCCGACTATGCAAATAGCAAGTAAGATCTCCATGTTCTATACAATGACAAGGCGGGGTTATCCTCTTAGCTAAGTGCGTTCATCTCTTTTATTTGCATGCAAAGGTTATCGTCTGAAAACTAGCATGTAACATTCATTTTCTTAGTATGCAGCTAAGAAGAGACAGGTTCACCGGGGCCACCCACCTTAGCGATGAATCGCATCGGTAGAGCGAGACTCCGAGCGTGCCTCTGAAAGCCTAAGTTTGACTCCATTTGAAGATCCAAGTATGAATGCATTTGTATCGAATAAGCCATCTCGCTGAGCAAGGCGGGCCGGTTCGCTACACTTGTGCCGTTTGAATCGGCCCTCCGAGATGAGCGGAGCGGGTCATTACAGATGAGACCAAACATAACAGATGAAGAAGTAGAACCGAAAATGAGACTTCATTTTCTACATGGTTGAGTGCATATGTAAAAATCTTTTTGTGTATGCAATTGCACAATATTTAACAGAACGTTAAACTTAATATCGTTTCCTTCGTATTTAGGTAGATCGTCCCCACACAACACTCGAGAATGAGTCTATTAGAACTCTAGCCAATGGACCAATTTATTCCGTCAAATCTGTCCAAGCTACTATGTAAATGGGTTTAGGTTCAAGTCAACAAAAGTCCCGATAAGAGACAGCTTCTTGGATCTCAATTATACGAAAATTAGTTGTTTGTGTATCAGATCTTCGAGCTACAAAGATGTCGATCCAGGCAATAATTTCTTTGGCATCTTACGGGAGATTATGGAGTTGACATATAATTATTCATGTGTGATTGGTTTGATCTGATCCAAGATCATGGTTGGAAAATAGACAAGCATGGTCTTATGGATATAAAATACCGGCGTCGATACCAAGGCTATGAACTATTTGTCCTATCAAGTCAGACTCAGCTCGTGCACTCCATAACTTATCCTAAACGGGGATCAACGAGCTCAGACTGGTGGACAGTATACAAGACGAAAGCTAGAAATACCTTTAACGTTAACAAAATAGCTTATCAGGAGGACGATCTACCTATTGTAACAAATATTATAGATGTTGACTCAACAAAAGTTGCTCATTACACGGCTAATCGTGTAGAAGAGGTAGAATTATCCAAAGAGGAAGACAAAGTAGATGAAAGTGAAGATGAGGAGGAAGAGGAGGGCGAGGAAAACGAAGAAGATGAATTTTTAGAAGACGATTGAAAATAAAATAAAATCCATTTAGAACTCTAACCATTTACTGTATTTTTATTGTGGAATGTAACATCTATTTTAACGGTATGGATACATATATTTATATCTGGTATCAATCATATTCTTTATTTTTATCTATTTTATCATATGACACCTATGACCCGAGCACATGCACGTCGCTTGAAAGAGGCACCTCCTACTGTTAAGGAGGAAGTAGTACCTCCTATTGTTAAGGAGGAAGTGACTGTTAAGGAGAAAGTGATATCTTCTACTGTTAAATTGGAAGTGGTTGTTAAGGAGGAAGTGATAACTTCTACTGTTAAGGAGGAAGTGGTACCTCTTATAGTTGGGCAAGCACCAACTCAGAGGGAGAGTTCCAGTCACGCAACACCTATAGCGGAGATTGATCATCTAGACGATGCTTATGCGAAGTACCTGAGGGACTAGGTTCTGCCCCATCGTATTGGGATTTCTTGAGAGATTGAGAAATTGGATAAGACTTATGGTGTGACTGTGATACTTTTATTGTGCTTATTGTGTGACTGTCATACTTTTATATTATGCTTATTTTGTGACTGTGATAGTTTTATATTATACTTATTGTGTGTCTGTGATACTTTTATATTGTGTTTATTGTGTGACTGTGATACTTTTATATTGTGTTTATTGTGTGACTGCGATATTTTATATACTTTTGTGATATTTTATACTGAGGAAATTTAACGAAGGGTTGCTCCCGGTCTGTCTATTTTTATGAACTTTTATAAGTCTGTGTATTTGTTTTATTATCCGGTATGGTCGGACAACGCGGATCGTTCGGAGGTCGATCCTCTAGACGGAGTGCTCCTTCGGTACAGGCTACTGGTTCCGGATGCTCCTTACAGAGTACTCTAGTGTACTGATCTTTAGCATCTCCGACTCTGTTGACGATACGATGTGGCAGTACTCCTGGGACAAGTAGTTCTAAGCCTGAGACTACTCCCTCTTCCAGCGTTCCTCAAGCTGACGGTACCATGGAGGCAGAGGAGCAGATGGAGGAGTTTGAGCCAACTCCATCTGCATATGTTCAGAGCAATCCTCTATGCGCGCCTTTGGACAAGACGATGATGGAGATTTGGACCGACGGATCTCAAAAGTAAGTTAATTAATTAACATTTTGGACCGACGGGCAAAATGATTATATCTTTATATTCATGAATTTAATTATCGTTGTATAGATATCGTTCGTCGGCGGTACATAGAGCACTAGGGGTATTTTTGAGGCATAACTATGGTGGACCTTTGATCAACTACTTAGATGCTCTTGAAGATAGGAGACATTCTGATTTGCCCACTTCAAGGTAAAAATATAATTACTTTTAATATCAATAATCATTTATGCATATTATATAACTCTCTATCTTAATTTTTATAGAAAACCTATTTCTATCCACCTCACCGGGATAAGAAGATCATGGAGCAGTTTTCTTCATTCTTCGCTAAGTTGATCCGTGATGCGATTAACAATCAAAAGGCTCATGATCGTGATGGGGCCCCGATCCACGGTTGGATCACGCCTGAGCAGTGGACTGCGATGAAGGCGAGATTCAGCGAACCCAGGTACATGCAGAGGTCGAAGAAGGAAAATATGGCTAGGTCGAAGGTAGAAAAATGGTATGGTTGCTTGATTCCCATGACGGAACATTTTCGTCGTCTGGTATGTATTTTATTGAATATATATTATTTTAATGACATCGGGATAAGATTTTTAATTTTAATAATAAATAATATAATATTTAATAGGTATAGAGGGGTGAGGACGCCAACATGGTGACCGTCTTCCTGGCCACCCATCGGAAGGACGAAAAGCTCATCGATGAGAAGGCCACGCACACCTATGTACGTTACTTTACCTTGTATTAGTTTTAATATAACTTTGAAAATATGTAAATATATATCTATATAGTTAGTAATAAGTACCTTAAACGTTAGCAAACATTTTTCTAGGATGAGTATCTTAGACTACTTGAGCGGGCGACTGCTAGTGCACCTACAAAGGGAGGGGCTGGTACTTCCTCGTTGCCCTCTACAGCTCCGTCGGCGGACGAGATCTGGATGACCGCCATTGGTGGTCTTCAGAGGGGTATGTACTGCGGTACAAGATCTTATGGTGCCTTTGTTGCAACGCAGTCATCTAGGGCCCCCTCTGGCAGTGTGCATTCCTTGCAGTCTTCGCAGGCGTCGGCACGAGCCAAGGAGAGCGTTGACCGTCAGATTGCTGACTTGCATGACGAGTTGCTATGCAGGATTACGGAGCATCCCCAGTCTCAGCCGCAGACCGACGATGCGACGATCATCTCTCGTTTTGATGCGCTCGAGCGTAGCCTATTAGATATTATGACTCTGAGCCAGACAATAAGCACAGCTTTTTAGAGCTCAGAACTATGAGCCAGACGACAGAGCGCAGCTTGGCGACTCTGGACGCGTCTACTGAGCACAGACATGCAGAGCTAGAGGGGTCGCATATGGTCATGGGAGACTCACTTGCGAGGATACATACGATACAAGATTTGTTGAGTCGGACGGTGGAGACGAACACTTCGAGGATGGTATCTGCCATGGATTCATACAATGCTTGATTGCTAGCATTGGAGCAGATATGTCCTCCTGGTCCACCGACATCGACACCGACTCCATCAATTCTACTGCCTCCTCTATCGGGACCGGTGATGCTTTTTTAGGAGCAGTATGGCTTCCTCTTATCCCAGATATGCGGCAGTATTCCTCCTCCTCCTCCTGATCTGCAGTAGTTCTTATTGAGATTTTTTTAGTATGTCGGTGTGTATTGGCCCATTCATTCTTGGGTCTTTGATGTACTTATTTCATACTTTGTACTACATTATTTGGATGAAATAGATGTGACATTATTTTAGATTCATATATTTATTTGTTGGGACATTCCTATGTGTTTCGATATTTTTGACGTGTTTGTGTATGTACCGGTGTTGAGTGTTCCACTGAAGGGGTCGGCGAACCCAGAAAATTCAACGGAGGGTTGCTCCGAGTCTATTTAAATAAACTGTGATTTTATAACTGTAGGCAGACTTTTGTTGAAAAATAATTTTAGAAATTGCATGTTTTTCTGATTTTTGTAAAATTTAGCGAAGTTCTGCGACGTTTACCGACGTGACAATGCGTCGCTAAATTGAGTTAAATTGTCGCTAACTGGTATCAGGGACGTCGCTAATTTGTGTCAAAATGTTGTTACACGTCGCTAAAAAAGCTAACATGGCAATTTCTACCAGGTCAGCATTGGTGTAGGAAAACGTCGATGATAAAATCGCTGATTTGGCGACGTTATGCGATAATATACAACGTCGCTGATATACCAACGTCGCGTAGCTGAACATCTCTAATTTGTCGACGTGTACGCGTCGCAAATATACGTCGTTATAGCGACGAATAGTTATGAAATTCTTGTCAGCGACCATGGATTACGCGACAACGCTAAAACGTCACTAATATATTTTAGCGATATTTTTTTACTTATTAGCGACGTTTTTTGACGTCGCTAATATGTATTATTTTGGTAGTGTTTTTTTGAATGCTCCTAGTGATAAAACCTTCATGCTATGGATTCACGTCGTTGCACACAATTCGAAGAGAGTGACCCGAACTTAGCTCTTATCTAGAGCACATAACAGAAAATTGGAGATGTTGGAGAGGAGCAGTAGAGACAGAGCGTTGGTTTTCCGTAGGATAGAAATTTTTCTGAGTTGAAGAAAGGAGGAGAATACCCACAATATATATATATATATATATATATATATATATATATATATATATATAGCAAATGACGTCTAACATAGTTGTTAAGACTGATGCATATTACCTAGGAGGTTGTGGGTTCGAGCCTCATGGACGTTATTTAATTCTCCTTTGGGAGAATTAAGTGGTGAATTGGTGATGGGTGTAGCGCAGGTGCAGCTCAAATGCGGTGCCGGTATGGGCCTACGGGCCGAGATGTGTGGATATTCGGGCCGGGATGTGGTTGGTCTTCGGACCGAGTTTGTAGGTTTCCGGACAAAAAATTTGTAACACAATTACCTCTTCCAATATATATATATATATATATATATATATATATATATATATTTATATATATATATACTGGCAAACGTAATCGAGGCAAAACGTTCAGATATTTTATGAGTCAAAAATGGTCAAAAAATTAAAGAGGAAAGAGAGCGAGTAAAAAAAAATTATTTAGGATCTCAATCCGAACACGAAAAATTTTTAAATCAACATTTGGCGTCCGGACACGCACACGCGCGCCGGTCCATACCTTGAAAGAGCAACAACGTTTACGTGTGGCCCATAGGACTCCCCAGACAAATCCATTGTGGCTCAAGAGGGATGAAATAATATATACACCTTCACAAGACTTGACCCACCCGATATGGGACTAAAACAAGAAAGTTGAATTTTTTTCCTGAACACACATCCAACACTTACTCTACCAGATATTAGGGTTTAGATTAAATAGGCTAGCTAGCTCTACCACACTCGCTATACACGTTTTAGAGGGTAAGTACCCTCACCAGAAAGAAGAATGATATGTTTTGTGGGATTTATTTGACAGTCAACTGTACATAAAAATTATGTACTATTTGTATTTGTATAAAAATTTATCAAGACAATTTATTGTTCACACTAGGGATGAGCATTAGGTTAATTCAATTCCAACCCAACCGAATAACCGAAAATCAAATCGGACCGAAAACCAAATAAGTAAAACCGAAACCAAAATCGAAATAGTCCATAACTGAATCAAACCAAACCGAATTAAATCGATTCGATTTTCGGTTTATTCGATTTTTCGATTTATTTATATTTTTTTTAATATATATATATATATATATATATATATATATATATATATATATATATATATACTAAAAAAATTTATTCAGTTTTTTTTTTTTGAATCGAAACTGAAATCCAAAATCGAAATCAAAGCCGAATAAAAAAAATGTATATTTTTAAAAACGAAATTGATTCGAATTTTCTTAAACCGAACCGAACCTCCTCGATTCGATTCGATTTTCGGTCTAAAATCGAATAATGCTTACCCCAAGTCCACACTTGTCAAAGTTTCACATGTTCAAGTGAAATTGAGTTAATTATTGCACCACATAACTTAATCATCAAGTCAAGAAAAACACAACATTTATCACTTTCCTCAGTGCTCTTTATGTTTTTTATATAGTCTTTCTCTGTGGCCAAGTCAATCATTACTCCGAGCACATGACATGTCAAAGGGCAAAGTTGGCATCATTGGCCCAGGTCTCCTGGGCTCGACGTCTCTCTTTATTTTCCCTTTCCCACCATGCAAGGGATGCTCTAATGTACTATATAGTGACATTCATGACAGCTCTCACTCTCAGCAAGCCATTGATTCACACGGGTAGGATGTGCTTTTGCCTTTTGTTTGGATCATTGATGCGTGGTGGTGGCAATAGTAATGGAGGTGAGAGTTGCTGCATGTGTGTTAGCAGTTGCTTGGTTCTGTTGTCACCGGTGCTTCCCACATTGGAGACATTGAAAAGGCCAATCTTCACTGTGGGACTTAAAGTGTAGCTCTTGACATATTAAATCAGCATCTAATGAATTAAAAGCATTATTTTACCTTTATATGGTAGGGAGGCTTATAAATTAAGTGAATCTATATATGTGTTCCTACTCAATCCAATTCCTCAACATTGGAATAATATAAAGATGTAGACACAAAATTCTTCAATAGTACTAATTTTTATTATAATGTTCAAATATAATATAACGAACAGGGACTTAAATATGGTATTAATATCACTCATATTCAAACGGATATAACTTCTCAGACTGTGGGCATAAACTAAGAATCATATTCAAATATTATATATGACAAGAGATTTTGGTCTCGTCATAACGGCTGACTTACTTAACCATTCAAAATGGAGATCTAAATGTAAATTTAATGAAGATCTAAATGTAAATTTTAAATATTATTCGAGACTCTAAATCTAAACGAAAATATGTAAGGGTTGTGTTAATTGGATTGTTTAGTTTTACATGGTGGGGGTTGTGTGACTTCGTGTTATTTAGTTTTATTATGACCAAATAAAAAATAAGACTTGTGATATTGTTGTTTGTTTCTATTCTGTTCTCAGCAGCCACACAACTCTTCAGGACTCTTAAGTTGCATGTATTTAATAATGTGACTAGAACGAAAGACATCTGACGATATATTATGTCCATGAAGTCATCACCATAGAAACTGTCGCTAGAAGGATTGTGTGGCTGCTAAAATCGGAGTAGAAGTAAACAATTGTATCATATAAGTCTTATTTTCGATTGGTTATTAGAAAACTAAATAGCATAAGTCACACGCCTCTCACGTATTTTTCTTTAGTTTTATGCTCTAATATAATATTCAAAATTTACCTTTATGATTCCATTTTGGACGGTCAAGCAAGTCAACTATTAGGACGAGACCCAATAATATTCTGAACAAAATGGAGACATAAACGTAAACTTTCAATATTATACGAAATATCACGCCCCAGTACCGGAATACAGAGACGAACATGGCCAGCTTTTCCGTACAAGGTATAGAACGTCGTACGACGGTCACGGCTATAACTAGACAAGGGGGTGCATACTACAAGCAAGTCACTTAGGGCCACACAACACATCTATTGTCACAATCAGTCAAGCAAAAACAGTAAACATAGAACAAATATAACAAGAAATTAAGGCGTCCCAAACGTCCTGCCACGATATTCTGGAAACCAGCTGTGCAAAATAAGAAAGCTAGCAGAGTATCAAAAGTACATGACCATGATCAGCTGCAGTCTGATTACTTACAATCATGTAAATAAAACTAAATATCCAGATTTACGGCTAACAAGTGTCGGTGGCTAAACGCCAAAATAAATAAAGTGTACAATAACGAGCAGGGAAGAAGAAACCCACTCGTTCCCTTCAACGGTCATCCGTCTGGTGCGCGTCATTGTTCAGGAGAAAGTACGCTTGATCCTTGGGCGCTGGCTCTAAACTTGGCCATGCAAAACTAGTAGCGTTAGACCCCAAATAGCAAGTACCACAAAGGAAACACGAATGAAGGAGTAAAACCATGTTTATATATATATATATATATATATATATATATATATATATATATATATATATATATATATATATTTCTGTCTTGTAGTTTCGGTTCATAGCCTATCATGACACAATAATTTAACTCTACAACCAAACAAGGACAAGGGTTAGACCATCGCACCATGATAGACCATGTCCCTAGACTATTTAACAATAAATACAATGTACAAACAAACTTAGTTACATAATCGGCCAATCACTTGTACGGCTTACTAGATGGAGTCTGGGTTATCTCAGAGGTATTATGCATATAGGAATCCTTAGATCAAACCAGGTACTGGCAGGATTAGTCGAGCCATAAATTGCTGCATAACACATAGTATTGTGCACCGGTCCCTCGCAAGGCTACCGTGCTAACATCGCATAGAACACATAGTATAATATAATAGTCGGATATTGCCATCCACTAATGAGGACTTAAATAATATCCATAGGGACTAACTTGCACACCCTAATTCAGATGACTGGAGGTGGCTAGTTAGGCACGATCTCGAGATTTTATCCCCTCCCAATACTCTACAAGTTTAGTTGCCTAGTTAACCCTATTGTTAATTGGAATCACATGACGTGGTCACATGGTATTCTCCTTATATGTCGTACCATAGTATGACCATGCTAGATACGAATCTACTTGTCACTTTGCAGTTCAACTTGGATTCACCCCAGCGTGATACAATAATCAACAGATCATAACCACACTTGGTTATTGACCAACTATCATGTCCATACTGGAGAAATTTATTACATCACATTCGCTTAGCACGTTGGCATACCTCGGTGTAAAACATGTAACATAATCACGTAGAAATACTTAGCACGTAGGAACACATAGCACGTAGTAACTATATCAGCACAGATACCAATAGTCGAGTCAAGTTACCAATTATTGATAAATTACATGAGTTCTATCACATAGCAATACGTAGGTCGAGTTAGGAACATAGGTACAGAGCCACTTGGTCGTATGGTCTATCTCTATTCATAGTCGAGTCAAGCATATAGTCAGGTTCAACATATGGTCACTCAGTTCTCATTCATTCCAATCCTCAATCTGACACTTAGAATTACAAAAATCAAATAAAGCATCAAACCAAGAAAAATTAATAAATCAAGCACACAGGGCCGCATAGAGTCAGGTCACATATGATAGGTGCCACATAGAGATTGTTGCCGTATAGGAAGTCAGGTCGCATTGCCACAAGGGTCCCATAGGAAGTCAGGTCGCATAGCCGGAAAATCTCAGACCGCATGGTCGCATGACCGGATAAGCTCGGACCGTATGGCCTCATGAGCTAAGACCGCATGGCCGCGTGGTCGCATGGCCGCATAAGCTCGGACTGTATGGCCGCATAAGCTTGGACCACATGGCCGCATGAGCTCAGACCGTACGGCCGCATAGAACTTCGTCTTCTCCAGACAGCAAGTTCAACTATGGCGAGAACTCCAAAAATCGAAAATAATATTTTTTATAAAAACTTTATTTTAACTTCGAATCAAGTGAACCAAAAGCTAAAATGCTCGAAATAAAGTGCTACATCCATCCCAACAACTATTTTTCGAAAATACTATATTTTAGTATATCAAAACCACCAAAAATCAAGGAACCCATGAAAAATCCTAAACTCCAAATGTAGATCTACTCAAATCTACCTATTAAAAATAAAAACTCCTAGTACTAAAAGAGTTTAGAATCATAATGTATACATATTAGACTAATAAAATATAAAAAAAGCAAAAGTTAAAAATTAAGAGATTTCTCCATGTAGTGCAAGGTGTACTTGTCTAAATGAAGGAAGAAACAAAAAAATGAAGGATGATGGATGAGAGAGAAATAAGTTAGCTTATAGATCTAGGGTTTGAGGTTTAGACCATAGGTTCACTGATGACCAAACCAATATAACAATTAAACCATGAGTCTAATTGAACCAATGAATGGGTCTAGTCTCCAAAACATGCAACCAAATTACCATGCAATCAACAAATAATATAAGTAGGGAAACTAACATATTCCAAATACGTATATCAGGTACGGGGAGTGAGATCTCTACCCACCTTGGAAATTTTTTGTCCCCGAAATTCAAACCCATGGCTAGCTAGAGAAATCAAGATAAGCACTACGCTAACTACAAGCTCATATCTACACATGCAATCAAATTCAAGCATATAATAAAGAAAAATAGTGTCACATAGCATGGATAAACGAATAACGAGATTCGAGATACGAAGGCATAAGAACGAATATACCTTTCGTGTCGAACATGTGCAGATATCGAGACCGTATATCGTCCTCGCGCTCCCACGTTGACTCTCCTAAAGGGTGATGACCCCAAGCAACCCGGACAAGATGGATAGTCCGATTCTTGAGCACCTTCTCCCTTCGGTCCAAAATGGATACGGGTTGGTCCTCTTAAGACAATTCAGTACCAACGACTAGCTCAAAATGGTTGAGGATATGACTAGGATCTGGGACATACCTACGCAATTGAGAAACATGAAATACATCGTGCACCTCACGTAGTGAAGGCAGAAGGGCAAGACGATAAGAAATATTGCCCACCCGCTCGAGAATATCGAACGGACCGATGTATCGCGCACTAAGCTTCCCTTGAATCCCGAATCTAATGACTCCATGTGTTGGCAAAATTCATAAGAACACGTGGTCGCTGACACAATACTCTAAAGGCCTACGATGCTGATCTTCCTAATGCTGATATCTATCTTGTGCAACCCGAAGTCGCTCTCTGATTTGCTCGACAACTTCTACTGTATGCATGATCATCTCTGAGCCTAACATCTTTCGCTCACCTATATCATCCTATGCCAATGGTGATCAAAACTTTCTTCTATATAATGCTTCGAAGGGTGCCATCTGAATACTTGCTGTATAACTGTTGTTGTATGAGAACTCAATAAGATGAAGGTGATCTTCCTAAGACCCTCCAAAATTTAAAGTATAAGTTCGTAGCATGTCTTCCAAAGTCTGAATGGTTTTCTTTGATTGTCCGTCCATTTATGGATGGTAGGTGGTACTGAATCTCAACTTGGTACCCAAACTCTGGTATAAACTCTTCCAAAAATATAAAGTGAACCGTGTGTCTCGATCGGATACAATACTCACTAGGATGCCATGTTATCTTACTATCTGTCGCATGTACATCTCTGCTCTGCTTTGTGGATTGCCCTACTCAGAAAGGAAGAAAGTGAGCTATTTTTGTGAGACGATCCATTATTACCCAAACTGTATCACGACCAGTCGGAGATCTAGGTAAACCGGTCACAAAGTCCGTCGTGATATGTTTCCACTTCTACTCCAGAATATGAAGCAGATATAATAATTTTGACGATCTTTGTTGGTCGGCCTTCACTTTCTGGCATACTAAACACCGGAAAACGAATTATGCTATCTCCCTCTTCATCCCGTTCCACCAGAAAATTGCTTGATGTCTTGATACATCTTGGTACCTCCTGGATGAATTGAATACTAGGAACTGTGCACCTCGGTCATTAATTCTTGCCGGATATTTCCACTTGGTACATAGAGACGATTTTCAAACCTAAGAGTTCCATCTTCATGAATCGTCAACTCTTTCCTGAGACCAGAATCACATTCCGCCCGAATCTTCTGAACTTTCGGATCCTCTGCCTGAGCCACCTTAATCCTATCTATAATGGTAGATTATACCTATAAACTAGACAATACTCATACGTCTTGCGGAAGTACTATCTCGATCCCCATTTCTCGAAGATCTTCTAAGATATGTCACTGCGATGTCAACATAAATGTGCTACCTCTCCTGCTAAGAGCATCTGCTACCACATTTTTCTTGACTGGATGGTACTGAAGTTCCATATTATAGTCCTTTATCAATTCAAGCCAACTCTTCTGCCTCATGTTCAAGTCCTTCTGAGTGAATACATACTTTAAGCTCTTGTGATCCGTATATATTTCCACCTGATCACCATAAAAGTAATGCCTCTACAGCTTAAGTGCAAATGCTACCGCCGCCAAGTCAAAATCGTGAGTCAGATAATTCTTCTCCTGATCTTGAAGCTGCCGCGATACATAACCTATCACTCTTCCATGTTGCATATGTCACGCCCCGATCTCCCGCAGGCAATCGGCCGTTCCCGCTAGGCGGGAATCACCCTCGCCAGCGCTCCCGCGGAACGATCGCTTAACCCATCCGGGCGTGATGCCGCACGAGCGTGAGCCACGCCCGTGCAAGGCCATGGTTCATTGGCTGGCGGTTAGAGTTCTAAGCCACATAGTCGCACAGATTGTCCGAGTGCAGCGGAGTCATGAACGCATAGGCGATCGGTAACAGGTTCACTGAGTCGACAAATATAGCGGAAGCATTGAAACTAGTAAGTAATCTCTTTATTGATATGAACAAGTGTTACAGGCGGCGTATAGCCGAGATTACAAGTCGCTCAAGCCTCTCTCTCTGAAACAGTAAAAGCGTGCCAAGTGGCTACAACTGTGGAATGATTTGTACAGGCGATGGTCGGGCGATGTTCACAACTTATGTCTTGTATATGTGCTTCAGTCCCGGACGCACCGTTGCAAGGCTTCAGAGGAAACTCCTGGCCTTAGCACGCACGAAGGAGGCGTCCGCACCGCACGAGGTTCTCCCGCACCCTGCATATCAAACTGGTGGATTATCAGTACATTGAATGCACTGGTGGGGAAGCTACTCGCCCGCTCGACAAATCCAAACACGTAGTACAGGTTTCGTGCACAACTACTAAGTTGTCTTTCTAGTTGCCTTAGGATCAGTTTTATGCAAACATTGAATAGCTATCGTGTCGGACAGTGCGCCGTGCGATGTTTGAGGAAACACGGCGAGACTTACCATCTCCTTCCCTGTCCAAGGCAAAAATTGTTAATTCAAGCACGGGCAAGTATAAGCATTCAGGAGCATAGCATATGCAAACAGGAGGGTCATTTTAACAAGATCGTTCAGGTGTTTAGTTGTTCTTGATGCGATGCAGTGACTCGCACGCGGATAGCCGCTAAGCGAGGATGACTTATCTATATGAACATGATGTCGCTGGCATAGCCATAAAGGACCGTTTAGTCTCAGGGCGAAGTGACGTACGACGCGGGTGGCGAGCCCCATCGCGGAACACTTGTCGGGTAACATACGACTAACATACGTTCCGTCCGGATCGGATCGGTCCCAGTGCCCTGGTGTGACCGTCCGCGGAACTCAACATAACACAATTGTGCACACAGGTGGTCCGCGACAATGCAGGTCAGGGTTTGTCCTTTTTCCATAGCTTGACATGATAATCATGAAACTTAAACTTAGTCTGAACGAGGCATATTGCTCCACGAGCTGTGATTCCATCAGTACATAACACGATCCTCGTTCAGATGCACACATAGCATGATTATCATTCAAGTGAGATTTACGTTCAGTATTTATTCTTGCTTAGTGCATTCCCCTGGTTCGGGGATTGCCTTAGATGACCTGACGGTCCCGGATTCTTGCAGGGTCAATCATACACGGAACGACTACTGAGTAGTCTCCCGGAGTAAGGATGAAAACAATGCACATTCAAGCAGACAAGCATGCGTTTCTAAGGAACATAAACAGGGACGTTGCTCGGACCCGAAGGTAAGCCGAGAGTTGAAACCGTTAAGGGACTTAGCATGCGAGGGTCTGAACATAAGCAGTATTTCAATTTCCATGTTCTAGCATAAGCAATATGAGTTGGGATTATTCCCTTAGCTAGGTGCGTTGGATTTATTAGCATGCAGGGGTGAATCACCTAGCGACTAGCATAATATTCCAGATTTTATGTGTGCTGGCTAAGCAAAGACAAGTTCACCGTAGCCACCCACCTTAGCGATGATTCTCCTCGGTAGAGCGATACGTCTGAGCGAGCCTTTGAAAGTCCAAGCCGGATCCCTGTAGGGGCAAGTCTGGATATCCTTTGCTTCTCCTTTGAGGCAAAGCAGGTCGGGACAGCTGCACGATTGCCGTTTTGAGATGGCAGTCCGCTTGAGCGGAACGGGGTGTTACAGCATAAACACACACCCAAGTCCTTTGCCTGATGCGTCACAATAAACTGTAAACCCTCCAAAATCCACTGAAAGCGTGAGAATTGGAGCTGAAATCAATCTCTTCTTTAATTCTTCAAATGATGTCTGACACTCTGCTGACCAGTCGAACTTAGCCTCCTTGTGCGTCAATTGAGTCAGCGGTGCTGAAATTCTTGCAAAGTCTGCCATGAACCTTCTATAGTATCCTGCCAATCCCAGGAAACTACGTACTTCAGCTACTGTCTTAGGAACTGGCCAACTCTCTATGGCCTCAACCTTCTTCGGATCTACTGCTACTCCTGCTTCAGAGATGATGTGACCCAAGAATGACACATGTCCAACCAAAATTCATACTTGCTGAGCTTTGCGTATAACTGGTGTTCCCTTAAAATATACAAGACCTTCCGAACATGCTCTTCGTGCTCCTTTTTGCTACTAGAATAGACTAGAATATCGTCTATGAAAACCACCACGAACTGATCTAGATATGACATAAAAATATGGTTCATCAAATCCATAAATATCGTTGGGGCATTAGTAAGTCCGAATGACATAACTAAGAATTTATAATGCCCATATGGTGACCTAAATGTTGTCTTAGGTATGTCTTGCTCCCGAACTCACTTGATGAAACCCCGATCGAAGATCAATTTTAGAGAAAATCTTGGTTTTACTCAGATGATCAAACAAATCATCGATCCTTGGTAATGGATACTTGTTCTTCACTGTTACAACGTTCAACTGTCTGTAGTCGATACATAATCGTGATGACCCATCCTTCTTCTTTACTAGAACCACTGGCGCTCCCCAAGGTGACCAACTGGCTCAAATAAACTTTTTCGTCTATAATTCTTCTATATGTTGGTACAGTATGTCTAGCTTTGATGGTGCCATTTGGTAAACTTTACAAGATATTGGTCCTGCCCCAGGAATCAACTCTATACAAAACTTGTCACGACCCGCACCCGGAATTGGGACACGAGTACGCGGGTACGTCCAGCCTACGCCGCAGCATCGACGGTAGAACGCTGTCAAGGTCTTGATACTATCTAGCCAATCTCACACAAGCATCCAATCTCCATAAGGAGGCACGGATGACACAAATAAAACGAATACATACTCAATCACAGGACCACAGCACGATAAGATATCGAACAAAATTAAATACAACACAAGTCAAAAAGTAATAATCTAACTCAACAAATATCCAAGTCTCATCAAAAATGCCGGAGACAAATCCGGTACCAAATAGTCTGCTAAAAGAACTAACTAGAAGATTAGTGATTTCCGGCTAGACCTCCCGGAATCATAACTAAACTATCAAGCCCTAGTTGCAGCTATTCACCATATGGTCCATAAAGTGTCAGATACCGATCCTCTAAGGCATAGTCTGGAAAAATATTTCCAGTCAGGAAGGAGCAAAGTACAAATCTCAAATAACAGTTCCATTTAATTGATAAGGACTATAAAGCAATAAACATATGATGCTAGATACTGAGAAGACAGTGAAATAAATGCAATGGTAATAAAAGAGAGGCAGGCAATGTAAAGAGACAGGCAATAGGCAATATGGTACAGTCAGTGCATGTATGAAAATGAAAAGAACAATGGTACAGTATCATATACGGGTGATGTAGTATATGATTTAAAATAGGGAACTGTAATCTATTCTAAGTGTTTGAAATAATAGTTTCAAAATGTGATCGGCTTGGGAATATGTACGATAGCTATAGGGCCTGGCTAATCATATGTGAAGAGCATGATTAACACTTACATTGTTCTACACTGCAATAAGAGGTTATAATCATATTTCTTACTAACTACTTCCCCGCCCCCAACTAGTACTGTGGATCCAACCATGACACGTCACGATACACGAGCAAGTCCAATCTATCATATACGATGTCTAATATACATGTCGTGTACAATGTCAATACGATAATCAATGTAACATCTCATGACTACAGATCCAAGCTATACTAGTCCGTGTAGCACAGTGTTAAGAATTCATATGTAATATTTCTAGATTATTGAACTTATAAAAATTATCAACAATTGAAAATTATCAGAGAATGTACTTGCCTTGGGTCCTTAGCTGGTGAATACCGAGGTCCTGTTCCAGAGTATCTCCTGGGTGAAACAACAGTCCTATAAACACATCACAATAACACTTGTATCAGGTGCTACCCTAACACACAGTCTATAAACACTGGCCTCAGGGCCATGCCAGGCAGGGTGTCACGCCCCGATTCCGTGGAATCGATAGTCGTCCCCCGGGCGTGACCGCCGTGCGGGCCTAGGTTGCGCACCGCACAAGGCTAAGTATTTTATTTTGCATAGCGAGCACATATTCAGAGTACGCAGATAATTGAAACACATATTTGAACATGGAAAAGTTCTCTTTTATTGATAATATGAACATCTATTACAAACTCATTGAACTTAGACATAAGGATTGCCTCTATGGGCTTACAAAAGTGTTGACACAAAATGAGATAGCATTCCTGTACATTACATCCTTTACTACTACTCAAAATATAAGACCTTGGGTCGGAACGACTGCCTTGCCACGAAGCTGCATGGTTGCTTGGTGGCTAGCTTCTTCTTCAAAAGGCTTCTTCTTCAAAATGCGTCAAAGGTGGCACGGTCGAGGCATGCCTACAGCTGGACTGGAATGGGGGTTTGTCTCCTGCTCCTCGCTTGGTTCTCCTAGCGCGGGGAACCTGTTTCAACGAGGATCAGTACATCGAAACGTACTGGTGAAGGCAAGCTAACCCAACTATACGAGTCAACACGTTGTTTTAATGAAGCATGCATATTTACTGTGGGTTTCTATCTTACCTTAGTTTATTTTACAACAAGACATAGATATAGAATCATTGAAATGACCCGTCACCGTTTGGTGACATTTACCTGTCCGTCTGAACCACCTGCATAATACTTACCTTGCCTTCCCTGTCAAGAAGACACAAGTTAGTTTCAACAGGTTTAAATATACGAGGGGATCACTGGCTTTGATGCCATAATGGACGGTCTTAGTCTCAGGCTAAGGTGACAGAGGCACATGTATCGCTGCACGCCATCTCGCCTATGGGAGAGACAAATCTTGAGGTTCCGTCCGGATCGGATCGGTGCCAGTGCCCCAGCGACCGTCCGCAGGAACCGAGAGGCCTTGTGCACAAGTTGTCCGTGATCAACGGCGTTTGTGTTAAGTTGCTATTTATGTAGCTGAGGTAATGAAATCAGGAGATATGTAGCATTGTGTGATATATTTTGCATAGTCTCCCTGAATAATTGATGCATGGCAAAGGGTGTTCTACATATAGCATATTTATAGAAGAAGGAGTAAACATTCTAACTTGTATATATGCATATGGTAAACATTTTGAATAAGCAAGCATGTAATAAGTAACCGTTCACAAGTTTCAATGACAAGCATACAGATCCAAGTCTATTCCCTTATTATCTTGATATCTTTTAGTTTTTACTTGGTATCGTTTGATCAGGGCAAGCACGAACACAAGAATTTGATGTGAAGACTAGCAAGAAGGGCTAGCTAATCGGGTTGGTAGCCACTCACTTTAGTGGTTGGAAGGAGGAAGGAAGGAAGTGATTTAGGAGTCCGCTTGAGCGACGCCTACTGCTGGATCACCTGTATTGACACGAACAGCTGATCAGTACTTCTTCCTCTCTTTCCATTATCGGAATTGAAGTGCAGTCCTAAGAACGAAAGCAACGAAATCATCGAAACCGTTCAAGAAAACCCAAGCAAATCCGAAAACCAACTCAAGACATGAAAGCAACAAGCGACAGCGAAAACTAGGCAACAAAAGAATGCAGCGGAGAGGTCCCTCCTGACTCTGCCGCTAAGTCGATCCCGGGGGCACGGTCCACTGAATATGGGAATCGATTCCGAAGAAACAAATCCATAACGAGGACGAGTTCTTAATTCAATCTATCCCGATCGAACGATACCGTCTTGTATTTCTTAGCCGCGCTCCCCGAATAGGGGGAACGGGGCACCACATCCTACCCAACTAATTGGAAGTTTCGTCCCGAAACTTAAAGAATAGAACCTACCACTAGGAAATAGTGAGGGGAACCTTTCCCTCATTTCGGATTCAAGCTCCCAAGTAGATTCTTCGACGGAGTGATTCCGCCAAAGCATGCGCACGAGAGGAACCGAGCGAGTCCGAAGCAGCTTTTCTTTTCTATCCAAAATTTGCACAGGCTGTTCTACATACGTCAAGTCGGCTTGAAGGTTCAATTGGTCCAGGTCTACCACATGGCTCGGGTCGTACACATATTTCCTAAGCTGTAAAACATGGAATATATCGTGTATGTCGGATAGGGATGGTGGTAGAGCAATCTGATACGCAACTGAGGCAACCCGCTTTAGTATTTCGAACGGGCCGACAAATCTTGGACTTAGCTTTCCTCTTGCCCCGAACCTGCTGACTCCTCGCATGGGCGAGACCTTGAGGAATACTCGGTCGCCTACTTGGAACTCTAGCGGTCTTCGATGTGTGTCCGCGTAGCTCTTTTGACGGCTTTGAGCTACCTTTAATCTATCCCGAATCAGCCGGACTTTCTGGACGGTCTGCTCCACGAGCTCAGGGCCAAGTACTTGTCGTTCCCCAACTTCGTCCCAGCAGATAGGAGATCTACACTTCCGCCCATATAACGCCTAATACGGCGCCATTTGAATGCTTGATTGATAACTATTGTTGTAAGCAAATTCAGCTAGAGGTAGATGAAGGTCCCAACTCATCTTCAAGTCCAAGACGCAGAGTCGCAACATGTCTTCGAGGATCTGGTTGACACGTTCGGTTTGGCCGTCGGTCTGTGGATGGTAGGCGGAGCTAAACTTCAACTTCGTCCCCATTGCTGACTGCAGGCTTCCCCAGAAACGTGATATGAATCGACCATCTCGATCGGAGACTATGGTTACTGGCACGCCATGGAGTCGAACGATTTCGTTGAGATATATCTGAGCCAGGCGGTCGGCACTCCAAGTAGACTTGATAGGCAGGAAGTGAGCTGACTTGGTGAGTCGATCGACGATAACCCAGACTGCATCATGTCCCCGTTGCGTCCTCGGCAAACCAACGATAAAATCCATTGTTATATCATCCCATTTCCACTCCGGAATAGCAAGGCTTTGTAATTCTCCGCCTGGTTTCTGGTGCTCGGCCTTTACTCGTTGACAAGCCATGCAATGCGACACAAACTGCGCCACATCCCTTTTCAAGCCGTGCCACCAAAACGTCGTACGAAGATCCCGATACATCTTTGTGCTACCCGGATGAGAAGTATAACTAGCATAGTGAGCTTCCGTGAGTATCTCTTCCCTGAGGGCCGCGTCGCTTGGAACGCACAGTCTTTCCTTCACTCGAAGCATCCCATCCGTGCTTACCGCAAAGTCGGATGCCTTCCCTGCTGAGATAAGGGCATGAATCTTTTGTAGGAACGGGTCGTCCTTCTGAGCGGCCTTCACTTTGTGTAACAAGTCGGGCTCGAGGCGCAGTTGAGCTACTTGCGCCCACTTCTTATATCTTATTTTCAGTGTGATACCCAGTGATTCAAGATCTCGGCGCAGCCTATCATCAATAACCAAACTTTCTACAAACACTCGACTCAGTGCGTCAGCTACGACGTTTCCCTTACCAGGCGTGTATCTGATCATGAGATCGAAGTCGCTTAGGAGTTCAAGCCATCGCAGATTCAAATCTTTTTGAGTGTACAAATATTTCAAACTTTTGTGGTCCGTATAGATTTCATACGGCACGCCATAAAGATAGTGGCGCCACAGCTTTAATACAAACACTACCGCAGCAAGCTCGAGGTCATGCGTTGGGTAGTTCTGCTCGTGAGGCTTTAGCTGTCTAGACGCATAGGCTATCACTTTGTCCCGTTGCATCAGGACACATCCTAGTCCCCTTCCTGATGCATCGCTATATATTTTGAAGTCATCTGGTCCGTTTGGCAAAGTAAGGACCGGGGCAGAGACGAGGCGCTGCTTTAACTCCGTAAACGAAGCTTCACAGTCGTCCGTCCAAGTAAACTTCGTACCCTTCCGTGTGAGCTGCGTCAAGGGCGAAGCAATTCTAGCAAAGTTCTGTATGAACCGACGGTAGTATCCTGCCAGTCCAAGAAAGCTTCGGATGTCGCTAGCTGATTCCGGATGTTTCCACTGTGTAATAGCTTTTACCTTTTTTGGGTCAACTGAGATGACTTGAGACGAGATAACATGGCCCAAAAAGGATATACTGTCTAGCCAAAACTCACATTTACTCAGTTTGGCGTATAACTTGTTGTCTCGAAGGGTTTGCAACACCATCCGCAGGTGTCCTGCGTGCTCGTCCCTAGTCTTCGAGTACACCAAGATGTCATCGATAAAAACCACCACAAATTTATCGATGAAAGGTCTAAATACCCGATTTATAACGTCCATGAATGCTGCAAGCGCATTCATCAGTCCGAACGGTATCACGAAAAACTCGTAATGACCGTACCGGGTTCGGAAAGCAGTTTTGGGGGTATCCTCTGGCCTAATCTTCAGCTGGTGATAGCACGAGCGAAGATCTATTTTTGAAAATACTGCTGCACCCTGTAGTTGATCGAACAAGTCATCAATCCGTGGCAGAGGATATTTGTTTCTGATTGTGACCTTGTTCAATTCTCTGTAGTCGATGCAGAGGCATAGAGTTTCGTCCTTCTTCTTCACGAAGAGCACAGGCGCACCCCAAGGAGATACGCTCGGTCGGATGAACCCACGGTCTAGTAATCCTTGGAGTTGGCACTTTAATTCCTTCAGCTCTGCAGGGGCCATTCTGTATGGAGGTTTGGAGATCGGCTGCGTATTCGAAAATGTGTCAACAGTGAATTCAATCTCTCGATCGGGCGGCATGCCGGATAGTTCGCTCGGAAACACGTCGGGGAACTCCGCCTCAACGGAATTAGGCTCGACGTTTGCGTAGTCCTGCCGAGCGTCCCAAACTGATGCTAGAAATCCCTCGCAGCCTGTGTAGAGCATTCGCCGAGCAGATTTTGCCGAAATCACCATGCTGGCCTTGGTCGCATCGTTTCGCTGGACTACTGGTGTAACAGAACACGGCTTCTCCGGGCAGACGGAAAATGACTCGCTTCTCTGCACACTCAATAGTTACTGCGCATGCGCCTAGCCAGTCCATTCCCAAGATGATATCATAGTCCCTAACATCTAGAACTAAGACATCGAGCGACAGCTTCTTCTCCCCAATACAAATGTAACCACCTAGGCATACTGAACGAACAGGGATTTTTGTACCAAAGGGGGTGCTAACATTTAAATCTAAGTGCAACGGAGTCATTTTTACATTGTTTTCCACGACAAAATTTATGGAAATAAAACTATGCGTTGCACCTGAATCAAATAGAACACGAGCAGGTATATTATTGAAAAGTAAAGTACCTGACACGACGGTATCTGAAGCTAGAGCTTCTTCCCGTGTCATGGTATAGACCCGACCTTGAGCTTGATTTCGCCCTTGCTGAGGGGCAGCTCGGTTGGCCTGGGTTGTAGTATTTTGATTTTGTTGTGGCGGACGACGTTCAGAGTGCTTTGGACAGTTGGGAAGGGCATGATCAGAAGCTCCACAAATGAGGCATAACCCATGCTTTCGACGACATTCACTTTCGACGTGCCCTGGTCTTCTACAGAAGTCACATCGTTGTCCCGAGTTTCCCTTTTTCGAACCGCCGTTGTTAGGGCGCTTTACAGCTGTGTTTCCTCTATCGTTGCCTTGGCGTTTGTGATTGGGGGTTTGCACAGCGCCGGTGGCAACGTGAGGATACTGCGGTTCGAGGGAGAGGGCATGGTTTAAAACTTCCCTCATCGTCTGATACTGTAGAACGGATACGTGCCCGTGGATACCAGGACGTAGCCCTCCTTCGAATCGTCTGGCACGACTCGCTGCATCCGGTAGGTAAGCGGTAGCAAATTTGGCCAGTTTGTTGAATTCTGTCGAGTATTGCTTCACCGTCATACTGCCCTGCCGGAGTTGAACGAACTCATTTTCCCGTTGACGTCGTAGAGGTGGTGGTATAAACTCCTCTTCAAATGTGGCACGAAAAGTCGTCCACGCGATCGCCTCCTCTCCATGGCCAAGTTGAAGAGATCGTCGATGTACGTCCCACCAGTCGTGCGCATTGAAGCGAAGCAGTAGTTTGGCACAAGTGACGCGCTTGTCTTCCGGCACATCCAGGAGAGAAAAATGATCTTCAAGCTCGGCGAGCCAATCTAGGGCCACGATTGGGTCCTCAGTCCCCTTAAATGGCGTGTTGCAGACCTTCTTGAAGTTTGCAAAGGTGAAGGTAGTCACTTCCCTCGTCCTTGGCACTAGCGGTATTTCGACTTCAAGTACTGGCTGCTCCACTGGCGTAGCTGTGGTCGCGGCAGAATGGTTGGAGGCCAGGGTCTGAACACGCTGCTGTAGGGTATCTACCTGCTTTTGTTGGACTGAGAGTCGAGCCTCTAGATTGCTCTCGAACTTGGCTTGGCGGGCATCATCCCTCTGTCTTTGCTCGGTTAACATTTGCACCACTTGTTGAATCGAATCTGTTTGAGACATGCCCCGTTGGCTCCGAGAGCTTCCTGATGTTCCGGAGCTGCTCTCCTGAGTCCGTGTCTCGCCTGGCGCTAGCGCTGATGGCTGCGCTTGCGTCATTCCTTCAAAAGAGGTAATTTAGATCAGGATCATAATGTATTATGGACTTATTGCATGAACGTATCTTATTTTGGCCTTAACGAGTTCAGGAGTTTGCATAGGCGAGTTATCGCTAAGGGAACTTTTCCAGTTTATGAATCAAGGAACTTTAAAGCTGTGCTCTGATACCAACATGTCACGCCCCGATTCCGTGGAATCGATAGTCGTCCCCCGGGCGTGACCGCCGTGCGGGCCTAGGTTGCGCACCGCACAAGGCTAAGTATTTTGTTTTGCATAGCGAGCACATATTCAGAGTACGCAGATAATTGAAACACATATTTGAACATGGAAAAGTTCTCTTTTATTGATAATATGAACATCTATTACAAACTCTTTGAACTTAGACATAAGGATTGCCTCTATAGGCTTACAAAAGTATTGACACAAAATGAGATAGCAGTCCTGTACATTACATCCTTTACTACTACTCAAAATATAAGACCTTGGGTCGGAACGACTGCCTTGCCACGAAGCTGCATGGTTGCTTGGTGGCTAGCTTCTTCTTCAAAAGGCTTCTTCTTCAAAATGCGTCAAAGGTGGCACGGTCGAGGCGTGCCTACAGCTGGACTGGAATGGGGGTTTGTCTCCTGCTCCTCGCTTGGTTCTCCTAGCGCGGGGAACCTGTTTCAACGAGGGTCAGTACATCGAAACGTACTGGTGAAGGCAAGCTAACCCAACTATACGAGTCAACACGTTGTTTTAATAAAGCATGCATATTTACTGTGGGTTTCTATCTTGCCTTAGTTCATTTTACAACAAGACATAGATATAGAATCATTGAAATGACCCGTCACCGTTCGGTGACATTTACCTGTCCGTCTGAACCACCTGTATAATACTTACCTTGCCTTCCCTGTCAAGAAGACACAAGTTAGTTTTAACAGGTTTAAATATACAAGGGGATCACTGGCTTTGATGCCATAATGGACGGTCTTAGTCTCAGGCTAAGGTGACGGAGGCACATGTATCGCTGCACGCCATCTCGCCTATGGGAGAGACAAATCTTGAGGTTCCGTCCGGATCGGATCGGTGCCAGTGCCCCAGCGACCGTCCGCAGGAACCGAGAGGCCTTGTGCACAAGTTGTCCGTAATCAACGGCGTTTGTGTTAAGTTGCTATTTATGTAGCTGAGGCAATGAAATTAGGAGATATGTAACATTGTGTGATGTATTTTGCATAGTCTCCCTGAATAATTGATGCATGGCAAAGGGTGTTCTACATATAGCATATTTATAGAAGAAGGAGTAAACATTCTAACTTGTATATATGCATATGGTAAACATTTTGAATAAGCAAGCATGTAATAAGTAACCGTTCACAAGTTTCAATGACAAGCATACAGATCCAAGTCTATTCCCTTATTATCTTGATATCTTTTAGTTTTTACTTGGTATCGTTTGATCGGGGCAAGCACGAACACAAGAATTTGATGTGAAGACTAGCAAGAAGGGCTAGCTAATCGGGTTGGTAGCCACTCACTTTAGTGGTTGGAAGGAGGAAGGAAGGAAGTGATTTAGGAGTCCGCTTGAGCGACGCCTACTGCTGGATCACCTGTATTGACACGAACAGCTGATCAGTACTTCTTCCTCTCTTTCCATTATCGGAATTGAAGTGCAGTCCTAAGAACGAAAGCAACAAAATCATCGAAATCGTTCAAGAAAACCCAAGCAAATCCGAAAACCAACTCAAGGCATGAAAGCAACAAGCGACAGCGAAAACTAGGCAACAAAAGAATGCAGCGGAGAGGTCCCTCCTGACTCTGCCGCTAAGTCGATCCCGGGGGCACGGTCCACTGAATATGGGAATCGATTCCGAAGAAACAAATCCATAACGAGGACGAGTTCTTAATTCAATCTATCCCGATCGAACGATACCGTCTTGTATTTCTTAGCTGCGCTCCCCGAATAGGGGGAACGGGGCACCACACAGGGCACTAGTCAACTAGGGTCATCTAGTAGGGATACATATATACATATCTTTAACTAGCATATATACTAAAATTATGTTTTTATTAAACATATAGCAAAATAAATATGTATATTTATTTTCGTGTATTCACTAATTAATAATTACATACATATACTAAAAATGTTTGTATACGTATATACCAATTTTTATATATAGCAAATATATAATAAGTGTATACAAAAAATATATATATACATATATATACAAATTGATTTAAATACATACATATACATACCTGTATACCAATCATGTTAAATATATACATATATATTAATATTAAACATTAATTAAATACCTAATTGCATTCATATAAATACATAAGTACTAATACAATAATTTAATTTATACTAATAATATAGTGTACATTTGATAAAATACAATTTTATGGAAATACCAGTATACATATATGTATACTAATTTTCTTTAAATATATACATATACCTGTATATATATATATTAATTTGGAAAATACACTTATACATTTACACATACACCAAAATACATTTTTACATATATATACTAAATAAACATTTCATATATCATATATATGTATATATATACATTAATACATACATATACTAATTTATATATATATATACTATGCTTATACATGTCTAACATTAATTAAATAAATGCTATACATATACATATATTAATATATACTCATACGTATATACGTATGTATATATATATATATACATATATATATGAAGAAGGAAGAGGGAGAGAGGAAGGGGAGCTCACTGGGGGTCAGGCTTGCTGGCCGCCGGAGTACGGCAGGAGAGGGAGCTCGGTCGCCGGAGTAGCGGAGCAAGGTGGGGGATGATGGATGGTGGTGGTGATAGGTGATAGCTGATGATGGTGGTGGTGGGAGTGGAGTTTGGCCGGGGTCGGCTGATGGTTGGCCGGCAGAGTGTGGACTTCAGGTGGGGGTAGAAGTACAGCAGGGAGGAGGGTGGAGCTCGAGGCTCGGCCACCGGAGTGGCCGGGTTATGTAGTCGGGGTCGGAGAGGGGATGCACAGGAGGATGGGGATGATGGTTTCGAGCTCGGCCACCGGAATTAATGGCCGGAAATGGAGGAGATCAGAGGGAGGGGTGTAGTGGCCGCCGGAGGGCTGAGCAGGTGGTGGTGCCGCCAGCGGGCCGCCGGAGTGCAGAGGGGGCCGCCGGGTGAACAGGAAGTCGGGGTGCAGAGGTAAGTGCACAGTGTTTCCCCCCCCTTTCTTTCTTTTTTGAATTTTGAAATCAAAGTAAAAGAAGAAGAAGAAGAAGAAGAAGAAGAAGAAGAAAGGAAAGAGAAGAAGAAGGAAGAAGGAATTGGAAATGTAGCCTACGGTTGGTTGAGGGGGATGGGGGCTTGTGAGATGGGGCTACCTAGGTTTTTGGGGATTAGGGTTTGATGTGACATGACATTAAATAAGGAGAGGGTATGTGTGAAATCAAGGGTGGTGATTGACCCTTTAAATGAGGGGTCCAGATTTGACATGGAGAAATTTCATGTGGGGATGAGGGTGAGAGGCTAGTTAAATATTATTAGGGCTCCCTCATTGTTTTAAACAAATGGGTGTTGACACAAAAAATGCAAATTGCAAATTAGCCCCCTTAAATTTGGGGTATTTGCACAGACGCATAAAATGACAAAAATTTGGCGGGCGATTCGGTGTCCGGTGTTTTGTAGGGTCAGGGGGCGCTGTATGTTCGGTATGGGCTCAATTAGCGGGGCACTAGAATTAAATTAGGATTTTTCAGAATCGGTCAAAATAGTATCCTCAATTTAATTTGAAATAAATGTAAGTTGTGTTCTAAAATTAATTAGGAGTACATGGGGCCAAAATCAGGTCAGGTCATCAATACCAATAGTGAAGAAGACTTAGAACAGAACATTACCCTAATTTGGCCCGCACGAAAAATAGGTCAAGATTGCCTCCAATTTTGATTGGAACACACAACGATACAAAATAGAAATTTATTAAATAAATGTCCGCGATAATTTTTGTGCGACTAAAAATAAGGTACAGAGAGCATAATTATGAGTTGCAAAAATAGCAGAATGGAAGGCGGGCATGTCTAGGGCAAGATTGTAAAATTTGTTGGAAGACAAAAGCTAGGGTAGCGCTCCAAATATCGAAGCAAAGACAATACGCAATAATTAAATAAATTACGGTAATTAATTACTACCTCCAAGAATTTAATTCTAAATAAAACAATTAAATACAAAATTCCCTAATTCGGACAGGTGTTCATCTACTGGGCTTCTAGGTCAAGTCTACCAGCTCAAACACAAATGAATACTGTATATAATTATATATTTAATTACATATCTCACACATTTATTTAAATCAAATATACTTATCATACAATTACTTAATTGTAACGACCATAATATTAAATAATATAAAAAGTCGAAAATACTCCTGTTTTCGGAACGTGGTAGTGACAAAACTCAACATCTCTTACTGGGGTAACCCTGGTAGTTCTTCTGATAAAATATCTAAGAACTTCTCAACTATCTCGAGAAGTTGTTCGTCAGCTATCATTGTCGCTGCGATCCTCTCTTCATGCTGGTCTTCCACAGATCTGTCAAAGGTGAAACCTTTCGTGCCTGGGATACTAAATAATATCTTACCCTTATGGAAATCTATCGTAGCATGATTGTCTCTCCGCCAGTCCATGCCTAAGATAACATCAAAGTTACCCATAGGAAACTCGATCAACCGTGTTGGTAGTGAATGCCCGCACACTACGACCGGACATGCTATAAATATCCTACTAACTCCTACTAGCCCATTACCAGTGAGTATATTCAACCTCTCTGGCAACGCCTCAAACTCCAATCCAATGTGCATCGCAAACCGTACACATACGAAAGAATAAGATGCACCTGAATCAAACAATGCTACAGCAGAAAAAGATACGAAAGAAATATAACTTGCCACCACGTCGCTCGATGCTAAAGCCTCCTCCAAAGATAAGGTGAATGCCTGCCCTTGGCTCTGCTTTGCTCCTTGCTGCTGTCTCCCTTGGTGACGTTGTTGTGGCCTCTGTTGGCCCTGTTGCTGGTATATGTTATCTTGCGTTAGTAACGAACACTGAGCTAATGGCCATGCTGCTATCGCTGGCCCTCTTTGTTGTACTGCTCCTGGTGATGGCAGCGCTGGTAATTGTTGGACTGGCCCTCCTGGCCTCTGCGTCATCGAACAATTGACAATCTGGTGATCTGGACTGCCATACCTCATACACAACCGATTGGCTACCCTATACACATCTCTAATGTGGCATTCCTTACCACAGTAAGTGCAACCCACTGGTGCTTCCTGGCACTGTTGCTGTTGTTGCTGTCTCGGCTGCTGCCGAGCCGGTACTGTCACCGTCGAAACTGCCGCCCTCCTTGGCGCTGAATCATGGATGCGAACGACAGGTAATGGTGCTGACGTCCTAGGTAATCCTCCACCTCCTCCTTCGCTCTGAGCATGAGACCTCTTCTGGCCTCCTATCCTTCCGATAACCTCTTCATGGTAAGCTCGTGCCTCCGAACTGCTATCAGTACTTCTTTATAAGTCTGGTAGTCGTGCCCCTCTACTAGTTATAGAATCTCTAGATAAAGTCCTTGTTGGAACCTCATTGCTCTATCTGACTCCGTAGCCACCATAGTCAGAGCGAATCTACTCAGCCTGCAAATCTCGGCTTCATATCCATCCACTATTCTACCGGCCTTCTTGAGACCGATAAATCTCTGTTGGAGCTCATACTGTGCTATGACTCCAAAGTACTTGGCCTAGAATCGAGCCCTAAAATCTTCCCAGGAGATAGGATGCCTCAAGCCAACCACTTCTGACGTCCAGTCACGGGCAAGGTCTTAAAGGTATAATCGAACTTGATTAACTTGTTCATTCCCCGGAACCCTTGCTGCTACCAGAATAACCTCAATATCTTGCAACCAGGCATATGCTGTGATGGCGTCCTCCGTGCCATCGAAGTACCTTGGGTTAAGTCGGCAAAATCTAACCGACTCCCCCAAATCAATCCTCCCACCTCTTTCCAGAGCCGTCTGTAAACCTTGACTCAACAAGATATTTTGCTCTTGTTATTGATATTATTGATGTTGTTGCAGTACCATCTGGTGTTGCTTTGTAGCCATCATTCCCCGGAGGATCTCCAGTAATGCTGGGGTGTCAAGTACCACTGGTACTGCTGGTACTACTGAGGGTACAGGAACCTCAAAGGCTGGTTAATCAATATATCAAGCTTCTGGTTCCAGTGTGCCAGCTTGTCCAACTACTGGCTCTACTCGAATTTGACTGTGAACAGGTGCTTCCTCTCGTTGTTGCCTAGGTGAACCCTGTCCTGCCATACCTGCTGCTCCAGCAACTGAAGAAGCCTCTAAGAAAAGGACAAAAAATATCAAGAGCAAGAGAAGAAGGATCAAGGAAACAATTGATTCGATAGTCAAGCAAGGCTTCGAAAAGAACGAATTCAGAATTTTAAAGGCACATATTTGATTGAGACTTCTGTGATCATAACACCTCACAAGTTTGAAAACACAGACCTTCATGGGCAACTACTAAAACATTGTCATGCCTCAGTACCCGAATACGGAGACGGACAAGGCCAGCTCCCCCGAACAAGGTATAGAACATCGTACGATGGTCACGACTGTAACTAGACAAGGGGGTACATGCTACAAGCAAGTTACTTAGGGTCATACAAAATATCTATTGTCTCAATCAGTCAAGTAAAAACAGTAAACATAGAACATATATGAAAAGGAAGTAAGACATCCCAAACGCCCTGCCACGATATTCTGGAAACCAGCTGTGCAAAATAAGAAAGGTGGCAGAGTTTCAAAAGTACATGACCAAGATCATTTGCAGTCTAATTACTTAAAATCATGTAAAGGAAAGTAAATTTCCAGATTTACGGCTAACAAGTGTTGGTGGCTAAACGCCAAAATAAGTAAAGTGTGCAATAACGAGCAGGGAAGAAGAAATCCACTCGTTCCCTTCAACGGCCATCCACCTGGTGCACACCATTGTTCAGGGGGAAGTACGCTTGATCCTTGGGTGCTGGCTCTAAACCTGGCCATGCAAAACCAATAGGGTTAGACCCCAAATAACAAGTAGCACAAAAAAAGTATGAATGAAGGAATAAAACCAGGTTTATGAAATAGATACATATATATATATATATATATATATATATATATATATATATATATATATATATATATATATATATATATATATATATATATTGTCTCGTAGTTTTGTTCATCGCTTATTATGACACAACAATCTAACCCTACAACTAAACAAGGACAAGGGTTAGACCATTTCACCATGTGCACGGGTCCCCCGCAAGGCTACCGTGCTAAGATCGCATAGAACACATAGTTTAATATAATAGTCAGATATTGCCATCCACTAATGAGGACTTAAACAATATCCATGGGGACTAGCCTGCACACCCCAATTCAGATGACTGGAGATGGCTAGTTAGGCACGATCTGGAGATTCTATCCCCTCCCAATGCTCTATAAGTTTAGTTGCCTAGTTAACCCTATTGTTAACTTTAATCACATGGCGTGGTCACATGGTATTCCCCTTATATGTCGTACCATAGTACGACCACTCTAGATACAAATCTACTTGTCACTTTGCAGTTCAACATGAATTCACCCCAGTATGATGAAACAATCAATAGATCTTAGCCCCGCTTGGTTATTGACCAACTATCATGTCCATGCTGGAGGAATTTATTACATCATATGTCGCTTAGCACGTAGACACACCTCGGTGTGAAACATGTAACATAATCACATAAAAATACTTAGCACGTAGGAACACATAGAACGTAGTAAGTGTATCTATTCATAGTCGAGTCAAGCATAAAGTTAGGTTTAACACATGGTTACTCAGTTGTCATGCATTTCAATCCTCAATTTTATACTTAGAATTATAAAAATCCAATAAAGCATCAAACCAAGAAAAATTAACAAATCAAGTACACAGGGCCGCATAGAGTCAGGTCGCATATGATAGGTGCCGCATAGAGATTGCTGCTGCATAGGAAGTCAAGTCACATAAATGCAAGGGTCACATAGGTCGCATAGAAGTCAGGCCGCATAGCCGCATGATCTCATATCGCATGGCTGCATGGTCGCATAGTCGCATGGCCGCATAAGCTCGGACCGCATGGCCGCATGAGCTCAGACCGCATGTCCATATAAGCTCGGAATGCATGGACGCATTTGCTCAGACTGTATGGCCGCATATAACTTCTTCTTCTCCAGACAACAAGTTCAACCATGGCGAGAACTCCAAAAATCAAAAAAAATATTTTCTTCATAAAAACTTTATTTTAACTCCGAATCAAGTGAACCAAAAGCCAAAATGCTCGAAATAAAGTACTCCATCCATCCCAACAACTATTTTTCAAAAATACTATATTTTAGTTGATCAAAACCACCAAAAATCAAGAAATCCATGAAAAACCCTAAACTTCAAATGTAGATCTACTCAAATCCACCCATTAAAACTAAAAACTCCCAGTACTAAAAGAGTTTAGAATCTTAATGCACACATATTAGACTAATAAAATGTAAGAAAAAACAAGAATAAAAAATTAAGAGATTTCTTCATGTGGTGCAAGGTGTACTTGCCTAAATGAAGGAAGAAGAGAAAAAAATGAAGGATGGGGAAAGAGAGAGAAATAAGTTAGCCTATATATATAGGGTTTGAGGTTTAGACCATGGGTTCACTCATGACCAAACCAACCCAAAAATTAAACCATGGGTCTAATTGAACCAAATAATGGGTCTAGTCTCCATGACATGCAACATAATTACCATACAAGCAACAAATAATATAAGTAGGAAAACTATTATGTTCAAAATACGTATATCGGGAACGGGGAGTGACACGAAACATACCCTAAAAATAAATTACTTTTTTAAAATATAGATATCATACTATTGTACGAATCCAATTCTCAGCCCTCACAATGGAGGTCAGATTAATATAAAAATATAGCTCTCAAGCCCTGAAACAATTTTTATGGTTTTAACTTAGTGGTAGAGATTTTAACGTCAATCATATTTTATTATGTAGCTTTATACATAATATGAATGAGGGCGTACTGCTTCAAATCATATTATATATGGGAAAACTTTGTGACCCGAATCAGAGTTGGCCCATGAGATGTGATATTGGACTAGGTTCTATATGCCTTAAAAGATAATTTCTATGTAAATCCTGAACCAATCACAATTATCTATACCTCATGATCTCACTTTCAATGCTATCATATTTGTGCGCTCAAACAAAAATGAGATACAATCCAACAATCTACACACCTTATAGCTCAATTTCCCAAACCGAGTGTTATAGTTGTGTTTTAAAACTTTATTATAATATAAAATAAAATAAAAAGAATATTTTGTTGGAAAAATAAATTTACGAGAAAATATTTTTACGTAATTTTTTTATTATTTTAATAATATAATTTTTGGTGTTCCCAAAAGTTTAATATAATATTATTTTTTGTGTGTAAAACCTTTAGTATTATTTTATTAGAGGTGTTAGCTTGTCACCTATGTGCCTTGTCATTTATGGATTAAGGTTTAATTAGTATAAAGAATTGATTTTGATTAAGAGATAAATGGATTTAATTAAATCCTAATAAATTTTTACATTGATAATTACCAAAGTACCCTTAACCAACTAAAACCTTAGCTTCCCTTGGAAGCCAAGGCATAACCGACCATATAGATCTTCCCTTCTATTCTAATTTGACATTTTATAACCTAAATATCTTGTATAGATAAGGGCTTAATAGTTTAATAGTTTTAGGAATAAGTTTATATATAATAAAACTTAGATTTTTTATTCCTTCTCAATAAAACATTTAACCTCTTTGCTTCATCCCACTTCTATCATACAGCCTTTCCATACTCTCTTAAACGTCTACTATAAAAATATTGTAAAATAGCGACGGATCTTAGCGACGGATCATATTCCGTCGTTGGTGTAGCGACGGAAGATCGACGACATAGCGACTAATGTATTTATATAAGAAATATATATTAATTTCTGTCGCTATTCCGTCGTTGTGGTGTTGATTTATCTCAGCGACGGAATAGCGACGGAAAATTTTGTCGTTGCCAAACGTTAAAATTCAATGTTACAGTTTCATTTTCATTTTCATTTCCCCCCAAACATTCTCTCTCTCCTCTCTCACCCCTGACCCCGACCCCTCCTCCTCCTCCTCCTCCTCCGATGTTCGGTCCCCTCTCCTCCTCATCCTCCTCCGGTGTCTGACACACCTCCCTTCTCCGGTGACCCCCTCCCTCATCCCTCTCTCGAGCGACCCCCTCCTTCGCGGTGACCCCTTCCCTCCCTTACTCCATCGACCCCTACCTCCCTCCTTCCTCCGCCGGCGACCCCCACCTCCCTCCTCCCTCCTCCAGGACCCCCTCCCTCGTCCCTCCCCCGAGCGTCCCCCTCCTTCGCGGCGACCCCCTCCCTCCTCCGGTGACCCCCTCCCTCCTCCCTACCCTCCTCCTCCGTGGGCACCCTCCCTGCGTGACCCCTCCTCCTCCTCTAGTGCCCTCTTCCTCCGGCTGTTCAGTAAACCCTAACACCTCATTCATTTCATTTTTTGTTTTATATTTTGCATTTAAGCTTATTTTTAGGTTTAAGGTTGGAAAATAATTTTGGGTAATAATTTTAGGTTTAAGTTTGAATCTGAATTTAGGTAATATTGAAAGCATAATTTGTAGTATATAATTTGGCATGTCCTGATACACGATACCGATGAGTGTCGAGCAAGTATAATATCGACCGATACCCGATACCCGATACCGATACCGATACCGATACCGATACTAATGAGTGTCAAATCCTTATTAGGCTAAGGCATGTACTTGCATCTTAATAATGTATTATCAAGCCCAAACCCATTATATCCCAAAATTATAAGAGGCCAATTATATTTAATACAAAGGCTTGACTATATTTACGTAGTTCAAGTTCAACTTGGACTAATGCTTTTAATTCAAAACTTGAGTCTAAGTACAAGATAATTACACCTATATATTTTTTAATTCTTATAATGATCCACACTCAACGGGTTTAGAACCAGTCCAAAGTCTAATTTAATTCATTTAATTCATTCCTGGGCCAAATCAATTTTTTGTCTATTATATTTATATTACTACATTATCTTAAATTAGAATAGGCCGACACCTGATACCGATACCTTTAAAACCCCTCAATTTTAAAAGTTTTAAATTTTTATTTCATTTATAGGAATTTTGGTTAATTTTGTAGCTCATTAGAATAACTATAAAATTCATGGCTTTATTAAATCGTATAAATTTTGATTTATATTTATTAAATTTATATATTTCACAAAAATATATTGGTATGCAAGTTATAGATTAAAATGTTGCAGAATTTTTCTATAATTTATTTTAATGAAATAAATCTAATTATCTGATTTTTATATTTTTTTTGAATTTTGATATATATACATAGTTATAAATATATAAATGAAAATAAAAGAAAAAGAAAAGAAAGAAAAACCAAATAAATAAAACTAAAAACCTAAACAATCCTATCCTACCCGTCCCCTGCGGCCCAAAATACCTACCGCAGACCCGACACCAACTCCCCCGTCCCCTCTCTACATATATATAACTATGATCCTATCCCTAAATAAAAAAAATAACCCTAATTCTAAACCACCAGCACCACCGCCACCGTCACCACCCCCCTGAGCACCGCCATCGGTCGACGATGTCGTCGCAGCAGCGGCCGAACGGCCTCCAACCCTGCATCCGCGCGTGCACCAACAGCAGCAGGCCTCCCCGACCGCCCATCTTCGCGGTAAGTTTTCTCCATCATTTTGATCCGTTTGGCGAGACGATTCTTCGTACACGTTCACAACATAAGAGATTGCAAATCCCTTCAAACATAATTTATTATTGTTATCTTAATCATCCGTAAACCGAACTGAAAGTTGGACAAAAATTGTTTCAAAAATAGTATTCAAAACTGTCCCAATCCTATGTTCGTGATCCTTTTTCTCCCATATTGTTTAATAATTTGAAATTCTATTTAAACTGGATTGTAGGCCATATAACTAAGTTTAATTGTGTTTAAATAGTTTTAATTAAATCGTTGTTAATCTCTAGTTATTCTGTTTACAAAATTAAGAAAAAACTTACTTTTCTAACGCCTAAAATCTCTGATATGATGTCCTCCCCATAAAACGAGGCAACTTTGTCGCATGCGGATTATACCAAATGGCGCGTATCGTCAACGCGAATATGTGAACTTTCGCAGAACTTGATTTGGACGTGTGCGCACGCTAGAATCAATACGTATCCGCCGAAAAATCCCGTATCGACCTTTTTCGAATTTATGTAATTACTTCGTGTATACTTGTTGTTTCGTAACGAACTTTGAGTCGTTGGATTAGAACCATTACGCTTGTCCCGTGACCCAAGTTTGGTTCGATTCTGAGAACGTTGACAAAATACTATTTTGCGGGCCCCACGGTTCTACTTGACTGGCAATTTTGTGACTCGCTCATAAAAATTCAGTTTTGGATATTCTTTTGAGTTCTTATCAGTGTTCTGGGTTCGTAGACACTAAATTTTTTGAATTTGAATAACTTTGTCTCTGACACATTTTTCGGTACGAAGTGGGCCATATATGGAATCCACTTTGACCCGAAACTGCCAATTTTAGCCCCTATATCCAAATTGGACTTATAGGTAGTCAATCTTAGCTATTTTTTATATTTTGGAAATATTGGTTATGTTTGTTTCAGCATCCGGAGACGTTCATGCAGATTCTACCTCTTCGGGAGTAGTTGACGTATCGTGCTCGCCACCTGGACCTTGCCATACCATCATCCTGAATCTAGGCAAGTATACATTGCCATGATGACAATTTATTTATATTTTGCACAACATATTGCGTTTATGTTACTTATTTATTAATTTATTTCCATAAAAACTGTGTCCAAGATAGAATTGGATGCAACGACAAATTGTGTCGTCTTTATTTTATTCATTATGCATATTGACCTAGAGTTATGTGACCACCCTATAATTGCCAGGTATTTTCATATCTCCTAGGCCTTGACACATACTTTGTACATACACGGATGTGTGATATGCGTGAGAGGGCACGAACCATCGTATTCGGGTTGCTCCGATACGTAATTGACGTGTGTCAGCCTAGTCATATTTAGTGTCTAGGTGCATTCATTGGACTTAGTTGTGAGGACTGGACGTATCGTGTCAGGGATACAATTTCGGACAGTCGTTTAGGTGAGAAGGATATACACGAGGCGCATGGGCTACTTTATACTTTTTCTTTTGTAACCCGTACGCTCCGCCGGAGATGCGTGGTGAGATGGCCCTTATATTATTTACCGGCTGCCTCTGACGATCGAAAGACGTTATGCTTTGTAGGCCACTGATTCTCCGAGAAAATCATGCCAATCCCATTTTTAGTCAGATAACCCATTAGTACAAAGGTTATCCTTAATTGCATTCAGGTAGCTTGGTTAGTTTACCCAGTACATATGTTTATATTTAGTTTATGATTGACATGCTTTTATGTTTTTTTTACGTCCCTCTGTGGAGCTGGTCTCTTGCCAGTTTTGCAGCATAGATAGTTGTGGAGCCTGCCAAGAGTTGCTAATGGATGTTGCCTTATTATGCGGGCATTTGTACTAGGTACTTATATTATTTCTACCAGAGTTATGGTTATTTATTCGTATTATTAATTCATCTGCTGATGTAGCCTAGTTTTTATAGACTCATATTTTTTTATCGAGACTATTCGAGCTTGTGTGTTACTGGACGACCTACTTTAGCACATGTAACTCATTCTTAATATTATGTGTTCTTGTGGATTGAGATATATTTCTATTTCTTAGTGAAATTTAGAGTAATACAGCGTACGTATATTTTATGGTTTCCATATATTGGATTTGCAATATACATACGGCTGACATGTTTACATATTCTTAGTCCTACGTATTTTGGGACTGGGCGTGACATATTTTTGTGGTGGCCCATGTCGGTCCTGATTAAATTATCTCGATTATGTTACTGTGCCGAGCGAGCCTGCGCTAGGATATGTTTGTTAGGATCTCAATCCATAATTACTTTGAATCTTCTCTTGATTTCTATTATCGCCTTTGAACCTCAAAAATCGTATTCGATGATACTCTTATTGAACTTTCTATCATTGATTCTTGTTCTTTTCTATTTTCGCAAGGACCAACACTCATGCTTGACTTTTAATTGTATAATTATTATAGGATTATTATAGGATAAGCAAGGTGGTAGAATAATTCATAGGAAGAGTTATCTAAGTTAGAAATGAGTTAAAAAGATGAGTAGGCAGACTACTAGAACGAAAGAATCATTTAGGGTAGATATAAGGATTTGCCTTAGCAGAGAATTTGTCCTTATCAATAGATAATAGAACTACCACGACTTAAAAGAGTTAGAGTTATGTTATAAGTTTTACTATTCATAAAGATTGGTCAGGATAAATATGTAATTTTAATAATGATCGAGACCACTATGGGTATGATTTGAGAGAATACCCAATTGAACCTTAGAACTAGTCGTAGCTCCTTAAGTAAAAATAGGACCTACATTATATAAGACTCTAGGAGATATGATTAGAGATCCTTATTATGAATAGAATAGTTAGATAATCCTTTTAGTTAAGATTAGAATCTTATCATCTCATTGAGTTAAAAAAAAAATCCACTCAAGGAGATAAACATGACATCATGCTTGTGTAATAGGGTTGTAGCCTAGACGGAGGATTCACATGAGGAAGATAGGTATTATATAGCAAAGACTAGGAGAACAACAATACCGAGAGATAAGCAATTGAATGGGGTAAGTTGTACGAGAACAGGTAGATATTCCAATTGAAGATTAGACAAGTATTGAAATGTCCAATCCCAATCATGATTTGAAGAGTATCCTTAGCGAATAATATGCCATGACTGATAGACCTAAGTAGCTGCTTAGTTTAGCCTTGACCCTTACCTACTAAATTAGGAATATATGAGGTAGACGAAGTTGTAAGGATCGTATACTACTTACCTATAGCTATAAGTAGTTTGCCTATAGTATGAGTGAGGTTATATAGAATATAACTTATACGAATATAGCCTTAAGATTAAGGATTTGTTGTATTACTTCATCAATTTTATTCCTATCTTTCCTAATAATAATTTCTATCTTGTTTTACGATCATAAGAGCATCCACAGTGGGAGTAGTTTCAAGTGCTATATTTTGACTTTTGTCAAATTTTATAGCACTTGAGGGCTACAATGGACTCTTGTCCACACTTGAAAAATGGTAGAAAGCCAAAAGACACTCCAAATTTGGAGAGTCCCGTAGCTGGTCTATAGTAATCGATGGGCCCACCAAAATAATCTGTCATTTATTTTCCTCCCCCTCCCGCTCTCTCTCTTCTCTTCTATTTTTTTTTAGAGAGAAAATTTTCCAGACCTTTTTTTCTTCTTCTTCCTTCTTCTTCTTCTCCACATATTCTTTCCTTCCCGACCCCTTCTTCTTCTTCTTCTTCTTCTTCTTCACATATTTAGTTTGTGGATTTTTTTTATCTCATTTTGTTTGATTTGTTTAACGAAAATGAGAAAAATTATCCATACAAAATTTCAAGAAATGAGATAAAAAAATTCAAACAAAAATGAGAGAAAAAAATTACCAGACATCTTTGTCGTCAGTATTGATTAATGGTTCTGAAGGAAAATGAGGGAAAGCTTTAATAGTTATGAAGGGAATGAAAATGAGGAAAAATATGGAGGAAAAAAGAAACGAAAATGAAGAGGAAAAATAGGGAGGGAAAAGAGGGAGAGAAAGAGAGAAGTTAATTTGGAGTATCTATTTTGGAGTGTACCATTGTGTGCAAATATCAAGGTAACACTCCAAAAATAGTTTGGAGTGTGATTTGGAGTATGATTTGTAGTATGGTTTGAAGTGTCCCCACTGGAGATGCTCTAAGCCTCTTGCTTTTGCAGCAACAAGCCTCTTAATTATCCAATTGAGTAGATCATTCCTCTTTTCCAAGCTATACCTTAATTACAAAATTAATTCCTTAGTTGGTACCACTTCCTTGTGTTAATATCCATATCACCAAAGGTATCCGTTCTTTCTACTTTAATCTACCTTAATCTAGTCACTAAGACTCGATTCCCCAGATACCCTCTTAATCATACCTTATTCAACCTTGTTACCATACTCCCTAGACTTATCATAAATTTCTATTATCTTGGTCTGTAGATTCTTCCTTTCATGATTCCCTCGATTCTTCTCTTCATCATCAATGTCATGCGAAGATCGAAGCCTCTGTACCACCTTGCCCTAGTTATACTCGACCATGTCCTTTCTTCTGTTTTGTTGAAGACATGAACTATATAAGCAATATCATTTTGGTAGTAATTTCTTTTATAGAGTTGTTGACTAATAACACCCTGATAGCATCTAGGTTCCCTTAGAGAATCTTTGATTACGGCCAGTAAATCCTAGAGTTCTTGTAATCCTTATTAGGAAATAGGCCTTCCAGAAATCTTGTTAGTATTTTTGACACCAACTTAATTTTTTATAAGTTGGGTAGCCCCTGGTTTTAGTATAGGGTTATTTTTGGAAAATTTATGATAAATTTGAATTTATTTGGTATTGATTAGGTATAATCTCACGGATTGAATTACCTCCTTAATTTTTGTATCCGTGATACCCTTGTTGTGGCTCAGATATTTGGTGCACAACACTATCCTTTTCTTTCCAACAACTTTCACCCTTATAAAGTAGTCTAATCACTCTACACCTATGACATGACTATCACTCACAAACTCGCCTTCCCATGTTTCGTTTTAGTCGTACAATATTTGCGACGCATTTGTGCAAACAAATGACACATAGATCCTTTTCCATTGTGAGCAATTTTAATATGCAACACCGACTCTATTCTTCCGATAACTTTGACATTCATGAGCCTAACTGGACCTACCTCACTCATTACCCAGCTGTTACTCCCAAATGTACACTTTCATGCTCCATATAGACTCCACAACATTCGTGGCATATCTCCTTCTAAAAACCTATACTTAAATATTTAATTTTGTCGCAGTTTAATTAAATCGTACATCAGCAACCCAACTATCCTAACCACTGAGATACCCACAGCCCACTCAAGCCAAACTATGTCTATGACACTTGTGTTGCATTAAATTAAGCCTCCTTGTACTCTCTACACAATATTAATAACCTTGACAAATTATATTACCTTTTGACACTTATTGTAGAACCATTCACCAGCATCTATGATATGTGATGAACATATTCCTTTGTACCATCTCGCCCTAGTTGTACTTGACTAAGATATTTTCTATTGTCTTATAAACTCATGACCTAATTAGGAGCAATGAGAACTGGTAAACTTTCTTTGTAGAGTTGTTAAACCAATAACATTATGGTAGTACCTAGATTTTTTCTGGTAGCTTGTGACTATGGTCACAAAAGCCTCATCATCTTGTATCCTTTCTTGAAGTTGTACTTTCTAAAATCCTTATAAATATGAAAATGCTAGAGTTCCTGCTACCAACTTAATTCTTATAAGTTGGGTAGTGCTTTGAACTAAGTGTATCCTTACTCTTAGAACATGACTACAAACTAGGAGATCCCATTGGTAATTGTATTCCCTATCTTTAGAGAATCCATATATGACCTTCCATATTTAAAATTCTTTTCTACCACTTTTATTTAGATCGTGTCACATCTTTAAATATCCAGGAACCAGGTACAACGCGCCGTAGTTAACTTTCGTCCAAAATGAACCCTCTTACTCTTGTTTACCATGCTTATCTTTGAAATTTCGAGGACAAAATTTTTATAATTTGGGTAGATTGTAAACCCCATCAATTTTAAAAGTTTTAATTTTTTTTTTATTTATAAGAATTTTGGTTAATTTTATAGCTTAATAGAATAACTATAAAATTTATGGATTTATTAACTCGTATAAATTTCTATTTATATTCATTAACTTTATATATTTTACAAAAATATATTGGTATGCAAATTATTGATTAAAATATTATAGAATTTTTCTATAATTTATTTTTATGAAACAAATCTAATTTTTTGATTTTTATATTTTTTGGATTTTGATATATATACATAGTTATAAATATATAAATAAAATAAAGAGAAAAGAAAGAAAAGAAAAACTAAATAAATAAAACTAAAAACCTAAACAATCCTATCATACCCGTCCCCTGCGGCCCAAAACACCCAACCCAGACCCGACATCAACTCCCCCGACCCCTCTCTACATATATATAACTATGATCATATCCCTAACTAAAAACCCTAACCCTAATTCTAAACCACCAGCACCACCGCCACCATCACTACCCCCCTGACCACCGCCGTCGGCAGGCGACGTCGTCGCAACAACGGCCGAACGGCTGCCAACCCCTGCATCCGTGCGTGCACCGACAACAGAAGGCCGTCCAGACCGCCCATGTTCGAGGTAAATTTTCTCCATCATTTTTGATCCATTTGGCGAATCGATTCTTTGTACGCATTCAAAACATGAGCGATTGCAAATTCCTTCAAACAAAATTTATTATTGTTATCTCAATCATGCGTAAACTGAACCAAAAGTTGGGCCAAAATTATTTCAAAAATAGTGTTCAAAATTGTCCCAATCCTATGTTCGCGATCATTTTTCTTCCATATTGTTTAATAATTTGAAATTCTATTTAAACAGGATTGTAGGCTATATAACCAAGTTTAATTGTGTTCAAATAGTTTTAATTAATCGTTGTTAATCTCTAGTTATTTTGTTTCCAAAATCATGAGAAAACTTGCTCTCCTAACGCCTAAAATCTCTGATACGATGTTTGTCCCACCAAACGAGGCAACATTGTTGCGTGCAAATTGTACCAAAAAGCGTATATCGTCAACACAGACATGTGGGCTTTCGGAGAACTTGATTTGGACGTGTGCGCACGCCGAAATCAACGCGTATCCGCCAAAAAATCCTATATCAAACTTTTTCAAATTTGTGTAATTACTTCGTATATATTTGTCGTTTTATAATAAAGCTTGAGCTATCGGATTAGCAGTATTACGCTGGTCCTGTGACCCAAGTTTGGTTCGATTCGAAGAACGTTAACGAAACAACATTTCGCGGTCCCCATGGTTCTACTTGACGGATGATTTTATGACTGGCTCATCAAAATCCAGTTTTGGACATTCTATTGAGTTCGTATCATCGTTCTAGACTCTTAAACACTAAGTTTGACAAATTTGGAGAATTTTGTCTACGACACATTTTTCGGTGCGAAGTGGGCCACAAATAGACCCCGCTTTGATCCAAAACTGCCAAATCTAGCCCCTGTATTCAAATTGGACTAATGGGTAGTCAATCCTAGATTTTTCTTATATTTTGGAAATGTTGGTGATGTTTGTTTCAGTATCCGGAGACGTTCGTGCGGATTCCACCTCTTTGGGAGAAGTTGACTTACCGAGCTCGCCACCTGGACTTTGCCATACCAACATCCTGAATCTAGGAAAGTATACCTTGCCATGATGACTGTTTATTTATATTTTGTACAGCATGTTATATTTATGTTACTTATTTATTTAGTTATTATCTATAAAAATTGTGCGTCCAAGATAGAATTGGGTGCAACGGTGGATTACGTCGTCTTTATTTTATTCATTATGCATATTGACCTAGAGTTATGTGACCACCCTATAAGTATGAGATATTTTCGTATCTCCTAGACCTTGACACATACTTTGTACATACACGGATGTATGATATGCATGAGAGGGCACGAACCATCGTATTCAGGTCACTCCCGATATGTAATAGACGTGTGTCGGCCTAGTCATATTTAGTGTCTAGGTGCATTCAATGGACTTAGTTGTGAGAAACTGGATGTGTCATATCAGGGATACGATTTTGGACAGTAGTTTGGGTGGGGATAATATACACGAGGTGCATGGGCTACTTTACACTTTCCCTTTTGTAACCCGTACGCTTCACCGGAGATGCGTGGTGAGATGACTCTTATATTATTTACAGGCGGCCTCTGACGATCGAAAGATGTTTTGCTTTATAGGCCGCTGATTCTCTAAGAGAATTACGCCAATCCCAGTTTTAGCCAGACAGCCCATTTGTACAAAGGTTATCCTTAATTGCTTTCACATAGCTTGGTTAGTTTACTCAGCACATATGTTTATATTCAGTTTATGATTGGCATGCTTTTATGTATCTTGTTACGTCCCTCTGAGGACATGGTCCCTTGCAAGTTTTACAGTATAGACCGTTGTGGAGCCTGTCTGGAGATGATGGGTGTTGCTTTGTTATGCGAGTATTGGTACCAGGTACTTATATCATTTCTACCAGAGTTATGGTTCTTTATTCGTATTGTTGATTCATCTGCTGATGTAGCCTAGTTTTTATAGATTCATATTTCTTTCTCGAGTCTATTCGTGCTTGTGTGTTACTAGGCGACCGACTTTATCATATGTAGCCCATTCTTAATATCATGTGTTCTTATGGATTGAGATATAGTTTTATTTCTTAGTGATATTTAATGTAATAGAGCGTACGTATGTGTTATGGTTTTCATATATTGGAGTTGTCATATACATATGGCTGGCATGTTTACGTATTTCTAGTCCTATATATTTTGGGATTGGGGCATGACTATACCTATAAGTGTCGAATCCTTATTATGAAAGAAATTTGTAGTATCGGCCGATACCAATATGGTTTGGCGTGTCCCAATCCGATACCGATCGATACCTTATACCGATACCGATAAGTGTCGAATTAAATTGAACATAAAGGGGGTGTGCATGAGAAAAAACTTTGTATCTTATCCTAACTCATCTTTGTTTCTTATCCATATTGTTTGAATATATATGGTACATGCAGAATCAATGAGTCGATACTTAGTTGACCGATCGTGGATGTACAATCGGCGACATGAGAGTAGCATTGGTTTGACAAATAATTTCAGGACGGACGTTGAAGAATTTCTCAAATATGCCAGTAGTCAACCTTATTTCATGATGAGAGGCTCATCAAGTGCCCTTTTGTCAAATGTCATAATATACCATTCAAAGAGGTGGATCTCATGAGGGAGCATCTCTACAAGAAGGGTTTCGTACTGAACTACAAGTAGTGAACTGTCACGACCTGCACCCAGTATAGATGTAAAACCTCCTAATTTTAAATATAATAATTATTTAATTAATTATTTAATTTATTTATAGTATTTCTTATTTAATTAAAAATATAATTTATTAAATTTTAATTACTAGGTAAATATTCATCTAAAAATTTATGGAGCAAAACTATTGTTTTATTTTAATTTATTTTAGAAATCCAGGTAGAAGGGCGATGGATTCTAGAATGTACTAACAATTTCCTAGTATTTTATACCATATATATATATATATATATATATATATATATATATATATATATATATATATATAGTAAAAAGAAAAAGAAAGAAATCTTAAAATAAATAAATAACAAATGAACAAATCCATGTTTACTAAAACCTTAAACCTAATTCCCTAAGTCCTAAGCCTAACTAATAACCTAGCTAAACCCTAACCCAGACACACCCCTCTACCCAACCCCGCAGCAGTGAAATCTCCCTACCCGCGTGGCCCAACCAATCCCCTGCTTCCTTCTATATATATATATGTCTATATACATCATAGTTGAAACCCTAAACCTATACCATACCTGCTCCGATCTTCGACGAACTGCGCCACCGACCCTGACCACCGCAGCATCCATGCAGCCGCCCGAAACCCAGCGCCGCCAGCCGTGACAGCGTCAACCGCACAGCGGTCGCAACCACAGCAGAATTTGGCAGTGAAGTGCCCTACTTCACGCGTTGTTTCTCGACTCGTCGCTCGACCAATTTCTGATCCGTCTTTACCGGTATGATCACAACCTATCCCCCTCTCAACCCTGTAAATTAGTTTCTATCGAACAATACTTAATACTCGGTAAAAATTGAGGCCAAGTTGAAGAAAAACCATATAATTTAAACTGCAGGAAATTATTTCAATGACCTATGTTTAGAGACAAATATCTTTCACCATAGACCTCCAAATTTAAATCTACTTTTTGCTATGTGAAGTCTATATAACCGAGATCATTTCTTGCTAATTAGATTATTTTATTTTATGTTAAATGCAGAGATGAATTGGGTTGAAAACTAAGAAAAACTTATTTTTAAAACTTTAAAAATTATGATACGGAGCGTGCCCCGGCAAACGGGACCGCCTTATCGCGTACCAATTGCACCAAAAGGCGCGTATGGAATGTCCTGACGTGTGAGCTTTCACAAAAACTAATTTGGACGTGTGTGTGCGTCGGAATCAACTTGTATCCGTAAAAAGTTCCCGTATCACAACTTTGGCAAAATATCGCACCATTTTGTGTACACTTGTCGGAATACGACAAAACTTATGCCATTGGATTCGTGGTATCATGATGGTCCTGTGACCCAAGTTTCACGCGATCCTGAGACAGGTGACCAAGCTGCCTAATTGCGGGCCCTACGGTTGACTTTTTGGGCGAATTTGTATTCGGCTTACCAAAATCTAAAATTGGATATACCGTTGAGTTCGTACTGACATTTAGAATTTGTTTGACCTATAATTTGTCCCATTTAGAGACCTTTACCTCTGGCACGCTTTTTTGTACAAAATTGGCCACATATGGACCCCGCTTTGATCCAAAATTACCATTTTGTCCTGTGTCCAAATTGGACGAAAGGGTAGTGTTTTCTAGCTCTTGCTGATTTTAGGAACATTGGTAATGTTTATTTCAGCATCCGGAGACGTTTATTCAGAGACCATAGTTTCTGATCCTGTGTACTTGATGTCTGGACGCTTACACTATACAGATTGCTTGCCAGGCGAGTATACCTTGCCATTGTACTGTGATTTATATTTCATACGATGCATGTATTTTATTTTTGTCCATTTAGTTCATATATTTTAACTGCTATATAAACTGCGCGTCCAAGGATAACTTGGGTGCATCGACGGTGGCGTCGTATTCTATTTTATTATTATATATATGCATATTGGCCTAGTTTATAAGACCACCCCATTATCATAAGGCATTCTTATGTTTCTTTGGCCATGACACTGTTATTACACGAGTGTGAGTCTCATGTAGGATACGAACTTGTGTACTTGGTTGGCCACTGGTACGTATAGGACGTACGACGGATAGGGATAACTGCTGATAGAAATTGCATGCTAGAAGACCTGGCAGTTATTAGAGGTCTCATTGTGTCACGGATATGACATGCTTAGAGCATGGGGTGGGGAGAACAACAAGTAAGGCATTTGAGCTCCTTTGAACTTTTCTTGTGTAACCCGTACGCTCCGCCGGAGATGCGCGGTCATGATGAGCACTATATATATTATTATTACCTGGCGGCCTCTGAGGTTCAAAAGACGTCATGCTTTTTAGGCCCCTGAATCTCCGAGAGAATCATGCCAATCCCATTTTAGCCAGATAGCCTACGTGTTGGAAAGTTGTTCTCAAAATGCATTCCATAGATGGTTAGGCGACCCATTAGATATTTATTTTTTACTACTTTATTGGCATGCTTCTATGTATCTTGTTACGTCCCTCTGAGGACCTGATCCCTTTCCAGGTATAGACATGCAGGATTATCCACAGGAGTACGGACCCGGACCCGACGCTTCCTACCAGACTGAGGATGTCTTACCTTCAGAGTACCTTTGATTCTTCGCAGCTAATGGATATTCTAGTTGCTATTTCTTTTATTGATATTTATCTTATATTAGAGTTTGATTCTCTTCTCTCATTTAGTTTTAGTGTAGTTGATTGGCAGTAGATTTGTTTCCACCCGACTATCATTCTTTGATACTCCATATTTGAGATTCAGTTACTTATTTCCTATTTCATTATTTATGTTGTGGATGAGTTATAGATTGCGTGTGACTTGTGTTGATAGTATATTACCACTTGTGGATTTGATATTCATAATAGAGCATACGTATGTGTTATGGTTTCCATATATTGGAGTTGCCATATACATACGGCTGGCATGTTACGTATTCCTAGTCCTACGTATTTTGGGACTGGGGCGTGACATATTTTTGTGGTGGCCCATACAGGTCTTCGAATATATTGTCTCGGTTATGTTACTGTACCGAACAAGCCTGCGTATAGGAGTAGAGTATTGGATCTCATCCATGCTTGACTAAAACTCATCTTCCCTTTCAACTTCCTATTTAAACGCTTGCATCCTGTTTGATTCCTGTACTCCTTCTAATCATTTCGTCCACCTCTTGCAGATAGATGGATCTGCGTAGTGGATGTACTACCGTCGGAGGCGACACACCTTCAGGGGTCAACGACCAAACTTGAGTGGAGACCTCGATGACTCCTAGACTTCCGGGGCCAGATGGACAGACTCACAATCAAGTTCCATCCGATCTTTCCGCATCACCTAATGGGACTTTTTCAGCTTCATCAACACCACAAGATGGACAGACACAGCTATTCCAATTCTTCTAAATGATGATGTAGGAATAGAGACAGCAGGCGGCCGCACTAGATGTTGAGCAAAGGCAGCAAGCAGCAGAGCAAAGGCAAGAATTTTTGGCACTACTTGAGAGAATAGCTGCACAGGCACCTATACCAGCCCAGGCACTAGTTCCAGTATCGCGACTAGAGTTGGGTCAGTCAAGGACTTTGTACAGATGGGTCCCAAGCCGTATAAAGGCACTGAGAGCCCAGAGGAGACCACAAACTTGATTACCTACACCCAGAAGTTATTAGAAGCATCACAGCTGCCTACAGATCTATGGATGACAGGCGTAAGGACCCAGCTAGATGGTAACGCTCATCACTGGTGGGAATCAATGGAGTGCCAGTTGGGTACGTGTCAGACTTGGAAACAATTCTTGGAGTACTTTGAGAGAAAGTACTTCCCGGACACTGTAAGGGATGCGTTGTATGATCAGTTCCTCCATCTGGAGCAGGGGAACAAGACAGTTGATGAGTATGATGCAGAGTTTAGTCGCCTTAGTAAATATGGCGCTGCCCTGATTCCGAATGACTTGGACAAGGCTAAAAGGTTTTACCGTGGGCTGACTCAGGAGCTCCAACACTATACTAGCTCACAGTCCCGGATCTCTTATGTCGAATTATTGACAGAAGCTAGGTTACAAGAGACCATCAGCAAGAAAAAAGGAGATCAACTGAAGACACAGCAGGGACCAGCAAGGACACAGCAAGGAGGGCCTATCAGACGCCCTTTAGCACAACAGCAGCAGCAACACAGAGCAGGACCGTACCGGATTCTAGAGAAGCTCCACTGCAGTTATTGTAGGAGACGGGAACATATTTTGAGAGACTGTCCAACTCGCTTAGGACAATATATGAGGTGTGGTTTCGGACAGCATATGGTAAGAGACTGTCCAATGCAGCAGACATTGACGCTTCCACCGCCAATACAGAGGCTAGCACTTCCATCACCGAAGCTAGTTCAACAGATGACTAGACCAGGAGCACCTCGACCCCCAGCAGCAGGAGGATTCTAGCGAGGACCACCGCTACCTACTCAGGAGGATCAGTTTACGAGGGCCATACATGGACTACCACAAAGGAATGGACAAGCTTTTGTGCTAGAAGTGGATGACATAGAACAGGAGATTAATGTTATAGCATGTATTACTCTCGCTTTTACTTTCCTGCTGTGACATTGTTTGATACGGGAGCCACCCACTCGTTCATATCTTCTAGTTTTATTGCCAAGCACAATATTGCCACTACACCTTTACCTAGTTGTGTTAGAATTCTCACTAGAGGAAGAGTTGCACCTGTTAGTCAGATTTATAGATCGTGTCCTATAGTGATTCGTGGCAGAGAGATGAACGCCCGACTCTTCGTCTTTCCTATGCCAACTTTTGATATTGTGCTTGGGATGGACTGGCTAAGCAAGTACCACGCTTTCTTTGACTATTTTGGAGGAAGCATTCTTTTTAAGGTACTAGGCCAGCCGGAACTTGAGTTTGCACGGGGATCTACATAAGCCCTTGATGGTGTTCAGCTTGCAATGGACAACGTTATTTATCACCCCATCATTTTAGAGTTCCAAGATGTCTTTCCAGAGAAATTGCCAGGACTACCTCTGTCACGCCCCAGTCCCAAAATACGTTGGACTAGGAGTACGTAACACGCCCAGCCGTATGTATATGAACTCCAATATATGGAAACCATATACATACGTACGCTGTTTATGAATATTCAATCTACCAGTGGTAATATACTGTCACAACAAGTCACGTGCAATCTATATCTCATCCACAGCACAAATAATCAGTAGAAAATAAAGAGCTGGATAATAACTGGATATCAAAGATAGTATCAAGTCTGATAGTCGGGTGGAAACAAATCCACTACAAAACGACTATACTGAAGTAGCAAAAGATCTCTAAATAGCGGTAATAAAATTATAGATACTCTGAAGGTAAGATCTCCTCAGTCTGGTAAGTAGAGTCAGGTCCCGGTCCGTACTCTTATGGGTACTCCTGCTCGTCTATATCTAAAAAGGGACCAGGTCCTCAGAGGGATATAACAAGATACATAAAAATATGCCAATAAGTAATAAAATAATAACATCCAATGGGTCGCCTAACCATCTAAGTGAATGCAGTTTGAGAACAACTTTTTACCAAGTGGGCTATCTGGCTAAAATATGGGATTGGCGTGACCCTCTTAGAGAATCAGAAGCCTCAAAGCATGTCGTCTTTTGAACGGCAGAGGCCTCCAATAATATTTAGTGGTCATCATCACCCGTTTCTCCGGTGGAGAATCCGGGCGTACAGAAAAAAGTACAAAGGAGCCCAAATATTTTACTTATTGTTCTCCCCACCCCATGCTCTAAGCATGCCATATCCATGACATGATAAATCCTCTAAATAACTGCCAGGTCTTCTAGCATACAAAGTTTCTATCAGCAGTCATCCCTAACGCACGGCTTAAACATACAGGCGGCCAACCCAATATGTAATCCGAGAGCTATATGAGACTCACAACTCGTGTAGCAACTGTGTCACGGCCAATGAACCAAATAATGCTCCATAATACTGGGGTGGTCTCATAAACAAGGTCCAATACAAATATATAAATAAAATAGAATCATGCATCATTTGGAATATAAATAAGAGTACTGTAGCACGGTATACTTGCCGAGCAAGTTCTGTATAGTGCGTTTGTCCACAACAATGTTTAAGCTTTGGTGTAAGAAGTGGAATTAGATTTTTAGGAGTGTTTGTGATATATATATAGGAATAAGGAGGCGGTGGAATTTACTTAATGGGTAAGAAACTGTTGCCACTGTTGTTTTCCTTTTATTGGTTTAGGGGTACGGTTGGGGGTATTTAGTAATAATAGTGTTAAGGAGCGGTGGAATGAGAAGCTTACACGTATAGAAAAGCAAAGCAAAGTTAAGTTTTGCCTCTGCTGCTGATATTTTCTTCTCTTAATGGTTATGGTTTTGGGTTTTACGCGTAGTGAAAGGAAAAGTTTACGCGGTGTAAAATAGGCGGTGGAATGATACTGTTGCTGCTGTGGTTTACGCACGGAGGAGTATACGCAGTATGGTGATCAGTTTGCTATTGACTGCTTTACGCGGTATGAGCTGCTGCTGCTATTTCCTTATTTTACGTGTAGTAAAATATACGCGATGTGGTGAACTGCTTCTGATTTACTTTATACGGGAAGGGTGGTTTAATGGTTTGCGGGTTTTGGGTTGGATCCAATAGGAAATTCTATTTTCTATATTTAGCTCATAATTACTAATAATAAATTACATAATATAGAATACGATTTTAAAATTAGGGTTCTTACAACCTTCGGACAGAGACGTAGAATTCTTGATTGAATTGATGTCGGGAGCAGCACCCATAGCGTCGCATGTTTATAGATTGGCGAAGAAGGAGATGGATGAGTTGAAGGCATAGTTGGAAGAATTAGAGGAGAAAGGTTTCATCCGACCAAGTGTATCACCCTCGGGAGCACCAGTATTGTTTGTACCAAAGAAGGGTGGGTCAGTGCGTATGTGCATCGACTACAGAGCCTTAAATGTAGTGACTGCGAAGAATAAATACTCATTGCCATGCATTGATAACTTATTTTATCAGCTTAATGGAGCCAAGGTATTCTCGAAGATAGACTTGAGATCGGGATATCACCAGGTGAAGATACGAAAGCAGGACATCCCAAAGACCGCATTCAGGACAAGATATGGACACTATGAGTTTCTCGTCATGCCATTTGGGTTAACCAATGCACCAGCTATCTCTATGGACTTAATAAATCGAGTATTCCATCAGTATTTGGACCAGTTCATGGTCGTCTTCATAGATGACATACTTGTCTATTTGAAGTACCACGAGGAGCACGAGAAGCACCTGCGGATCATCCTAGAGACCTTGAGGAGTGAGCAGTTATATGTGAAGCTCAGTAAATATGAGTTTTTCTTGGACAGAGTCTCGTTTCTTGGGCATGTCGTTACGGGAGATGGTATTTCTGTTGATCTAGAGAAAATCTCGGCAGTCGAGACATGGCCCATTCCTAAATCAGCATCGGAGGTGAGAAGTTTCCTTGGACTTGCGGGATATTACCGACGATTTATGAAGAACTTCTCAAGGATAGCAGCGCCTATGATCCGGTTGACATGCAAGGACCAAGAGTTCATATGGACCAACGAGTGTCAAGCCGCTTTTGAGGAGTTGAAGAAGCGACTGACCACAGCACCAGTATTGACTTTTCCATCAAGATCAGGAGGTTATGTGATTTACAGTGATGCATCAGGAAAAGGCTTGGGATGCGTGTTGATGTAGCATATCGAGGTGATTGCATATGCATCTAGACAGTTACGAGTACATGAGAAGAATTATCCAACTCATGACTTGGAGCTTGCAGTCGTTGTTTTTGCTCTAAAGCTATGGAGACATTACCTATATGGGGAATGAGTGAAGATCTATACAGACCACAAAAGCCTCAAGTATATCTTCACGTAGAAGGAGCTAAATATGAGGAAACGTCAGTGGCTTGAGTTGATGAAGGATTTTGAGATAGAGCAGCATTATCACCCAGGCAAGGCTAACGTAGTAGCAGACGTGTTAAGCCGAAAACCAGCAACTTACTTTTTTGGAGGACTTGCAAGAACTTGGCATAGAAGTGGTATCACCCGCAGACAGATGGGCAGTCTGAATGTACTATTCAGACACTGGAGGATATGTTGAGGGCTTGTATGTTGGACTTTGGAGGATTATGGGAGGACCACCTACATCTTGTGGAGTTTTCTTACAACAATAGCTATCAAGCGAGCATCCAGATGGCTCCGTTTGAAGCATTGTATGAAAAAAAGTGTAGGTCTCCTGTGTGTTGGAGTGACGTGGGAGAACGTCAGATTCTGGGACCAGAGTTGGTAGTCAACATCGTAGAGACAGTAAAGAAGATACAAGGGCACTTGCGAGCAGTGCAAGACAGGCAGAAGCAGTAGACAGAACTTTATCGTCGTCCCTTGGAGTTTAAAGAAGGCGATCATGTCTTCTTGAGGATATCACCTACTAGAGGCATTATTCGATTCGGAGGGCGTGGCAAGTTGAGCCCAAGGTATATTGGACCATTTGACATGCTAGAGAGAGTGGAAGAAATGGCGTATCGACTAGCACTACCACCTTCACTCGAGGGAGTACATGATGTATTCTACGTGTCGCAACTTAGACGATATGTGGCAGATAGAAGTCATGTTCTCGACCACTATGAGATCACCATTGGGCCGAGCTTGTCATACCAAGAGCAACCCGTGGGGGTCCTTGATCGTCGAGAGAAAGTGTTGAGGAACCAGTCTATTCCCTTGGTCCGCGTGGCATGGAAGCATGTCGCGCCAGGAGAATCCACTTGGGAGCGCGAGGATGACATGCGCAAATGTTTTCCGTATCGGTTCATAGATTAAGGTATGAATTTACTTTGTTTATTTCTACCTTATACCATCCTTGATTTTCTATCGTGGCTTAGTTTTAATTTCGAGGACGAAATTTTTATAAGTTGGGCAAAATATAAAATTTCCTAATTTTAAATATTATAATTATTTAATTAATCATTTAATTTATTTATAGTATTTCTTAGTTAATTAGAAAATATAATTAATTGAATTTTAATTACTAGGTAAATATTCATCTAAAAATTTATGGAGCAAAACTATTATTTTATTTTAATTTATTTTAGGAATCCAGGTAGAAGGGCGATGGATTCTAGAATGTACTAACAATTTTCTGATATTTTATACCATATACATATATATATAAATATATCTAGTAAAAAGAAAAAGAAAGAAATCTTAAAACAAATAAATAACAAATAAACAAATCCCTGTTTACTAAAACCTTAAACCTAATTCCCTAAGTCCTAAGCCTAGCTAATAACCTAGCTAAACCCCAACCCAGACACACCCCTCTACCCACCCCCGTAGCAGTGAACTCTTCCTACCTGCGCGGCCCAACCAATCCCCCGCTTCCTTCTATATATATGTCTATATACATCATAGTTGAAACCCTAAACCTACACCTTACCTGTGTCGATCTTCGACGAACTGCGATGCCGACCCCGACCACCGCAGCATCCGCACAGCCGCCAGGAACCCAGTACCGCCGGCCACGACAGCGTCAACCGTGCAGCGGCCGCAACCATAGCAGAATTTGGCAGCGTCGTGCCCTACTTCACGCGTTGTTTCTTGACTCATCGTTCGACCAATTTTGGATCCGTCTTCACTGGTATGATCACAACATATCCCCCTCTCAACGCTGTAAATAAGTTTCTATCGAACAACGCTTAACACTAGGTAGAAATTGCGGCCAAGTTAAAGAAAAACAATATAATTTAAACTGCAGAAAACTATTTCAATGACCTATGTTTAGAGACAAATATCTTCCACCATAGACCTTGAAATTTAAATCTAATTTTTGCTATGTGAAGTCTATATAACCGAGATCATTCCCTGTTAATTAGATTATTTTATTTTATGTTAAATGCAGAGATTAATTGGGTTAAAAACTGAGAAAAAGTTATTTTTAAAACTTTAAAAATTATGATACGAAGTGTGCCCCGCCAAACGGGACCGCCCCGTCGCGTACCAATTGCACCGAAAGACGCGTATGGTATATTCTGACGTGTAGGATTTTACGAAATATAATTTGGACGTGTGTGCGCGTCGAAATTAACCCGTATCTGTAAAAAGTCCCCGTATCACGACTTTTGCAAAATACTGCACCATTTTGTGTACCCTCGTCGGAATATGACGAAACTTACGCCATTGGATTCGTGGTATCACGCTGGTCCTGTGGCCCAAGTTTCAAGCGATCCTGAGATAGTTCACCAAGCCGCCTAATTGCGGGCACTACGGTTGACTTTTAGGATAAATTTGTGTTCGGCTCACCGAAATCCAAAATTAGACATACCATTGAGTTCGTACAGACGTTTAGAATTTGTTTGACCTATAAATTGTCCCTTTTAGAGACCTTTACCTCTGGCATACTTTTTGGTACAAAGTGGGCCACCTGTGGACCCCGCTTTGACCTAAAATTACCATTTTGTCCTGTGTCCAAATTGGATGAAAGGGTAGTATTTTCTAGCTATCTCGCTAATTTCGGGAACGTTGGTGATGTTTATTTCAGCATACGAAGATGTTTATTCAGAGGTCATAGTTTCTGATCCTGTGTACTTGACGTCTGGACGCTTACACTATACAGATTGTTTGCCAGGCAAGTATACCTTGCCATTGTACTGTGATTTATATTTCATATGATGTATATATTTTATTTCTGTCAATTTAGTTCATATATTTTAACTGCTATATAAACTGCGCGTCCAAGTATAACTTGGGTGCATCGACGGTGGCGTCGTATTCTATTTTTTTATTATATATATGCATGTTGACCTAGTTTATGAGACCACCCCATTATCATGAGACATTCTTATGTTTCTTTGGCCATGACACTGTTGTTACACGAGTGTGAGTCTTATGTAGGATACGGACTTGTGTACTCGGGTGGCCTCTGGTACGTATAGCACGTGCGACGGATAGGGATAACTGCTGATAGAAATTACATGCTAGAAGACCTGGCAGTTATTAGAGGTCTCATCGTGTCACGGATATGATATGCTTAGAGCATGGGATGGGGAGAACAACAAGTAAGGCGTTTGGGCTCCTTTGCACTTTTCTTGTGTAACCCGTACGCTCCGCCCGAGATACGCGGTCATAATGACCACTATATATATTATTATTACCTGGCTGCCTCCGAGGTTCAAAAGATGTCATACTTTTTAGGCCCCTGAATCTCCGAGAGAATCATGCCAATCATATTTTAGCCAGATAGCCTACGTGTTGGAAAGTTATTCTCAAAATGCATTCACATAGATGGTTAGGCGACCCATTGGATGTTTATTTTTTAGTACTTTATTGGCATGCTTCTATGTATCTTGTTACGTCCCTCTGAGGACCTGGTCCCTTTTTAGGTATAGACGTGCATGATTATCCACAGGAGTACGGACCCGGACCCGACACTTCCTACCAGACTGAGGAGGTCTTACCTTTACAGTACCTTTGATTCTTCACAGCTGATGGATATTCTAGTTGCTATTTCTTTTATTGATATTTATCTTATATTAGAGTTTGATTCTCTTCCCTTATTTAGTTTTAGTGTAGTCGATTGGCAGTGGATTTGTTTCCACCCGACTATCATTCTTTGATACTCTATATTTGAGATTCAGTTACTTATTTCCTATTTCATTATTTATGCTATGGATGAGTTATAGATTGTGTGTGACTTGTGTTGATAGTATATTACCACCTGTGGATTTGATATTCATAATACAGCGTACGTATGTGTTATGGTTTCCATATATTGGAGTTGCCATATACATACGGCTGGCATGTTACGTATTCCTAGTCCTATGTATTTTGGGACTGGGCATGACAGTAGGGATGTAAGTCGGGAACAACACCCAGCCTACGTCGCAGAATCGACAGTAGAATGCTGTTTGGATAATCTATCTAACAATATAATGAGCCACCAACAATATCAATATACTCAATCACAGATCTAAGATAGAAGTGAGGACGAATATAATAAAGAATAGAATAGTCACAATATACTCATGAGTCAAATAATAACATCAATGAGTCTAAAAAAATACTAAGCAATAAGCTGGCGACAAATTTGGTACAAGAGAAATCTAAGAAGCTACAAGTCCTGGGTCATCTGTCTCAGTCAGAATGAGCCCTCATGAGCCAGGGTCTCTGTTTCTAAGCCCACAATATCCTGAGGCCCGTAATGAGTAGGGTGCCACTCCTCAGTGTCATCTGAGAAAAATATATCCAGTCAGGAAAGGAGCAGAGTACATCTCTAACAATAGTTCTAATCAATAATAAAAACTATGTAATAGTAAATAGGTATGAATATACAAGATGCAACAATAGGTACAAGAGATGTACAATAAAAGAAATACAGTAAATAAATATGAGAATGAACAATATGACAATGAACAAGAATACTAATGACTAAGTACACTACTAGAAAAAGCGGGATTAGCGACGTATTTTAGCGACGTCAAAAGAAACGTCGCTAATAAAAGAAAATTAGCGACTCATTATAAACACGTCGCTAGACGTCGCTAAATGGCGACATTTAGCGACGTTTAGCGACTTTTAATACGATTTTAAAAGATAAGTCGCTATAAGTTCAATTAAGGTCGCTAAACGTCGCTAATATGTCTAATTTAGCGACGTTTAGCGACGTATATAGCGATATTTAAACTCAAAATATTTAGCAACGTGTTTAGCGACGTCCTTTACGTCGCAAATATTTAATTTAGCGATATTTTTTATTGGACGTCGCTAAACGTCGCTAAAATTTGGTTAATTAGGGGTCGGTTTCATTTTTCCCCGTTAGTTGAAATTTCGATTCGAAAACAAATTCCCCCCCCCAGCTCCGTCGACCGCGACTACTCCGGCAAGGTATACTCTCTCTCTCTCTCTCTCTCTCTCTCACAGGACACATGTGACATTGACACAAACATGACACACACACTGACACTGACACAGACACAGACACGGCACACACACACACTGACACAGACACTGATCTGGACCTAGGGTTAGGGTTAGGGTTAGGGTTAGGTTTTTTGACATGGGGTTAGGGTTAGGGTTAGGTTTTTTGACATGGGGTTAGGGTTAGGGTTAGGGTTAGGTTTTTTCACAATGTTCATGCATGTGCGATCATGTAGAGATCAGATTTTAATTTCTTCTTTCAAGTATAAAATAAATAAATAATATGGATCGATGAATAAGAAAGAAAGAACATAAGTGTATTTATTTGCACTTTTGCAATATATATATATATATATATATATATATATATATATACATACATACATACATACATACATACTAATTGTTTGATTTTGTGGTTACTATTCATTGGTCCAATGGAGGAGGGGAAAAAATAATGGCTATTATTGAATCCATGTTCATATGTCATGACTACGTACATTGGGTGAACAAATTAGAACTAATTCCTGAATATTCGTACAACAACTGATCATGTGATCAAATTAATTAGAACGCCAATTATTCGACCAGGAAGTGTATGATCTAAGCAACTGTCCTTAATTGTGCCCCAAGAATTTTGAGCTCTAGCTACTTCCTCGTTCCACTCCCAATATATATAGGGGTTAATTGCCGAAAGCAAAGTACTGCGGAGTTATGTATCTCAGTTCCTCACCCTACTGCCAGTTTCAAGAAGTGCCTAATGGTCTAAATAATATGACTATAACAGTTGAATTAGCTAAACGAAACTTACAAATCAGCTTAAATAAATAAAGGATTAATTTCAACACTTACTGAAATCACTAGCTAGCAGTATGAAGAGCCTCTAATGGAGCAAAGATATCATCGCAGCATGCATCATTAAGGACATGCATCTCAAGAAACTTATTGGCTTCGGCTGGAGCCTACTACACTAAAATCCGGACACTGACACAGAAGTGGGTTAAGGTATAGTAGTAAAGTGGTATTAAGATATTATTTGGGTAATGTTATACATATATATATATATATATATATATATATATATATATATATATACTGCTTTTCCCATAACGGACACTGACACAGACACAGAAGTTAATTTTGTATGTAATGATTTATATGATACATACTGTCAATTTTGCAGAAGTATCTAGAAATGGATATGAATTACTATCTGCGTCATCGTTCGTGGATGTACAACCGTCATCCTGATGACATGTGCGGTGTGCGGAATAAATTCATTGAGGGTGTACAGCAGTTCCTGCAGTTCGCCAAGGCGTTCCCTCAGTACATGGACGGTACCAAAATTAAGTGTCCATGTGTGAGATGTCGCAACAGGAAATATCATCCAGAAGTGGAAGTTACATATCATTTATACTCGAAGGACTTTACGCCGAATTACTATCAGTGGACCGCGCACGGAGAACTTGTATCTCTAGCATCGGAGTC
>JAYESA010000014.1:113022628-113377628 GCA_036927795.1 Iris macrosiphon
CAGGGATGTTGTTCTTGTTGGAGTTATTCGCCTATCTCATGTACCGACAAATGGGCAATTGGCAGATATTTTCACCAAAGCTTTGGGCAAACGATATTTTTAGTTTCTTTTGTGCAAGTTGGACATTTATGACTTGCATGCTCCAACTTGAGGGAGGATATTGGGATTAAATTGTATATATGGTGATTGGCCCATGTGGCTTAGTCCCAAGTTGATATGTGGATGTATATATATGTAATATCATGATGAATGAAAGACCGAGATTATTCTCTCCTACTACTTCACAGGTCTAATAGTGTATTTTTATTTGATGATGATACTATTTTAGATGATATGGCTAGAGTGATTAGCTTTTAAATTAAAATTGTTGGAGTGTTCATGTTTCTTACTTAAGAGGAGAGTCATAATTTTAAATTAAAATTGTTGAAGATGTATATTTATGGAAACAATTTTTAGGACTGATCTAATTTTCTAGGATTTAAGGCTTTCAAGATCTGATCCATGTGACTTCCTAACACAATTGCTCAACTTCCTTGGCTAATTCAGATCTTCTGTTGAGGTGTGGAAAGAGTTGTAGGCTCCGTTGGATGAACTACTTGTGACCGGATATCAAGAGAGGAAAGTTCACCAGAGAAGAAGAGGATATGATCATTAGCTTGCATGAAATGCTGGAAGAATGCTGGAAGATAGGTAATAGTCTCCACTTTCTAATTAATTCCTCCTTCTTAATAATTTGTTGTATAAAAATAATTAGTTCCTCCTTCACAATAATTTGTTGTATAAAAACAATTCTGTAACATATTTCGTAATTATTATAGGTAATAGTCAGCTTGTCTGCCACTGTGAACTAGATGCAAACTCTTATTTTCTAAAAATCACAATAAAGAATAAGCAAAAGAATTTTATGCATCTTAGAACTCTCTCTTGTTTTCTTGCAAAAATTCGTTGACCAGGAGTCATGATATGCAGAGGGTCAAACGTCTCCTTTAGATTCTTGAACCTTTCCCATGTGGTGCCAAAATTGGTCTTCCATTCTTCTTCATTCTTCCAATAGGCCAGGTATTGTTTTGCTCCCATTCCAATCTCAGGCTTCCAGGTAGCAGTGTCTATAACCTTTTGGTTTTTGCTGAGGAGTGTGTCTAGGCACTGTGTACCAGATTGGCAAGGAGGTGCTGCTTGAAGCACACTGATAGCATAGAAAAAAATCATTTTTTGATTAATTTCAGGCAGCATAGCTGACATATTGTTTTCAGGACCTTTGGTATTAATGAGATGTGCAAATTTTAATTGACAATCGATCACATATTATTATATAATCTTCATATAAGGTAGATTCATTTTTTTCTTATGCATAATCTTTGAACTATCAAGTATTTAAGAATAATCATTCATCGAGAATTTGTTTTCACAGCAAAGGATTATGTAGCAATCTGTCAAGTTTAACTGCACCTATAACACATAACCATTTCTCGAGAAATTGGTACAACATACCACCTTATACTTCCTATATTTGCATGAAGTTTACCTTGTTTTGCTTAAATACTTATTGTGATCCTTTGTTATAGAGTGCAAAATCCAATTTTTACCTTATTGTGATCCTTTGTCAGAGAATGCATGTAGGCGGCTCTAAAGTGCAAGTCTCAATGTACCCTAATATGAACTCCATGATGCGCTCGACTATAGGCTATAAAGTTGATGGATTTTGGCATTTTTGAGTGGCGATTTAAGATGCCTCTACTTATGTTACTTTTTGACTGTGAATGGAATGAAAAAATCAATATATTTTGTATTTACTATAAATTGATTTTGTATTTTAGTTGGTGATTTGAGATTCACATGATTTGACATTATTATGGTTTCAATAAAAGTTAGTACTTATAACAATTGTTGGGTTCACAATAAAGTGATTTTGGATTTGGATGAGTTGACATTATTGTTTCAATGAAAGCTATTATTTTCATAATTTTTGTGTATATTATATGTTTTGTGATTGAATGTCAAAGGTAAAATTGATTACGCAAAAAGCAGAAGAAAATTTCAAAAAAAATTAAAAGAATTTAAGGCGTACAGAATATGTCCTAATTGATGTGTATATGATACTTTTCACGACATACAATGAATGTCATAATTGACTAATGAAGACGTGCAAAGGAATATCATAAAATATTATTAACGATGTGCAAAAGAATGTCGTGATTGTGCATTAACGACGTATAATAGAATGTCGTAAAATATATTAACGACATGTACAAGTATGTCGTAATTGTGTACTAACAACGCGCTACTCTACGCCATAATTGCCTTTTCATGACATGCAATGAATGTCGTGAATGAGAATAGACAGTGCACAAATTGAGTTTAGACGACACGCAGTTTATGCCGTCTAAACTACCATCTTTTTACGGTATTGGCTAATACAACGTTCGCATATGCACCGTCTAAAGTGTTTTACCGGCGCACATCGCGCGCCGTAAAAATACATTTTTCCTGTAGTGATCACAGTATGCAAGGGGAGTGTCTCTGCACAGAGTGTATGAGTACATGTCTGTGAGTGTGTTTAGGATATGCTTTAAGTATGTAACATGGGAGGGGAACCTTTGATTTTTAGAGACTGTGCATAACATAATGTGCAACCATGTAGTGTGTATGTAATGTGAAGGATAAGTGTCAATAGGATATATATATATATATACTTACTAGTATGACCTAGAAAACCTAGTTATAGCTTGGTATTAGCTAGTATAGCTTAATAAGCCAACTAGATAGGTAATTTAGAATCCAAAACTAGGTAATTAACTAGTTTAACCCCAATGACCTAAATTGACCTAGAAACCTAAAATAGAATTATTTAAGCTTGTTTATGATTCCAAATCACCTATTTGACATAAAAATTCATATATAGGTCTCTAAGACTCCAGTTTAGACATTGTTTGGTATCTTCAACACATGACCACAAGCGAGTAGATTCTCTGATTTTTTTTTTACTTGATAGCTTCTATGTTACATGTTTATAGTATTGTTTACTTGCTTCCTGACACGATTTTACACGGATTAGTATATTTTGGATCCCAGCCAGGAGATGTTCTTCTTCAGTGATTACATTAATTATTCCTCAGTTATTACATTATTATTCCTTAGTGATTATATATACTGTGATTAGTATGCATCATAGTGTAGATCGTGTATAGTGATTATTGTGTCAGAACGTGTCATAATTTGGATTCATTATACTAGTCGGAGGTGGAGAAAGTATTAGTTAGATATGCGATCATACCCTATAGACCGTGTGGTAGTGTAGACCATGGGTTACTAACTAATCATACACTTTACGTATGATTGAGCTAGATCCCTTTTAGTATAGCCTGTGTTAGGCCCAAGTCGATCATATATCCTAACTAATATTTTAAAACACTTAGTTAGTTATAGTTCTTCTCTTTTTCATTCCATATATGATGATACATGCCATATTGCTCTAAGTTACGTACTTCTCAGTACTTGCCATGATATTTCTCAGTACTTGCCATGTTATGGTCTCAGTTACTTTTCTTATCATGTATCTATTACTATTATTGTTTTATAACTTCTATCATGTAATTGGAACTGTTGTTAGAAATGTGCTTCGCTCCAATCCTGACTGGATAATATTTTTAGGGGATTGTCTTAAGGACTGTTGTCCTACTTTCTATGGACCTCAGAATATTGAAGGTGCAGAGATAGACTACGTAACTCAGGAGGAGCAGGTGCCAGCTGAGGGAGACACCCAGATAGTTAATGCTTACTTTAGTTAGCTAGTCTTTATTTTTGCTAATAGATTTGTCTCCAGATAGTATTCTATATTACTTGGATGTTATATTTGAGATTTAGACTTGTGGTTGTGTCATGACTTGTTTAGGCTTGTGACTTCGGATTTCTTATCTTTTTATATTATTATCGTGCTTTATCTTTCTATAAGATCTTGTGATTGAGTTATTGCCATTATATATATTATTGTTCTCCTTATGAAGTTGAGTATTATTGTATAGACTATGATTTAAATATTGTGTTGACCTAGACAGCATTCTACCGTCGATACTGCGGTGTAGGCTGGACGTATCCACGTACTCGTGCCTGATCATCCGGGTGCGGGTCATGATAGATGATTATTGCTGATTTACCCAATGATTGGTGGCTAGGCTAGGTGTGTCGATGATAACACCCGATGATTGTAGTAATCACCCCTTATTCCAAATATTCATATTTTATGGATATTTTGGTCACTACCGTGTATTCCCATTTTTTTTGTATCAATGTTAATACGGTATCATGTAACATGTATGTGTGTACCTATACCTGATACTAAACCAGTGTATCCAATTTATTTTGATTTCCTGGGTGTATCTTGATAACCCACTACAACAAAAAGGTTTAATAATGACACTTTATTGATGGCACTTTTTAATATGTCACTAATTTTTTTATGTCGATATTTATCATTATTTATGTATTTTTTTAAGTGTTGTAAACATGAATTCAACGACACTATTAAAATGTTGTCTAATATTAAATAATAAAAATGATACTTTTATATTGTTGTCCTAAAATTATTTCTCCTATTTTTTTTTTGGCACTAGCCCAGTTAGAAGTCTTTTTCCCATCTCTCTCTCTCTCTCTCTCTCTCTCTCTCTCTCTCTCCTTTGTTACCTTAATCTTCTTCGACATTAGGTTGCAGGTCTCGACTCACGACGACATGGGTGCGCGTTTCATATCATAATTTACGACAAGCTTGGGACCTCGATTCATTAGCCTTTACCAAACATATTCTAAAAATGTTTACATATATTTTTGCTTCATTTACTTGATTACTTGGGTTTCTTATCAACATTTCTTACATAGTTATCAGTTTGCAAATTAACTGAATGTCCCTCATTCTTGGCTAGGGTATGTTAATGCACTAGCTGCAAAATAAAAAAAATTGTACACTTTATAGTTTATCATATTGTACAATATAGTTTTTTTCACATTTTAATCTAGTACTCACTGTGGTTTGTCACTATGTTAAGTTTCTTTCTCCTTACTGAGAGAAACTACACTTGAGGGGTAACTGGAGTTTTTATGCACTTTTACTATAATATTTAATTCATCATGTCCAAAAAAACTTTGCTAATGTCCAAAAAATGTCGATAATGTCGTGTTACGATAAATTTAGCAACGTCTATGATGAGTTACATAATCATTCTTTGTTGAACCATAAAACGTCACTAAACATCACTATTGTGGCTATATTAGCGACACATAGAACTTTGCTAAAATTTTCATATGTAGCGACATTAGTCGACATCAAGGTAGAAGCATCCACTATAAAAGTACTACAAAATAGCTACTAAAGCTAGCGACGCGGAATAAGAACCGTGTCACTAAGCAGCGACGGAACAAGAATCGTCGCTGACTAGTGACGAACCGATGAATGACTGGCGACGAAAATGTATATATAAAACTCATGTCCACATTTACATCGCTAGTTCGTCGCTAAAGCATCATAATGTAACTAGCGACTCCTTAACAACAGACCACTTCCGTTGATGATGAAATGTAAAAATAACAGCTAAACAATTATTTTCTTATTTCATTTTTTAACCCCAAATCCCATCCCCAATATTTTCCCTTCTCCCTAATCCCTTCCTGATCCCCAAACCCCTCCTCCCCAACCTCATCCTCCCTAGCCCCTCCTTTCTAATGAGTCGCCTCCTCTTTCCCCTCCTCCCCAGCTAGCTTAGCGGGCCCCAATTGGAGCTTCTAGTCTCCAATGAACTTCATGTCCCACCTCCTCTTCCCCCGCATCTGGTCTCCATTGAGCCCTGCCGCCAACACTTTCGGCCTAATCCATTAGTATTTTTTTTTAATGTTTGATTCTTGATCTGGATATATTTTATTATAGCACTAGATGCAAAAAATATTAGTTTTAGATATACTAGAAGCAAAAACTAATTAATCATTCTCAAGTAATTGTTGATATCAAGAAAAGAAGCAAGCTGTTAAAAAATAAAATTATAAAATTCTCTAAAGAAAGGATGTTGAAATGTTGTTTTATTATAGTGGTATTGTCGACAATGGTAATGCAAATATATGGCACTTAAATAAATGAAATCTTTTTTCGCAAGTAGAGATTGGTGATAAAAAATGAATAGATATTGAAAGGAGATGAGTTATCTCAAATGACCCCTAAAAGGCTTAACTTCCTGCAATAAGAAGAGGATACACAAAATTAGTTCCAATAGCTGATGATGGAATTGGGATGCCCCTTCTATTCGATTGTGTGGTGAAAGTATGGGTTTGTGTCAATGTCTAGAGTTGGAGGGGATGTGTATATTGTGAAATTGTTTGTTCATTTCACTTGTTGGAATATTGTTTGTTGAGTGTTCCATCTTCAAAACTAGTTCTTATATATATATATATATATATATATATATATATATATATATATATATTTGTGTGTGTTTGTTTGTGTGTGATGTTCAAAGAGTTGTAGATATGTGGACACAAAGAAAATGCTAAAAAAATTATTTGTGTATATTGATAGTCAACATACCCGTTAAATCTAGGCAACACTGGTATGAAAGATTTTTTCAAAACTTTCAAGTCCTTGAAATGATTTATGTATAGAAGCATATAAAACCTATGATAGACCTCAGACTATTTCGGTTACACTTGCTGCTAGTTCTTCTTCTACAAGCTCAAAACTAACGTCAACATACGCTACTATGACACATATATATACTGATACTCTAGGGTATCGTACACAATATGTATTAAAAGTATTAAAAAATACTGCTATGAGGAAAAGGCTCTTATAAGCAAGATATAAAGAAATAAAAAAATAGGATTATCTTGTTGTGATTCTATTTTTAAAGAAAATTTGGAATATGGATGTTGAAAAAAAGGAAGTCACAAGAATTCTCGTAGAAAAAGACAATATAAGAAGAGATATCCCAAAATAAATAATTTCAGAAGAAACTTCAAAATTAGAAAATAAACAAGAAAATATTTTCTAAGAAAAATTGTTATATCAGACCTAGGAAACCAAAGTCTAAGTACAAATATTTTGTGTGTGGTAGACTAGGACACTTTGCTAATGAATGCAAAGACAAAGTCAAGACTTTAGAAATATTAATGTAACTATTATAAACGAAGACTATGAAATATGCGAAGGGAAAGCATTAAAGACATAGATGAGATAATATTTGAATTAGAATCTCTGTCTGATTCTGAAACTTCAGATTATACTGAAGATGATTCAGAAGAAAATTCTTCATCTTTGTCATCATCAGGAGAATTAAAAATTGGCACCTATGAAATGATTAGAGTATCCGAAGAAGATAAAAATGTCTTTAACCTTAAAAATACACAAGGAAAAATTCTAGAGATTAATGAAGAAAATCTAAGAGATCTTTAAAATCTCAAAATAAAAACAAATATGATCTATAGGAATAACTCATTTTTGTTCTCTATATTTTCTAGACAAAAAAACTATATTTTTGAAAGATTCTATGGAAATATTTCTTCATCATGAGGAAAAAAACACAACTATGCTACATATTTTACCTTTACAAAGAATAAAAAACTTAGGCAAAGATACGATAAAAGATATAAGTATTTGCATCTTGGAGCTATCCAAATAAAGTTTGCGGCTCTATTCAGAAAAATAATAAATTCTCTAATTTTAGTCATGATTAGTGATGATAGAATGATATCATCTAAAATGGACTCTATATTATGAGTCGTTCAGACAAATATGGCTGTAGAACACCTAATATTTACCCTATATTCAGGGTATATGATAGCCCTCGATGATCCTATATTAAAAATGTTATAAACCTCCATATTCAGTTACAAAATATAATTCTTGCCAAACAAAGCAACCTGTTAGCTATTGTTTGAGAATTCCTATGTGCTATATCAGAAGTACCTACTTATAAAACATCTGATAATATTGGTTTGTTTCAAAATAAAGCCATAAAATTGTTGAACAAAGATCAAGGTGAGATAATTCTGCCAAAGTTATTATCCTTACCTGACATATCCTTGCCAGAAACTTGGATAACGGACATTTCTATTATAGGGACACAACCCATTGTAGAAGCACCCAGAAGATCTTTACAGATTTCTGGAAGTAGATTGATTATTTCTAAAGAGAAAAGTAAATCTTTTAGAGAAAATAATAAGTTTCTAGATAATAAAGAACAAGTTTCTAAATAAAAATAAATAATTCAACAACAGATAAAACATGTTTTATCTGAATGTCCTTGCTATTTATCAGTTTCTTGTATTAAAAGTAAATACATATCCAAAATAGATTTTGATAGAAAATACAAAATTAACACATTCTCTGGTTTCTCTTCGGTAACATGGTTGGCTTTAGGGAGACACATTTATCTTTTCAATCAAACCGAAAAGTTTAGAATTGAACAACCTCGATTATGGATTTATAATGAATCTTATAGTGAAATGAGTATAGGACAAGATAATATACAAAAGTAGCTTCCTATAACATATAATTTTAATCACATAATCATTACTACTCCAAAAGGATTATTTACTCTTATGTGATAATGAATTTATTAATTAAAAATTCTCTGCATAAGCGGTTTTACCTACTAGATCATCAGACTCTATTGGGAATGATCTTTATTCAATTGAAGAAAAATAATTGAATTAACTACAACAAGAAGTTGTACATACTATAATAGAAATCAGGATTTCAGAAGGTAATTATGGTAGAATAGCTCCCAAATCAGGGTGGCTATTCAACGTAATTTTTGGATCAATGGAGGTGTCATAGATCCATATTATATAGGAGAAGTCCATATAAAATACTTAAAATTATGCCTAAATGTATAAATATTTTTTTTGAAAACTTTAATAATTTATTAATAATAACTTGCTTTTAGATAACAAAAAATCTGATACTCCGATCCGAAACTACCAATACTGCCTATACTACCGATATTGATACTAATAGAAAGGGTTAAATATCGCCTCTGATACCAATACTGTGAAGCTATTAACATTTATTTATGATACTAATTTCTTTTATATAGTAAGAAACCTATTATGTTTATCCCAATAACAATTATAGATATATAACAAATATACATAACCTATATATATTTTAACAAAGGTATTTATTATATATATATTATTTTTTATCAAACCATTTTATTCAACAACAATAACCAAATAGTTTATAATCATCCAAGCCATACATTGATATGAGCTATAGACTTTTATTACATGAGTCTTGCACATGTGGACCAATAGGAAAGGACGCCAACATCCCATATGCACCTATGTGCAATAGTACGCTACATTCCTATTGGTCGACATGTGCATTGGATCATGTAGGAATATGGACATATGGCTCATATCCCTTATATATATATATATATATATATATATATATATATATATATATATATATATATCAAAAAAATATTCCACTAATATAATGAGACTTAGAACCGGCTTCAAATTGAGCCGTCTAAGCCGTATGAATATCATCAATCAATTAATTTAAAGAAATTAAAATCTTCTAACTACTGTAGTTCTCTTCTAAGAATTTTTTTTTAAAAAACCTAAAACCTTTCTAACTACCTAAACATGTACAAATTCTAAAATATATTCAAAATTTAAATTATATTTAAACTAACTAAATGATATTATCTAACTAAATACATATTCAAAATTTTACATATAAATTTATAATAAATTAAAATTAAAATATATTCAACTTATATTTAATATATTTTAATATAATTTAAAATATATTACACAATTAAACAAGTTAAGTTGATTTTTGTCTTTGTAAAGTCATAATATATATATATATATATATATATATATATATATATATATATATATATATATATATATATATATATATATATATATATACTTCATAAAAATTTATTTATAAGGCAAATATAACCATTTGGCTATATTTTAATATAACAATGTAAACCCCCTATATTTTATTAAATTATTGGATTTCTTTTGGCTATTTTGTTGGTTAATTAGAAATAACTTCTTTGATTTAATAACTTATATAAATAATTATTTAGAATTATTTTTAGACTATTTTATAATTTTTTGGATTTTTTTTAGATTTTTTGGGTAATTAAAAGCTAGAAAACATAATTTTTTAGGACTTCCATGATTTACTGTGAGATCATAATTACATATTTCTTTTACCAAACATTTATTTTAGGGTTAAAATATTTAAATATATTTTCTATAATTTATTTTAAATTTTTTGAAATTTATTTTGATTTATTTTGTTTTAAAATAGGTTAATAACTAATTTTCTAGGACTTTTGAAATTTACTGTAGAATACTATGACCATAAAAAGACCCTAAGTATTTTTCTAGGGTTTATAATGGCATTCAACTTTTTCTAGAATTTTATAAAAATTTATATATTTATTTGAAGTTATTTGGATTATATATACACTTAATATTTGGTAGATGCTAATTTAGTGTTAATAGATATAAACAAGATTTGATATAGATTATTTAAATAAAATATATGTGTAGATTATATGTATTATCTAAGATAATTTTAAATACGATTATAATTTTTTTGATAAATCTAAACTATATTTAAATTAATCATAATCCTAAGTCTACTAGAAAAATAACTTTATCCATATCATATCCTATCAAATCAAGTCCTACCTATTTAAATTGGGCTATTTGATTTTATCCCATGTTAGATTAGGTATATTGATATTACCCTCATGTTAGATCAAAAGTTGAGTTTACTCCCCTTAATTAAGTGTCGTTAAAAACTTATTAGTTCAAAACTTTTAACAACACTTTCAAAACTTTTAACGATACTTCAGGGAGGTAACCTCAACTTTTGATCTAACGGGGGTAATATCAATATACCTAATCTAACAGGAGGGTAAAATCAAATAGCTCATTTAAATTAAACTCTATCTATTAAGGTAAATAAATCTAATATATATATATATATATATATATATATATATATATATATATATATATATATATATATATATATAATCTCTTTTTTTCTTCTATCTTTAAAAATTTATCTTATTTTTGTCCAAAAATAGCCCAAATTCGTCACAAAATTAGCCTTATTATTTTAGCAGACATAGCGACTTTGAATGACCATATCTCCTAGCTCCGGACTACAAACGCATCCTTGCTTCTTATGTTGGAATTGTATAGAGGTAAGAATTTTGAATATATAATTTTTTCCCAAAATGTTGAATATTAAATTCTGGAAAATTCGTAAAGTGCATGTCCAAAAATAGACGCGTCTCGGTATTTTCATGATTTCGAGAGAACTAGGAATCTGAATCATGAACCGTTTAAAGTTTCGGAAAGATAATATCGAGAAACTCGACATATATTTTTCTTCTAAAATTTAATTCAAATTATTTATGTGCTATTAATTTCATGGAACTTCTAGATCAGCAATCAACCCCCGTTGCACAATACAATTTTGTGTGTGCAATAATTTCCAAACAATTTTGAATCCGTATGAGCCATAAATTCCAGCATACTTTTGACGCTAAAATCTATAGGAATTCATTCATGAAAGTCAATTTTGTGTCAATTAACTTTTAGGTCAACAGATCTCCTCGATTTGCGAGCCACGGATCCCAAATTCATAAAATTAATTTTCTTTAAAACCAAAATCTAGGGTTAGCCTTAAAATTAGAATATAATTAAATTAAATTGGTATTTTAGGTTATTTTATTCAGAATTAAAATAGATTAGCCTAGAAAATATATCCAACCACTTTTGTAAATCTAACTTGTTTAATTTATATGATGGATAGATCGGACGACGTCTAGAGTTGCGACTTTATCCTTTTTTGGATCAGGCAAGATACCTTGCCAACTTTGTATAGTTTATTTATATACATTTTTCCCATTGTTTCTATGTATACATGTCTCTATTTCTATTTTGCAAATATACCTTGCCAAATTTTTAATTTTATATAGCATATTTAAATTGATGCACTTATTTTATGATCTATATTTATTTTTGTAGATTCACATAATTCTAGTCCAAGATAGTATTTTCGTTATTAATTGAATAGAGACACTTGTCATAGACCATGTATTAGTTTGGATAGCAATGGATTGTATAGACCCACGTGAGTGTGACACGCGCACGCGAGAATGATTATACGTGTATGAACTATTTTTTCTTATCTCATTTTTATTTTAACCTAGTGCCCACGAAGGATAGGATTATGTTGTTATTCTAGTGGTTGTGGTGCCCCGTTCCCCCTATTCAGGGAGCGTGGCTAAGAAATACAAGACGATATCGTTCGATTGGGATAGATTGAATCAAAAACTCATCCTCGTTATGGATTTGCTTCTTCGGAATCGATTCCCATATTCAGTGGACCATGCCCCCAGGATCGACTTAGCGGCAGAGTCAGGAGGGACCTCTCCACTGCATCTTTTGTTGCCTAGTTTTCGCTGTCGCTTGCTGCTTTCGTGCCTTGAGTTAGTTTTCGGATTTGCTTGCATTTTCTTGAACGGTTTTGATGGATTTTATTATTTTCGTTCATTGAACTACAAATCAATTCCGATATTGGAAAGAGTGAAAGAGTTATTGATCAGCTGTTCGTGGCAATGCAGGTGAACGAGTAGTTGGCTACGCGCGAGCGGAGTCCTGAAGTACCTCTTTTCCTTCTTCTTTCTAATACAACTAGTGAGTGGCTTATATTCGATTCAGTTGGCCCTTCTTTTAAATCTTCACATCTAAAATCTTGTATTCTTGCTTGCCCCGATCAAACGATACCAACTAATAACTAAAAGGTGTAAAGATAAAAAGAAATAAACTTGGATTATTTTGCTGGTCAATCAACTTGTGAACGGTTACTTACTTGCATGCTTGTTCGTTTAAAATATTCATCATATGCATAAATACAAGTTAGAATGTATACTTCTTTTTTAAATTGTGCTATGTATAGAACTCATCCTGAATGAAATAGACTGAACAGGAAAACTATACAAAAGTAGATCTTGCCATGTTACTGTCCTATTCCTGATATTGCCCTAAAATGCCTTAACTGCTAACTTAGTGTACTATGTTTGATCACGGACAACTTGTGCATAAGGTCTTAGTTCTTGCGGATGATCGCTGGGGTACTAGCACCGATCTGATTCGGACGAAACTCCTGATAGTCGCCTGCTATAGGACGGAATGGCCTGTGACGCCCTGAACTATGCATCGTATGATATTCCGTACTGAGACTAGAACCGTCCATTATGGCAATGTGCCAGTGATCCCCTCATATATTTAAAATTGTGCAATCTAACTTGTGTCTTTGTGGCAGGGAAGGACATGGTAAGTATTGTGCAGGTGGTTAAGACGGGCAAGTAAAAGTCACCGAACGGTGGCAAGTTTATTTCACAAATTTCTATATACTACTTGCTTGTAAAATGAACTAAGGTAAGATAGAAAGACCACAAATAATATGCATGCTTTATTTAAACAACGTGTTGATTGGTATAGTTGGGTTAGCTTGCCTTCATCAGTACGTTTTGATGTACTGACCCTCGTTGAAACAGGTACCCCGCACTAAGGAGATCCGAGTGAGGAGCCGAAGTTATTCCCCAATCCAGTCCAGCTGTAGGCGCGTCCTGATCGTGCCATCTTTTGAAGCATTTTGAAGCAATGAGCTAGCAACCCAAACTCAATGCAGCTCCGAGGGAAAGCCATCATCCCGCCTGGAGGTCCCTTATTTTAAAGCTTTAGTAAAGGATGTAATGTACATGACAGCTATCTTATTTTGTGTTAATATTTTGTAAGCCCGTGCGGTAACCTTATAACTCGTTCAAGAGTTTGTAATAGATGTTTATTATCAATAAAAGAGAACTTTTCCATGTTTTAAATTTGTGTTTCAATTTATCCGCGTACTCTGAATATGTGCTCGCTATGCAAAAATACCTTAGCCTTGTGCGGTGCGCAACCTATGCCCGCACGACGTCATGCCCACGGGACGGCTATCGATTCTACGAAATTGGGGCGTAGAAAAGTTCCTTTAACCCTCGTGCACAGCTTCAAGTTCCTTTAACCCTTGTGCTGGAAAAGTTCCTTTAAAGATCAAACCCCTGTGCGAACTCTTGAACTCGTTAGGCCAAAATAAGATACGTTCATACAATGAGTCCATAATACATTATGATCCTGATATAATTTACCTTCTTTTGAAGGAATGTGTCATGCCCCAGTCCCAAAAATACGTAGGACTAGGACACGTAAGCATGCCAGCCGCATGGATATGGAAACTCCAATATATAGAAACCATAACCCATACGTACGCTGTAATATGAATATAAACTCATATGTGGTATATATAATGTCACAAGTCCCAGATATGCTAATCTCATCCATACAACAAGTCATAGAAAAGAAATACTAAACTAGAATAAGGAGTCTGAAATATCCAAAATAATAGTCGGGTGGAGACAAATCCACTACCAAAGACTATATCCAAAACTAAAATGAGAGAGGAGTATAAAATCTCCAATATAAAATAATGTGAAGACAGAAGTGTATCAGCTAAAAGAATCCATCGCTAGATAATCAACGATGCTCAGAAGGTAAGACCTTCTCGGCAGAAAGTAATGCGTCATGTCCAGGCCCGTACTCCTGCGGATACTCCTGGTCGTTTATACCTGGCAAGGGACCAGGTCCTCAGAGGGATATAACAAGATACATAGAAATAAGCCAATTTGAATACAGTGAACATGCATAATGTTTAAAAATAAATAAGTACATTGTACAAGACAATCTATATGAATGCAATGAGGATAACTTTTCAACGTATGGGTAAGGGTAGGCTACTCGATCTACCTCACAACTCACGCACACGTCAATGGACATCAAAAATCGATATACCGCGGGGGTAGCGACCAGCGAGACTCCAGAAATTGACATACCGCGGGGGTAGCGACCAGCGCGACACACGCCCATAGTGCGAGCTATATACTACGGTTTACCAGAGTGGTTAAAAGCCCATACGCCTAATGATTGTCCTCTATGATACTAAGTGTCAAGTGTGTGTCAACATATCTAATATATAGTAATGACTGAAAGGAACTACACATGCAATAAATAAATAAAAATACAATAAATATACAGAAATATACTAAGCATGCAAAATACTATAAGCAATTTGGCAAGGTATCTTTCCTGACAAGAAAGCTGCAAAATGTAGTGTTCCGATGTCAACACCAAGAGTCAGAAGCTACGGCCTCAGAATGAACGTCTCCGGATATTGAAATAAATATCACCAACGTTCCCAGAATAAGCAAAATAGCTAAAAAAATACTTTCTTTTCGTCCAATTTGGACACAGGAGCAAAACGATAATTTTGGGTAAAAGTAGGATCCACATCTGGCCCACTTTACACCAAAAAGCGTGCCAAGGGTAATAGTCTCTAAATGGAACAAATTATAGGTCAAACAACTCTAGATGTCAATACGAATCCAACGGTATGTCCAAATGTGGATTCCGATAGACCGAACATAATTTCGCCCAAAAAGTCAACTGTAGGGCCCGCCAATTGGCGACTTGGTCAACTGTCTCAGAATTGCGTGAAAATTGGGTCACAGGAACAGCGCGTTACCATGAGTCCAGTGGTGTATATTTTGTCACAATCTGACGTGCGTGCAGAAAATGCGTACGACTTCCACAAAAGTTGCGACACGGGGCGTGTCCGCGGATACGGGTTGATTCCGGCGCGCACAGGCGTCCGAATCAGTTTTTATAAATTTTTACATGTTCGATTATGCTACGCGCACCATTCGGTATACTTGGTACACTGCGGGGTGGTCCCGTTTGGTGGAATGCGCTTTATTTCACAACTTTTGAAAATCTGGAAAAGTGGGTTCTTGGGGTTTTGTGATAAATTTAATTCTGTCCACAGCAGTTAATAATCTAGGGTTATTTAACAAAAAATAAACTAGGTCAAGTGGTCTACGCATACCAAAAAGAATCACCGAATTTAGAGCTCTGTGGTGGGAGATACGAACTCGGCAACATGGGTAGTCACTGTAGTTTTCTGCGATCCCAGAATTGGGTCTGCTTGCGCCAACTTGGGCGCTATTTTCGCCTATAGGTACATGTTATTCGAGGTCTACTATCATACAGATATGGGAGAGGGTTAAGGGGTGAGCATACCGGTGAAGACGGAATGGCGTTTGGTTGAGCGAGTCGACGGAAAACAACTCCGGAACAAAGGTACCTCGTGTGGGAATCTGCAGTGCGCGGGGTCGCGATCGTCGGGATTGGTTTGGACGGCCTGGCGGAGTTCTCTAGCTGCGGTGACGGCTCTCTCTAGGTCTAGATAAGAAGAGGAGGGTCTGAGATGATTAGGTTTAGGGTTTAAGAAGAGATATTATATATATATATAAGATATATAGGTCGGGAGGGGGGGAGAGTCTTCCGCGCATACTGGGGCTGCTGGCATTTCTAAAGGGTTTTGTTGATTTATCACTTTAGTCCCCCCTTCTTTTATTCTTTTCCTTTTCCTTTTTTTTTTCTTTCTCCTTTTCCTTTTCCATTCTTTTCTTTTCTTTTATTCTTTTTCTTTTTTATTTCTTTTTCTTTCTTTTTCCTTAAGAAATATATGTATATATATTTATATATATACATATATACGCATAAAAAAAAATAGAATTATACTAATGCACACCATTAAGCTAGCAACTGCTCAAGGGGTCTCCTACATGAAATAAATTCTAAAAAATTCCTAATGGCCCCATAAATCCTCTAAGTGCACCAACACCTAAAATAAAAATTAATAAAAATCTATTTTTCCTATATAGCACATAATTACCATAATTAAATTATTAATTAATATAAAAAAATAATAAATACGGTTTTTAGAAATAGGGATTTTACATTCTACCCAACTTATAAAAATTTTGTCCTCGAAATTGACACTAACCCATATTCATAATGATAACTATAGCTACTACACTATATTGGTATCTAGCAGGACTCCTAAAACTTATGGTCTGTCATTCTAACACTTCCTCATCTATTGTCTATACACTATTCTATCATCCTCTAACTCGTCTACACTACCCAACTTACAAAAATTCTACTAGTGGTCACCTTTTTTGAAGCTATTGTCTAGATTGTAAGGCAAATATATTTATTGGGTCGCGAATCTTGGGATACCTGTCTAGAATCTCATAACTATGACTTTTTCTCGTAACCATCAAGTATCATAGTCTAATACTGCCACGCCACCTGGCCAGTATGGCTGCAAGTAATTCGTCTACTCTACCATAATCGTCTGGCTGCAACTGTCGCTACCTCGCCAGCGATTTGTCATAGTCATCAGTTCGTAACAAGTGCCTTCAACTCTTTCCTAGGCATAGTCTAAGTTTTTAGGGAAACACTTAAGGTCTTGACTAACTATTCGGGGTAGGATCTATCTCAAATGATCTAACAATTTCTACTAGACTACATGGTGCTACTTATGGGTTAAACTAATAAAGAATACAGATATTGCTATAGTGTATATACATATTAAGAACTCATCCTTAGTCAAGCATTACTAACGCATTTATGTTTAACTAACAAAATAGGGGTGAGGTTGATATCAAACAATTCATAATGGCACGAAAGATAAAACTATGGTAGGAAGAGTTACGCACGAGATAAGGAATGGATATAAAAGGAGAAGATGAGTCACCCAAGAGGGCGAGATAAGGATAGGGGGAGAATACTATTACTGCTACTCACGTCATCCATTAGCATCGCGTGTATGCCACCTGGGTAAAATATATATACCTCCTCATAACTGCTAAACTACATATATATAATTCTATATTTATTTGTACATCTAAGATCTTGTGTCACAATAGGGTTATGAGTATGCAAAGACAATTATGACTAAAAGGTTGTACCTGTATCTACGACTTTCTGTGTCTGCTCTCCCATACTTGTCATAATGAGTGCATGGCCTTGTCCTTGGTTGTTCAACTGGGGTTAGTCTCCTCTATTTATGCAGACTGTAGAAGCAGTGGTGGGTCCCTTTGGTCTTCTATACTTGAGGGTGTATGCGGTGTTCCTGATTCTAATGCCATAGACCTCTTGTTCTGCTGAGGACATCTTCAGGTTTGATGGTGACTTGATCCACATATCATGCACAGCCCCAACCAACGATGACAGTCTCTATGAATATGACCTATCTTACCACAAAAGTGACAAGTACGGGGGTCCCTGGTTGGATATGGTGCGACACTATCTGGTTGCTGGCATGTCAAAGGGTGTCGAATGGGTCCTCCTTGCTGTATCCTTACTGGTCCTTGGTGGCTTCTCTGTTGAATTCCGTTTCCCTTACTGATGGCCTCCTGGATCCTGGCCTCTGTCAATAACTCGGCATAAGAGATCTGTGACTGTGAGCTAGTGTAGTGCTGGAGCTCCTGAGTCAGCCCACGGTGAAACCTCTTAGCCTTTTCTAAGTCATTAGGTATTAGGATTGTGCCATACTTACTGAGGCGGCTAAACTCTGCGTCATACTCATCAACCGTCTTGTTCCCCTGCTCCAGATGGAGGAACTGATCATACAACGCGTCCCTTACAGTGTCCGGAAAGTACTTTCTCTCAAAGCACTCCAAGAATTATTCCCAAGTCTGACGCGTACCCAACTTGCGCTCCATTGATTACCACCAGTGATGCACGTTGCCTTCTAAGTGAGTCCTTACTCTTATCAGCCATAGGTCAGAAGGTAATTGTGATGCCTCTAACAACTTCTTGGTATTGACAATCCAGTTCATGGTCTCCTCTGGACTCTCATTGCCCTTATATGGCTTAGGGACCATCTGCACAAAGTCCTTGACTGAACCAACCCGAGCTTATGGTACTGAAGCTAGTGCCTGGGTTGGTATAGGGGCTAGTGCAGCCATTCTTTCAAGTGCTGCCAGAAATTCTAGCCTCCGCTCTGCTGTTTGCTGCCTCTGTTCCTATATTATCATCTGAAAGAATTAGAACAGCTGTGTCTGGCCATCTTGCGGTGATAGTGGAACTGGAAAAGTCCCATTAGGTATCGTGGAAGGAGTTGATAGAATTTGATTGTTAGTCAATCCATCCGGTCCGGGAAGAAGAGGTGTCGTTGAGGTCACCCCTGGTGATTGGTCATCGTCCCCTGGAGACGTGTTGTCCCCGGTGGCGGCATGCCCGTTATGCAAATTCATCTCTCTGCAAGAGATGGACGAAGGATTAAGAAGAGTACATGAATTAAGCAGGATACAAGCACTTAAGTAGGACATGTTGGAAAGAGGTAAGTTATAGTCAAGTGTGGATGAGATCTAAAATTCTAATCCTAGGTGCAGGCCCGCTCGGTACAGTTACGTAACCGAAACGGCTAACTCGACCTGCATGGGCCACCACAAAAATATGTCACGCTCCAGTCCCAAAAATACGTAGAACTAGAACACGTAAGCATGTCAGCCGCATGGATATAGCAACTCCAATATATGGAAACCATAACCCATACGTATGCTATAATATGAATATAAACTCACATGTGGTATATATAATGTCACAAGTCCCAGATATGCTAATCTCATCCACACAACAAGTCATAGAAAAGAAATACTAAACTAAAATAAGGAGTCTGAAATATCCAAAATAATAGTCGGGTGGAGACAAATCCACTACCAAAGACTATATCCAAAACTAAAATGAGAGAGGAGTATAAAATCTCCAATATAAAATAATATAAAGACAGAAGTGTATCAGCTAAAAGAATCCATCGCTAGATAATCAACGATACTCAGAAGGTAAGACCTTCTCGGCAGAAAGTAATGCGTCAGGTCCAGGCCCGTACTCCTGCGGATACTCCTGGTCGTCTATACCTGGCAAGAGACTAGATCCTCAGAGGGACATAAAAAGATACATAGAAGCAAGCCAATTTGAATATAGTGAACATGCATAATGTTTGAAAATAAATAAGTACGCTGTACAAGACAATCTATATGAATGCAATGAGGATAACTTTTTGACGTATGGGCAAGGGTAGGCTACTCAATCTACCTCACAACTCACACACACGTCAATGGACATCAAAAATTGACATACCGCGGGGGTAGCGACCAGCGAGACTCCAGAAATTGACATACCGCGGGGGTAGCGACCAGCGCAACACACGCCCATAGTGCGAGCTATATACTACGGTTTACCAGAGGGATTAAAAGCACATACATCTAATAATTGTCCTCTATGATACTAAGTGTCAAGTGTGTGTCAACATATCTAATATATAGTAATGACTGAAAGAAACTACACATGCAATAAATAAACAAAAATGCAATAAATATACAGAAATATACTAAGCATGCAAAATACTGTAAGCAATTTGGTAAGATATCTTGCCTGGCAAGAAAGCTGCAAAATGTAGTGTCCCGATGTCAACACCAAGAGTCAGAAGCTACGGCCTCAGAATGAACATCTCCGAATGCTGAAATAAACATCACCAACATTTCCAGAATAAGAAAAATTGCTAAAAAATACTTTCCTTTCATCCAATTTGGACACAGGGGCAAAATGGTAATTTCGGATAAAAATGGGATCCACGTGTGGCCCACTTTGTACCGAAAAGCATGCCAAGGGTAACAGTATCTAAATGGGATAAATTATAGGTCAAACAACTCTAGATGTCAATACGAACCCAATGGAATGTCTAAATATGGATTTCGATGGGACGAACATAATTTTGCCCAAAAAGTCAACTGTAGGACCCGCCAATTGGCGACTTGGTCAACTATTTCAGAATTACGTGAAAATTGGGTCACATGACCAGCGCGTTACCATGAGTCCAGTGGCATAAGTTTCGTCGCAATCTGACGTGCGTACAAAAAATGCGTGCGACTTCCACAAAAGTTGCGATACGAGGTGTGTCCGCGGATACGGGCTGATTCCGGCGCACACACGCGTCCGAATCAGTTTTCATAAATTTTTACATGTCCGGTTATGCTTTGCGCACCGTTCGGTACACTTGGTACACGGCAGGACGGTCCCGTTTGGCGGGACGCGCTCCGTTTCACAACTTTTGGAAATATGGAATAGTAGGTTCACAGGATTTTGTGATGAATTTAATTCTGTCCACAGCAGTTAATAATCTAGTGATCTACGCATACAAAAAAGAATCACCGAATTCGGATCTCTATGGTGGGTGATACGAACTCGGCAACATGGATGGTCATCGCAGTTTTCTGCAATCCCAGAATTGGGTCTGCTTGCGCCAACTTGGACGCTATTTTCGCCTATGGGTACACGTTGTTCGAGATCTACTATCATACAGATATGGGAGAGGGTTAAGGGGTGAGCATATCGGTGAAGACGGAACGGCGTTTGGTTGAGAGAGTCGACGGAAAACAACTCCGGAACAAAGGTACATCATGTGGGAATCTGCAGTGCACGAGGTCGCGGTCGTCGGGATTGGTTTGGACGTCCTAGCGGGGTTCTCTAGCTGCGGTGACGGCTCTCTCTAGGTCTAGATGAGAAGAGGAGGGTCTGGGATGATTAGGTTTAGGGTTTAAGAAGAGATATTATATATATATATAAGATATATAGGTCGGGGGGGGGAGAGTCTTCCGTGCATACTGGGGCTGCTAGCATTTCTAAAGAGTTTTGTTGATTTATCACTTTAGTCCCCCCTTCTTTTATTCTTTTCCTTTTCCTTTTTTTTTCCTTTCTCCTTTCTCCTTTTCCATTCTTTTCTTTTATTCTTTTTCTTTTTATTTCTTTTTCTTTCTTTTTCCTTAAAAAATATATGTATATATATTTATATATATACATATATACGCATAGAAAAATCTAGAATTACACTAATGCACACCATTAATCTGGCAACTGCTCAAGGGGTGTCCTACATAAAATAAATTCTAAAAAATTCCTAATGGCCCCATAAATCCTCTAAGTGCACCAACACCTAAAATAAAAATTAATAAAAATCTATTTTTCCTATTTAGCACATAATTACCATAATTAAATTATTAATTAATAAAAATAAATAAATACGGTTATTAGAAATAGGGGTTTTACAGAATGGCACAAGCGCAATCTTCAGCGCTAGCATCGGGCAAGACGCAAGCCCAAGAAAGTAGTTTCGGCACTTCGGGAAGTTCTCAAAACCAGAGGGCCATGTCTCGTGTTGACCCCATTCAGCAAATGATACGGATGTTGGAGGCTAACCAACATAGGGAGGAGGCTCATTATGAACGGGCCGAGAAGCGAGCGAAAGAAACGCATAACCAATTTCAAGACCATATAGAAGCCCGATTCTCAGTCCAACAAAAGCAGGTAGATACCCTACAGCAGATTGTGTAGACTTCGGCCTTCAACCAGTTTGCGGCAACAGTAGCGACACCGGTGGAGCAACCCGTACTTGAAGTCGAGATGCCTCAGATACCAAAGAAGAGGGATGTGACTGCCTTCAACTTTGGCGACTTTAAAAAGTCTGTAACATGCCATTTAAAGGGACTGAGGATCCAATCATGGCTCTAGATTGGTTGGCCAAAGTTGAGGATCACTTCAAACTCCTGGAGGTACCCGAGCAGAAGCGTGTTGCGTGTGTCCAACTCCAACTCCGTTTAAACGTGCACAATTGGGGGGACATGCATCGGAGATCTCTTCCAGTTGTTGATGATAAAGAGACGATTGTATGGTCTACTTTTTGTGGCGTATTTGAAGAGGAGTTCATACCCCCTCCCATACGTCATCAGAAAGAGAACGAATTCGTGCAACTACACCATGAAAGCATGATAGTAAAGCAGTATTTCGTCGAATTCAACCGACTCACCAAGTTTGCTAGCTCCTATTTACCTGATACAGCGAGTCGTGCCAAACGATTTGAAGGCAATCTACGTTCTGCTATCCATGCGCACGTAGTCATTCCTCAGTATCAGATGATGAGGAAAGTCCTGAATCATGCCATTTCTCTTGAACCGCAGTATCCTCATATTTCTGTCGGCGCTGTGCATACCTCCAATCACAAACGTCATAGCAACGAAAGAGGAAACAATGCTTCAAAGTGTCGAAACAACGGCGGTCACCAGAAAGGATATTCATACCCAACCTGTAACTTCTGTAGGAAGCCTGGGCACACCGAGAATGATTATCGTAAGAAGCTTGGGACATGCCTCCATTGTGGTGATCTGACCCATTAGATCGATGTTTGACCGCTTCCTTCAAATTATCGTCCTTAAATCCAAATCCTGCCCCTGGACCCCAGGCCAATCGATTTGTGCCTTAGCAAGAGCGTCGCCAAGCTCAAGGTCGGGTCCATACAATGACATGAGAGGAAGCTCTGGCCTTAGACACCGTTGTGTCAAGTATATTACTTTTTAATAATATACCTGTACGTGTGCTATTTGATTCTGGTACAACACATAGTTTTATACCCACAAATTTTGCCGTAGAGAACAATATAGAAATGACTTCGTTGTATCTAGACCTTAGTATTAGTACCCCCTCGGGCAAGAAAATACCTATCCGTTCAGTATGCCAAGGTGGTTACGTTTGTATTGGAGGAAGGAAGCTATCGCTAGATGTTTTAGTTCTAGATGTTCGGGACTATGATATCATTTTGGGAATGGATTGGCTCGGCTCTTGCTCAACAACTATTGAATGTGCAAAAAAATGAGTCGTCTTTCGCCTGCCTGGAGAAGCCGAATTCTGCTACACGAGTAGTCCAGCAATTGATGCGACCAGGGCCTACATGGTAATTTCGGTGATATCTGCTCGGCGAATGCTATACTCTGGCTGTAAGGGATACCTAGCGTAGGTTCGGGACACACGGCTAGATTACGCAAATATTGAGTCTTCTTCCGTTGAGGCGGATTTCCCTGATGTATTTCCGAGCGAACTAACCGGCATGCCACCAGACCGAGAGATCGAGTTTACCATCGACACATTCCCGAATACACAACCAATTTTTAAGCCTCCGTACAGAATGGCCCATGCTGAACTGAAGGAGTTAAAGTGCCAACTGCAAGAGTTACTGGATCGTAGGTTCATCCGTCCGAGCGTGTCTCCTTGGGGTGCGCCTGTGCTCTTCGTGAAGAAGAAAGACGAAATGCTATGCCTCTGTATCGATTATCGGGAGCTGAATAAGTTCACCATCAGAAATAAGTATCCTCTACAAAGGATAGATGACCTCTTTGATCAGCTGCAAGGAGCAACGGTGTTCTCAAAAATTGATCTTCGCTCGGGCTACCACCAGCTGAAGATTAAACCAGAAGACATGCCCAAGACTGCATTCCGAACCTATTATGGGCACTACTAGTTTTCCGTTGTGCCGTTTGGTCTAATGAACGCCCATACTGCCTTTACAGATTTGATGAATCGAGTATTTCGACCATTTCTCGATAAATTTATGGTCATTTTTATAGACGACATCTTAGTGTACTCGAAGAATAGGGATGAACACGTAGGACACCTGCGGATGGTGCTTCAAACCCTCCGAGACAATAAGCTATATGCCAAGCTAAGTAAATGCGAGTTTTGGTTGGATAGCATATCCTTTTTAGGGAAAATTATCTCTGCAACGGGCATCTCAGTTGACCCGAAGAAAATAGAAGCCATTGTACAGTAGAAACGACCGGAGTCAGCTAGCAATATACGGAGTTTCCTTGGTCTGGCGGACTACTACCAAAGATTTATTAAAGATTTTGCTAAAATTGCATCGCCTCTGACTCAGCTCACTCGGAAGGGAGTAAAGTTGCTTGGACGGACGACTGTGAAGCTTTGTTTATGAAGTTAAAGTAACGCCTTATCTCTGCACCAATTCTTACCCTTCCAGATGGACCGGATGACTTTAAAATATACAGTGATGCCTCAGGCAAGGGATTGAGATGTGTCCTTATGCAATGGGACAAAGTGATAGCCTTCGCGTTGAGGCAGCTAAAGCCTTACGAGAAGAATTATCCAACCCATGATTTAGAACTTGCCACGGTGGTGTTCACGCTGATGTTGCGGTGCCACTACCTTTATGGTGTAACGTGCGAGATCTATACAGATCATAAGAGCCTAAAATATCTATATACACAAAAGGATTTAAATCTTCGTCAAAGGCGCTGGCTTGAACTTCTTAGCGACTTTGACCTCATGATCAGATACACACCTGGCAAGAAAAATGTTGTAGTTGATGCACTGAGTCGAGTATTCGTTGGGAGTTTGGCTATTGAAGATAAGCTGCATCAAGATCTGGAAGCTTTGGGTATTACACTTATAATTAGATAAAAAGGGGGCGCAAGTGGAACAACTGCGCCTCGAACCTAATTTGTTAAAAAAGGTCAAGACCGCTCAGAAGGATGACCTGTTCCTACAAAAGATGCAAGGTCTTATTTCAGCAGGAAAGGCAACCGACTTTACGGTAGGCACGGACAGGATGATCCAAGTGAAGGAAAGATTATGCGTTCCAAACGATGTAGCCTTTAGCAAAAAGATACTCACAGAAGCTCATTATGCTAGTTATACTTCTCATCCGGGTAGCACAAAGATGTATCGAGATCTCCGTATGACGTTTTGGTGGTACGACTTGAAATAAGATGTGGTACTATTCGTGTCGCATTGCATGGCTTATTAGAGGGTAAAGGCCGAGCACCAGAAGCCGGGCGGAGAGATGCAGAACCTCGCTATTCCAGAGTAGAAATGGGAACATATAACAATGGATTCCATTATTGGCTTGCCAAAGATGCAACGGGAGAATGATGTCGTCTGGGTCATTGTTGATCGACTCACCAATTCAGCTCACTTTCTGCCTATCAAGTCTACTTGGAGTGCCGACCGCTTGGCTCAGATCTACCTCAATAAAATTATTCGGCTCCACGGCGTGCCCGTATCTATTATCTCTGATAGAGATGGTCGATTCATATCGTATTTCTGGGAAAGCCTACAGTCAGCAATAGGGACGAAGTTGAAGTTCAGCTCCGCCTACCATCTATAGACAGATGGTCAAACAGAACGTGTCAACCAAATCCTCGAAGATATGCTACGACTCTACGCCTTGGACTTAAAGACAAGTTGGGATATGCATTTACTGTTAGCTGAATTTGTATACAACAATAGCTTTCAATCCAGCATTCAGATGGCGCCGTATAAGACGTTATATGGGCGGAAGTGCAGATCTCCGATTTGTTGGGACAAAGTTGGAGAACGAAAAATTCTTGGCCCTAAACTTGTGGAGCAGACTGTCCAAAAGATTCGCTTGATTCGGGAACGGCTTAAGGTAGCTCATATTCGCCAGAAGAGCTACGTAGACACACATCGACGTCCACTTGAGTTCTTAGAAGAAGATCGGGTGTTTCTCAAAGTCTCGCCCATGCGAGGAGTCACCAGATTTGGAGCAAAGGGAAAGCTAAGTCCGAGATTCGTTGGTCCGTTCGAAATACTAAAGCGAGTTGCCTCAGTTGCATATAAGATTGCCCTACCACCGTCACTATTTAAAGTGCACAATATCTTTCATGTTTCTCAACTTAGGAAGTACGTGTATGACCTGAGGCATGTGGTATATCTTGATTAACTGGATCTTAAGGCATACTTGACATATGTCGAACAACCGGTGCAAATTTTGGATCGTAAAGAAAAGTTGCTTCAAAGTTGCTCGGTTTCTCTCGTGCACGTGCTTTGGCAAAATTATTCTGTCGAAGAATCCACTTGGGAGCTTGAATATGAGATGAGGGAAAGGTTCCCTTTATTGCTTCCTAGTGGTAGGTTCTATTCCTAAGTTTCGTGGACGAAACTTCCAATTAGTTGGGTAGGATGTGGTGCCCCGTTCCTCCTATTCGGGGAGCGCGGCTAAGAAATACAAGACAGAATCGTTCGATCGGGATAGATTGAATCAAGAACTCATCCTCGTTATAGATTTGCTTCTTCGGAATTGATTCTCATATTTAGTGGTCGTGCCCCTAAGATCGACTTAGCGGCAGAGTCAGGAGGGACCTATTCGCTGCATCTTTTGTTGCCAAGTTTTCGCTGTCGCTTGTTGCTTTCGTGCCTTGAGTTGGTTTTTGGATTTGCTTGTATTTTCTTGAATGATTTTTATGGATTTTATTATTTTCGTTCATTGATCTGCACTTCAATTCTGATATTGGAAAGAGTGGAAGAGGTATTGATCAACTGTTCGTAGCAATACAGGTGAACGAGCAGTAGGCGACGCATGAGCGGAGTCCTGAAGCACCTCTTTTTCTTCTTCCTTCCAATACAACTAGTGAGTGGCTTATATTCGATTCAGTTGGCCCTTCTTCCAAGTCTTCACATCTAAAATCTTGTATTCTTGCTTGCCCCAATCAAACGATACCAAGTAATAACTAAAAGATGTCAAGATAAAAAGGAATAGACTTGGATTATTTTGTTGATCAATCAACTTATAAACGGTTACTTACTTGCATGCTTGATCATTTGGAATGTTTATCATATGCATAAATACAAGTTAGAATGTATACTTCTTCTTTAAATTGTGCTATGTATAGAACTCATCCTGAATGAAATAAACTGAACAGGAAGACTATGCAAAAATAGATCTTGCCCTGTTACTGTCTTGTGCCTGATATTGTCCTGAAATATCTTAACTGCTAACTTAGTATACTACGTTTGATCATGGATAACTTGTGCACAAGGTCTTAGTTCCTGCCGACGATCGTTGGGGGCACTGGTACTGATCCGATCCGGACGGAACTCCTAATAGTCGCCTGCTATAGGACGGAATGGCATGTGATGCCCTGAACTATACGTCGCACAATATTTTATACTGAGACTAGAACCGTCCATTATGGTAACGTGCTAGTGATCCCTTTGTATATTTAAACCTGTGCAATCTAACTTGTGTCTTCGTGGCAGGGAAGGACATGTTAAGTTTTGTGCAGGTGGTTAAGACGGGCAAGTAAAAGTCATCAAACGGTGACAAGTTTATTTTAGAAATTTTTATATACTGCTTGCTTATAAAATAAACTAAGGGAAGATAGAAAGACCACAAATAATATGCATGCTTCATTTAAACAACGTGTTGATTGGTATAGTTGGGTTAGCTTGCCTTCACAGTATATTTTGATGTACTGACCCTCGTTGAAACATGTTTCCCGCACTAAGAAGATCCGAGCGAGGAGCCGAAGTCATTCCCCAATCCAGTCCAGCTGTAGGCACGTCCTGATCGTGCTATCTTTTGAAGCATTTTGAAGCAAGGAGCTAGCAACCCAAACTTAATGCAGCTCCGAGGGAAAGCCATCATCCTGCTTAGAGGTCCCTTATTTTGAAGATTTAGTAAAGGATGTAATATAAATGACAGCTATCTCATTTTCTGTCAATATTTTATAAGCCTGTGCGGCAACCTTATGACTCGTTCAAGAGTTTGTAATAGATATTCATTATCAATAAAGAAGAACTTTTCCATGTTTCAACTTTGTGCTTCAATTTATCTGCGTACTCTGAATATGTGCTCGCTATGCAAAAATACCTTAGCCTTGTGCGGTGTGCAACCTAGGCCTGCACGACGTCACGCCCAGGGGACGACTATTGATTCTACGAAATTTAGGGCATGATATATTGGTATTAGAGCACAGCTTCAAGTTCCTTTGACCCTCGTGCTGGAAAAGTTCCTTTAAAGATCAAATCCCTGTACGAACTCTTGAACTCATTAGGCCAAAATAAGATACATTCATACAATGAGTCTATAATACATTATGATCCTGATGTAATTTATCTTATTTGAAGAATGGCACAAGCGCAATCTTCAGCGCTAGCACCGGACGAGACACAAGCCCAAAAAAGCAGTTCCGACACTTCAGAAAGTTCTCGGAGCCAGAGAGCCATATCTCGTGTTGACCCCATTCAGCAAATAATGCGGATGTTGGAGGCTAACCAACAGAGGGAGGAGACTCGTTATGAATGGGCCGAGAAATGAGCGAAAGAAAGGCACAACCAGTTTTAAGACCATATAGAAACTCGATTCTCAGTCCAACAAAAGCAGGTAGATACCCTGCAGCAGATTATGCAGACTTTGGCCTCCAACCAGTCCGCGGCAACAGCAGTGACACCGGTGGAGCAACCCGTACTTGAAGTCGAGATGCCTCAGACACCAAGAAAGAGGGATATGACTGCCTTCGACTTTGGCAACTTCAAGAAAGTCTGTAATACACCATTTTAAGGGACCGAGGATCCAATCATGGCTCTAGATTGGTTGGCCAAAGTGGAGGATCAGTTCAAACTCCTGGAGGTACCCGAGCAGAAGAGTGTTGCGTGTGCCCAACTCTAGCTCCATTTGAACGTGTATGATTGGTGTGACGTGCATCGAAGATCTCTTCCAGTTGCTGATGATGAATAGACGATTGCATGGTCTACATTCCGTGGCGCATTTGAAGAGGAGTTCATACCCCCTCCCGTACGTCGTCAGAAAGAGAACGAGTTCGTGCAACTACGCCGAGAAAGCATGACAGTAAAACAGTATTCCGTTGAATTCAACCGACTCGCCAAGTTTGCCAGCTCCTATTTACCTTATGCGGCGAGTTATGCCAGACGATTTAAAGGTGGTCTACGTCCTTCCATCCATGCGCACGTGGTCGTTCCTCAGTATCAGATGATGAGGAAAGTCTTGAATCATGCCCTTTATCTTAAACCGCAGTATCCTCACGTTTCTGTCGGCGCTGTGCATAGCTCCAATCATAAATGCCATAGCAATGAAAGAGGAAAATAATGCTTCAAAGCGTCGAAACAACGGCGGTCACCAGAAAGGAGATTCATACCCAACCTGTAACTTCTGCAGGAAGCCTGGGCATACCGAGAATGATTGTCGTAAGAAGCTTGGGACATGCCTCCGTTGTGGTCATCCGACCCATTAGATCGATGTTGTTAGTTAACACATCAATGGTAATGTGAATAGTTTTAGTAATAATTAATAACTAAAAGATGAATTCATAACAATAACCCGTATGTATATGCACTATAATAATATCTATATTTACTTATTATTATTTTGATCCTGAGTAGCATTATTTAGTATAACATGAATTAGTTGAATTGTTGAAATAGTTTATACTTCTAAATAGTTTTATAAAGTTAGTCAAGACCTTAATTTTTGCCCTAAAACCTTTGACTGAGCTTAGGAAAGAATTGAAAGCACTTGTCACGGACTGATAACTATGACTAATCGCCGGAGACATAACGACAGCTGCAGCTAGACAATCATGGTAAAGTAGTCAAATTATTTGCAGCCATACTAGCTAGGTGGCATGGCAGTATTAGACTACGATACTTGACGATTACGAAAAAAATATGGTTATGAGATTCGAGACAAGTATTCCAAAATTCTTGACCCAATGAATAAACTAGTCCTACAACCTAGAAAATAGCTTTAAGATTTTAACTACTAGTGGAATCCTTGTAAGTTGGGTAGTATAGAAGAGTTTAAGGGATAAAATAATAGTGTATAAACGATAAGAAAAAAAAGTGCTAGGATGGCTCATCATAACCTTTTAAAAAGAACTGCTAATTGGCAATGAAGTGTTAATGACTATAGTGAATTATTATGAATATAGGTTAGCTTTAATTTCGAGGATAAATTCTTGTAAGTTGGGTAGAATATAAATCCCATAAATTTTAATTTATAATTTTTGTATTTTTATTAAATTATTGGATTTTTTTGACTATTTTATTAGTTAATTAGAAAATAACTTTTTTGATTTAATTACTTATATAAATACTTATTTATAATCATTTTCAGACTATTTTAGTATTTTTTGGATTTTTTAGAATTTTTGGGTAATTAAAATCTAGAAAACATAATTTTTTAGGGCTTCCATAATTTATTGTGAGACCATACTTGAATATTTCTTTTACTAAATATTTATTTTAGGGTTAAAATACTTAAATATATTTTTTGTAATTTATTTGGAAATTTATGGAATTTTTTGGATTTATTTTTGTTTTAAAATAGGCTAATAACTAATTTTCTAGGACTTTTGGAATTTACTGTAGAATTATATGACCATAAAATGACCTCAAGTATTTTTCTAGTATTTATAATGGCATAAAACCGTTTTAAGTTTCGAAAAGCTAACATTGGGATCCTCGATATATATTTTTCCCAAAATTTAATTCAAATTATTTCTGTGCTATTAATTCCGTGCAACATTTATATTAGCAATCAACCCCCATTGCGCAATACGATTTTGTGTGTGCAATAATTTTTAAACGATTTTGAATTCATATGAACCAAAAATTATAGCATACTTGTGATGCTGAAATCTACAAAAATTCTTTCACAAAATTCAAGTTTGTGTCGGTTGACTTTTCGGTCAACGTATTGCCTTGATTTGCGTGCTACGGATCCCGAATTCGTGAAATTAATTTTCTTTCAAACCAAAATCTAGGATTAGCCTTAAAATTTGAACATAATTAAATTAAACTAGTATTTTAGGTTATTTTATTCAAAACTAAAATATATTAGACTATAAAATATATTCAACCACTTTAGTAAATCTAACTTGTTTAATTTATGTGACGGATAGATCGGACGACGTCTAAAGTTGCGACTTCATCCTTTTTCAGAGAAGACAAGATACCTTGCCAACTTTGTACAGTTTATTTACATATATTGTTTCCATTGTTTCTAGGTGTACATGTCTCTATTTCTATTTTACAAATAGTCCTTACCAATTTTTTAATTTTATATAGCATATTTAAATTGATGCAGTTATTTTATGATCTATATTTATTTTCGTAGATTCACATGATTCTAGTCCTAGATATTATTTTCGTTATTACTTGAATAGAGATACTTGTCAGACCATATATTAGTTTGGATAGCAATGGATTGTATAGACCCACGTGAGAGTGAGACGTGCGCGCGAGAACGATTATAAGTGTATGAATTACTTTTTTTTAATCTCGTTTTCATTTTAACCTAGTTTCCACGAAGGATTGGCCACAAAGTTCTATGTTTTTATCCGTTTAGCCATAGTTCGCTGAGGGCTATGGTGATTTGACCTCATTTCCTTTTTGGCAGTTCACACATATGTAGTTGTTCTCATATACGTACCATGTTTAGGATAGTTTCAACCTTTGTATGATACCATCTTGCTTACTTTCTATGATACTGTTTATATGTCACTACCCAATTCTAGAAAATAGGGTTAATTTTTTTTTTGATAAATTTTGAATTGTATTTAATTAATTATATTTATATTTAATTAGTAATTATATTATTTTTAATTTGATTGTTTTAGGGTTTTGGCTAGCTGGACCCATGTCAGACCCTAGTGGACCCATGTTCGACCCAGCCCACACCCCAGTGAGACTTATTTTTGGGTTTAGAATATTTATTATATTTTTAGTGGGTTAGTTGGAGAGATTTGGAGTTAGTTTGAGTGCTTTTGGAACCCGAAACCCAAACCCAAGTGAGAGGGGGGCGTTTTGGGCATTTGAAAACTTGTGGAACCCTTTTATTTGCTTGGCCGGCCTAATTTCCAGCCCTCACCCGCACAACACAGCAGCCCTCCCCTATTCCTTCTTCTTCTTCTTCACTTCTTCTTCTTCCCCACTCCTTCTTTCTTCTTCCTTCCTTCTTCCAAGTAAGTTCTCCTTTATTTTTCTTCCTTCTTTCTTCCATTCCTTCTTCTTTTGTGTGAACCCTAACCTTACATTTTCCCTAACCTAGGTGTGTAGAGCCTAGACTTGATGTGGAGGCTAGATTTGGAGGCTTGGAGCTTGAGGAAGGTGATTCCAAGTGGATTGGAGACTTTGGCCTTGGGATTCCAACTCCCAAGAGGTAAACCCTAACTTTCCCTTTGCTAATTACTTTTATATAGTATAATTAGTTGTTTAGAACCTTCCTAGACCCTAAGCCTACCCGTGGGAGGAAGTAGGAACTAGTTTGGTTGAGTTTAGAGACTTTGACACTAGGTTTTGTGTCAATTTCGGGTGGAATCCAAAATTGACTCAATTTTAGGTGATGCCCTAGGTTAGACGGACCTAAGTAGACGTTGTCGGGTGTCTTAAGGGTGAGTGCGTGTCTCCGTTCGGACACGTGAAGTAGTGTCGCGGAGAAACGGGCGTTTCGGGCGAATTTGGGGTTTTCGTCGTCGCCGATTCTAAGTGCGTGCGCATTTTCGCCACGGGCCTAGAATCGACGGGGTAGCACTTTTTCTAGGATTTAGGCATCGTTTAGAACCCGTGAATAAATTTTGGGCCGATTTCGAGTTGGTTTGGTGTGCGTTTCAGGAGGTTTTCTGAACCGCACACCGCGTGTTCGTCGAAATGACCGAACGGCCATTTCGACGTGGTTTCCTAGTTTCGGGCTTGTGCGCCCGTTGGGTTAGCATCGGGGAGTGTGTGCTAGAGTTTTCGAATTATATTTTATATATTTATAGTTGTTTGTGCGTGTCGGGGCCGTTGGGCGAGCGTTGGAGAGTGTTGTGTGCGTGGTTGTGTGTAGTGTTGTGTTGTGTTTAAGTGTCTCTCTCTCTCTCTATATATATATATATATATATATATATTATATATATATATATATATATATATATTTGTATGTGTGTCTATATATGTATATATATTTATATATATATGTGTGTATTTATATATATGTGCTTGTGTATGTATATGTCTATATATATATATATATATATATATATATATATATATATATATATATACATATATATATATGTATATATATATATCTGTGTATGTATATATATATATTTGAGTGTGTGTATATGTATATATATATATGTGTGTGTGTGCATATATAAATAAATAGGTGTGTTTATATATATATATATATATATATATATATATATATATAGCTATGTGCGTATTTATGCATAAGTGTGTGTGTGTATTTATATATGTTAGTGTGTGTGTGTATATATATATATATAGAGAGAGTTATATTTATATGTATATATGTATGATTGTATATATATATATAGTGGTATGTATATATGTATATAGGCATGTATGTGTTTGTGTGTGTGATTGTGTGTGTGTGAGAGTGAGAGGGGGGAAGGCAGGCAGCAGGTGAAACAGCAGCCCAGCAGTAGTTCAGCTGCAGCAGCAGCAGCTTGCTGCCAGGCTAGGCAGCAGCAGCAGCATTCAAGGGGGCAGTAGCAGCAAGGTTGAATGCAGCAGCAGCAGCAGAATGTACAGCAGCAGCAAGCAGCAGCAGTCTCAGCTAGCAGCAGCAGCAGCACAAACAAGAGCAGCAGCAGCATTCAGTAGGAATAGATAGATAGATAGATAGATTTATAGATATATAGCTAGCTAGATAGCTAAATAGTTAGATAGATTAGATAGATATATATATATATAGATAAATAGGTAGCTAGATAGATATGTAGATTAATAGATAGATAGTTAGATAGTTATTGGATATTAGATAGGTAATAGATGGATAGATAGATAGTTATATCTATCTAAGGTATAGATGTATATATACCTATAGCTATATATATCTATAGATATCTAGATATAGATATATATATATTATGAGTTGGGTATATATGTACGGGTATTTGTGTGTATGTGTGAATAGGTATATAATAGATACTTAGATATGTATAATATATGATAGATATATATTTTCTAGCCTAGATTAATAACTAGGAATATATTTATAAACCTAGATAGCTAACTAGAGGGGTAGTTAGAGGGGTATTGGAGAGTATCCCAATACCTTGAGAATATCAAGGTATCTCAATACCTTGAGATATCCAAGGTATTGAGTTTCGAGCAGGGTATTTGAGCAATAGCCTAGGAATAGTATTGGAGTAATTTTTATATGTATATGTATATATAATTACGCATGCTAGCATAGGTTTTAGCTGGATTAGACGGGGTGCGTGGCCTAAGGCGAGGTATCGGATACCGAGGGTATCCCGGTATCTCGAGGAGGCGAGTTTGAGAGTTAACTAGCTTAACGAGCTCGGTTTGACCTAGAATTTCAGGGGCACCCTAGTTTGACCTAGCTTTGACCATAATTATCCTCGTTGACCATAAAAGTCAATGTTTGACCTAATTTTGACCTATAATTGACTTTTTGGACCCCGGGTTGACTTTTTGACCCAAATTTCACCGGTTTGACCCGTTCGACCCAGAATAGCCCTAGAAGCCTGTTTTTAATTATTTTATATCAATTTAAATTCTTAGAACCCTGTTTAATTCTACTTTTCGTAATAGGTTCTTGCGATACCGGTCCGGATCTCGATCATCATCATTTGCTCAGGACATCAGGCGAGTACCAACCTCTGATAGTTTTTATTTTATGATAGCGTTTATATCACCTGTTATAGGACTGTGATACTTGATTCTGACATATTGTTTCATGAGCTGGTACTAGTGGATCCCGTTATGAGATGCTATCCCTCTTACCGTGTTCAGCGGGTACTCTATCACGTGTATTTCATCATGTGCTTCGGGTATTGATTCTCATGTGCTATCATGTGCTTCTTGTGCTCTCGTCTTCGTGTGCACGAGATATTATCATGTACGTAGCGTGTTGTGGTTGGATCCAAGAGTATTAGTGGGGGAGGGGAGTAGGAGTTGGTTATGAGATCAAAGCCAAACAGTATTCATGTGTATGTCGGTTATGCAACTCACGTATAACGGAGTTATCGTATTGTTTTTCATGTGCAACCTAAGCCGATCACATAATGAACTTGTGCTCAAGGCACTTAGCTAGTATTCATGTTTTCTCACCTGCAGTTACTTTTCTACTTGTATTATTCTCCAGTTTACTTGCAGCTACTTATTCTGCTCCAGCATATATTTATTTCCTGTGCATCTTGTATACTTTTCTATTGCTCGTCATATACACCTTACCATGCATTTGGAGTTGCTTTCAGAGTTATATACTTCGCTCCAGTCCTGACTGGGCATATTTTTTCCAGAGGATCCTGAGGATTATTGCCCGACGTTCTACGGGCCGGGAGTCGACGAGTGTTGTGACCCCGAGACTGAGGAGGAGTGCGCCGAGGAGACGCCGTTAGCGCCCTAGTTAGCTAGGTGGGTTTCCTGGGTTGTTTCCAGTTGTTATTTTGGCTGATTGTACTTATTCTTTTGCTGCTGTGAGATGTTGTAGACTATTATAGACTTGGACTGTATATTTTGGATATTGTCTGGCTCTCCTTGGTTCTGTTTTTTTGTTTATATCATATCGTGCTTTTATTCTTCCCCTAGATTTTTGTGATTGAGAGTTCATATATATATTGCGTGGTTGCCCTCCTTTTGGAGAGGATTATTCATATATATATTGTGTGGTTGCTCTCCTTTTGGAGAGGTTATTGTCAGATTTTTTTGTGAGATATATAGATATGGTTGACCTAGAACGGACCTTACAGCGTTCTACCGCCGATTCTGCGGCGTAGGCTGGACGTACCCACGACTTATGCCCGATTTTTCGGGTGCGGGTCGTGACATTATATATTGTACATGTGGCATAGTTTTATGTATCTTGTTGCATCCCTCTGAGGACCTAGTCCCTTTTCAAGTGTAGACGATCATGACTATCCGCAGGAGTATGGACAAGGACTTGCTACTTATTTCTCTTTCGAGGAGGTCTTTCCTTTGAGCCTTTCTGATCATTAGATGATATACTTATTTTGTTTGGTAGTGGATTTGTCTCCATCCAACTATTAGTTCTTTTCGACTATTTCATACTTGGTTCATTATCATATTTGGTTATTTATTTATATTTGGTTTTGTGGATGATATTAGTATTGCTTGTGACTTGTGACATTATATACCACTTGTGAATTTTTATTCATAATACATCGTACATATGTGTTATGGTTTTCATATATTGGAGTTTCCATATACATAAGGTTGGCATGCTCAAGTATTCCTAGTCCTACGTATTTTGGGAATGGGGTATAATATATTTTTGTGGTAGCCCATGCAGGTCGAGAGTATATTGTCTCAGTTACTTTACTGTAGCGAGCAAGCCTGCATATAGGAATAGAGTCTAGGATCTCATCCACTTATTTAATCATCTTTCTTGATTCTATTTTTTAAACCCTCATTTGATTGCTTGATTTGCATCTAGCGTAATCCTTCTTATCGTAGTTGCATCTTTTCGTGCCATCATGAATTGTTTGATTTACTTTAATCTCACCCCTTTATTTTGTTAGTTAAAACATCAATAGGAATAGACACCTACATCCCATGTTCATTAGTATATTCTATTACTATTAGTCCACATGTGCATTGGTTCATATAGGAGTATGAGCCAACGGCTCATATCCCATTTACCTTTCTCTCTATATATATATATTTATATATATATATAAACTTTTTTTGCATTAGAAACTAAGATTATTGTTTTCTATTGAACAAAAAGAAATATAATTTATTTTGCATTAGAAACTAAGATTATTGCTTTTAGTACAAAGAATTCTATTAAAACGAATGTCTAAGTATAAGCAAATTACAAAGAATCTAGGAAAGAGTAGCGATGGAGGTCGAGTCGATATGTGACTCATTTGCTCTTTGGACTATCCGAGACAAAGATAAAAAAAACTTGCAAAGTCTCAAACTCACAACACTGGTGAGAATAAAAACTGGCAGCAAATAAGCTTTGGCACAAGAATTGAAGCTTTTAATGTCCCTTAATAGCTCAAATCCTGAGGTATTTATAGTCATTTGTAATTTAATGACTAACTTTTAAAATTTTGTACATGAAGTAAAAAGATCTGTTTTTACTTTTATGTGAAGTAAAACGATCTATTTTTACTTTTATGTGAAGGTGCAAGGAAATTCGCAGGGAAATTCGCATTTATTAGGTGTAGGTAACGCTTGCGCAGAGCATATCTGTAAACCCCTCCGATTTATTCTGTAGATAGTTAGAGTAGATTTGGAAAAAATTTGATAGCAGATATCAAGGTTTAGAGTAGAGATAATTTATCTGATATTTAACTCAATTAATTAAAACCCTTAGCGCGCCCTATCATTTTCTGATTTTTCGGAGCCCAATATTAGCCCATAAATTCCGTTCAGTTATTGTACTTCTGACATGACCCACCAAATTAGGCATTGGACTTTTCCGTCTTTTAAAATAAATTTGTGTGTGCTCTAAATTAATTGCGTAACATTCCGGAATCGTAACCCATATTTAATTCCGTGTCGAACACCTGTGTCGTTACCCTAAATTTTGGGATACCAACTTAACCCGTTGAGCCGGACCAACTAAAGGGTCCAAGACTGACTCCAAGCCCCCACCATTTTTGGCCTTTGCGTCATTTTCGGATTTTGACCCCAAGTGCCCCAATTAAATTAAATTCGCGGAACACTTTATTTCTATTTAAATCGGGGATACCAACTTTGTAAATCCTAATTTTAATCCTAAATTAATCCCAATGCCTTTCTTATTAAATCCGTGCCAAACGCACAACACCCTCTCACCAGGAAAATTGCTAAACATATTTTTCTTCGCAATTTTTGTGTCATTTTATGTGTCCATGTAATTTCTCGAATTTACGGGGCTAAGTTGCAATTATTGAATTATGTGGCACCACCCTATTGGCCAAGAACAAATGAGAGGTCCCAAAATGGGGTCCCATGCATTCACCCCTCATGAAGAAAACTCTCTCCTTTGCATGATCAATCACAACCATTCATTTTGAATAGGTTGATCACAACCATCCATCCCCTTTCACCAACCCCTATAAAGTAACTCATCACCCCACCCTCAACACAAAAAACAACCGGCCATAATCCCAAGGGAAAACTCCACTCTCTCTTCCTCACTCCTTCATTTAAACCCACCATGCAAAGCTTCATCTCCCTCCATAATTTTCTTCTTCTTCTTCCTTAGACTCTTCTTCCTCTTCCATTACTCTTCATAGTCCCCTACGGCCGGCCACTGTTATTCCCCGACCGCCGGCCTGTAACCGACTCCGGCCAGGCGGCGCCGCCCTCCGGCGCTGTGGACATCTCTCCCCGCGGCCTGTGCTCGTCCGGCAGCCACGGAGACTCCTCGGCGGCGACTCCGGCCCGTGTGACTGCCCCGCCGGACAGCGAGTCCCCCCACACTCCGGCTGCAGCCCTTTCCCCGCTCCCGTGCGTCCCCACCACCGGACGCCGATTCCCCCCGTCGCCGGACTGCACCGCCGACCCTCCGGTTCACTGTGTGCGTCCCCCCGCCGCCGGACTGCACTGCTGTCCCGCCGGCCAGAGCCGGCCAGAGCCTCCCCGTCCGACTTTCTCATCTCCTTCTTCATCACCACCACCTTCACCATTACACTACCACCATCATCACCAACACCTTCACCATTACACTACCACCATCATCACCACCACCCTTACCTCTTCACCACCACTCTCCCCCGGCCATACCCCGTCGTCCGGCCAGAACCACCTCGCTCCGGCCGTGTTGGTATACTCCTCCCCCTCTCTTGATTAAATTCCAGAATTTAATAGAAATTAAATTAAGATGTTATTTATATATATGGATGTGGGAATACTAGCTAGGGTTGTTGGATTACATATGTGGATGGTTAGTGTAATGTGATAAAAGAAATATATGGTTGGGATATAAATATATAGGTTATGTTTTGATGATTAAATATTAACATGGGTGAGGATTATGTTAATGAAGATTAAATATAAATATGGATGAGATTATGGTTAATGAGGTGAATATATTTCTAGTGTTTATGTAGTGTTGATGTAAATGATTAATGTAGTGTAATACTTGAACTACGGGATTAAGGTTTAAATTGGCTAAGGCTAATAATGATTAATGCGGAAATGGATTTTTATGACTAGAGGTGGTGTTAACATGTGTTAGGATTTATTTAGTGTAGTGACCTTGTAACTTATGTTGTATGAAATGAATTTGGATGTGGTACTTGGATGGAAATTAGAGTTGGCTTCTACATAAATTATCGTGATTTAATTAAGACATGTAAATCGAGGAGAATATAGTTTTGACCGTTGAGCAACTAATCAGGATGAATCATATATGGTGGGAAGATGTTAGTTTATTTACGGAGAATTAAATCGAGGAGGATACACAGATGACTAGTTGAGGGACTATCACACCGTTAGTCAATTTTAGTCGGCCTTCTAGTAACTTGCCCTTGTGAGTCATATAATAGATTATTAATTCTGGTTTGTAACTCTTCTCTAGTTACTGCGGGACCTGAGGACTTGGGCGGAGTACCAGATCCCCGTCATCAGCAGCCGCACGCAGGCAAGTGTACCTTGCCACCCTGTATTTCAGTTTACAGATATTGTTGTTCTTTATGTACTCATGCACGTATTTATGTTGACGTTCGATAATCCGTGTTCGGTTCATAACCGGGTATTGACATTCGACGTAATATCTTAGAGTAATTGCTAGATGCTTCACAGCACCTTGATGCACGTACCTGAGTACATCGATACCCCAGGACACACTTATACACTGTGATCGTGCCAGATTCCTGTTTCCTGATATTGACATTATGACCAGAGACTGGGACGACCTTAGGGTCGCGTCTGTTGAGTTAATTCTGTGTGTCGAGACTTTAGCTAGAGGTTCAGGTTCAACGCACAATCGTTGACCGCTTGGGAAGGGGAAGACAGTTACTAGATGTTTGGCCTACTCTGCACGCGCTTATATATATATAGTATTTTGTAGTGATACCTGTATCTAGTGTAGCTGTTTCACCCGTGTGACTCTTTACCTGGAGCTACGGTACGTGCCGTGTGTTTCCGTGTCCGGATCTACGGTTTTATTTTGGACGGTCCACGCATCGAATGTTGTCTTTAAACTGTGTCACACTTGTTTGGTTATGTTAGAGTACCCTGTCGTGCACTTGTACTTTCTGTTTACTTGGCATTATTGTATTTCTGTACCTTGTTACGTCCCTCTGAGGACCTGGTTCCCTTCCAGGTGTAGGCTACGAGGATTACCCGGAGGAGTACGGACCGGGCACCTATCCAGCAGTTGTACTCACTGCCGAGGACGAGGTCATTCCTGAGGACTTCGCCTGATCACTGGTAGTGACTCTTTCCTTGGGACGATATCATTACCTAGTTACCTGTTGCCGTCCCAAGTTATCTTATTACTTATTTTTATTCCAGTATATTTGTGCTAGCGGGTTTGTCCCCGTGTGACTACTCTAGTATTTGTACTTGATATTTATTTGGATATTTCCTTCCTACACATTAGTCGTTGTATTTACTTCTATTGTGCTCTTATATTGCTGCTTATGGATGAGATTTAGATTGAGTATACTTGTGTTATGTGTTGGGTTATTCCTTGTACTTCACAGCTTAAGTGTACTCCGACGGGCCCATTAGATTATAAAGCCCGCCGAAGTATACTGCTAGCCATTGCCACGTATCTCCGTTCCTTATCCATGGAACCGGGGTGTGACAAGGTTTTTGTGGTGGCCCATACTGGTCCAATTTAAATCGTCTTGGTCACCTGACTGTGCCAAGCGAGCCTGCAAATTAGGAATAGAGTTAGAAATCTTATCTACAAAGTTTGAAACCTTCACATGACACCTCTATCTCGATATCGTTTACCAAATTGCATCTTGTTTATTTTCCTCAAACGCTGATCGCAGTCATGACTTCTTTTCAGAGTTATGAATCTCCGCAGTGGACGTATCGCACAGCCTGGCGACGTTCCCCGAGACGCTGGATCATCCGGAGAACCGGATCTGGAGCAGGTCCTTCTACTGACTCCAGCTCCCATGGGACAGTCATCAGGACATCCCGAGGTGCCTTCAGACGGACACCAGACTCCACATCAGGCAGGACCTGAGGATCAGAGGATCCCGAGTCAGGAGGAGCAGCAGCTACCACCTCCTCCACCATTCCCGCCCCAGATGCCCTTTATGCCATTCCCCAAAGGACAACCGATGGACGGAACCCAGATGTTCCAAATAATATTTGCGATGATGCAGGCCCAGTAGCAGTCCCAGCAGCAGGCTCAGCAGCAGGCCCAGCAGACCAGGCTGAGACTCTGAGAGAGAGCATCGTGACGGCCTTGGGGAAGGCGTCACCACCAGCATACGAGCCGACGCGAGGGTCTGTCATAGACTTCCGTCGTTTGATGCCGCAACCTTTTACGGGCACAAAGGAGCCAACGGAGGTCCACGCTTGGCTCACCGTTATTCAGCACCAGCTTGAGGCTACTGACCTCCCCCGATATCGATGGATGACGGCTGTCAGGATGCAGCTCACCGGCAACGCTCATCACTGGTGGCTTTCCGAGGAGCATCATTTGGGACCGGATCGCGCCACCTGGGAAGAGTTCTCTAGACTCTTCCAGGAGGTGTACATACCCTCTACCGCCCGAGCAAAGCTTCATGACAGATTCCAGAACCTCAGGTAGGGGAGTATGACTGTAGAGGAATACAATTCTGAGTTCCTCCGCCTGAGCAGATTTGCACCATACCTGATCCCCACTGAAGAAGCGAAGGCCGAGAAGTTTTATGAGGGCCTGAGTTATGAGACCCAGAGGCTTATCGGGTCCACAGCCCCCACCTCTTACTCCAGGGTACTACTTGTAGCACGACGCCAGGACCGCATCAACAAGATGGAGGCCAGCCAGAAACGCTCCTATGCGTCGACATCAGCAGTCCGAGCCCCGCAGGGAGGACCTGCGAAGCGTCCTTTGGTACAGCAGCAACACCAAAGGGCAGCACCACAGCAGGGAGCAGTCATTCCCACTTGCCATTTCTGCGGCAAGAAGGAACATATATTGAGGGACTGTCGACGGAGACTAGGCGCTTGCTTGAGATGCCGATCGGACCATCATGCAGTCCAAGATTGCCCAGATCAGAGGGCTCCAGCACAGATGGTTCATCGGCCAGCCCTGCCAGCACCGACGCCTTATCAGCAGCCTCCTGGACCGAGGCCACCTTACGCAGGAGCTGGAGCACAGCGACCACCAACACCAGGGGGAAACCAGAGGAGGCCACCCTTGGCCCCACGGGAGATCATTTCCAGCAGGTTCAACAGCAGCAGCCGAGGGCACCGGCACCGAGACAGGGACAGGCCTACGCTATGACCATAGAGGAGGTTGAGACAGCTGGAGAAGTGATCGCAGGTACAATCTTAGTAGCTTTATTACCAGCATTAGTCCTATTTGATTCTGGTGCCACACACTCTTTTATAGCTGTTAGTTTCGTGGCTACCCATAGAATAGCCACCGCACCCCTTCCAAAGGTCAAGAGGATCCTTACGGGAGGTAGAATAGTACCTGTTAGCGACACTTGTAGATCATGTTCAGTAGTTGTCTGCGAGCGAGAGATGCGTGCCCGATTTTTGGTTTTCTCCATGCCGGACTATGACATTATCCTAGGCATGGATTGGTTGAGCTAATACCACGCAACGCTAGATTGCCATCGTGGTTGTGTCATCTTTAGACCCCTAGATCACCCAGAGTTTGAGTTTCTTCGGAGAGCCCGAGAGCATGGTATCCAACCTACCCTAGCGACACACATTGCAGAAGGTGAATCGATGTACCCTCACTTTATAGCAGAGTTTGATGATGTGTTTCCAGAGGATCTCCCAGGACTGCCACCTGACAGAAAGATTGAGTTCACCATAGAGTTGACTCCAGGAGCCGAGTCAGTTACTTCCTCCGTTTACAGACTAGCACCGAAGGAGTTGGTTGAGCTGAAGGTCCAAGTAGATAATCTCTTAGAAAAGGGTTTCATACGGGCTAGTGTATCTCCATGGGGAGCACCCATTCTGTTTGTACCGAAGAAGGACGGGACGGTACGCTTGTGTATCGATTACAGGGCGCTAAATGCTGTAACGATAAAGAACAAGTATCCACTGTCGTGCATCGATGATTTATTTGATCAACTTAGCGGTGCATGTGTATTCTCGAAGATCGATCTCAGATCCGGTTTTCATCAGATCAAGGTACGGAAAGAGGACATCCAGAAGATGGCCTTTCGAACGAAGTATGGCCACTATGAGTTTTTAGTCATGCCGTTTGGTTTAACCAACGCGCCAGCAGTATTTATGTGTTTGATGAACAATGTCTTCCACCAATACTTAGATAAGTTCGTGGTGGTATTTATAGACGATATCTTGATATATTCCAAGAGTCAGGAGGAGCATGAGAGGCATCTCAGGATCGTGTTGGAGACGCTGAGACAGGAGAGGCTGTACGCTAAACTCAGCAAATATGAGTTCTGCTTGGACAGAGTACCATTTTTGGACACATAATCACCGGAGATGGACTATCAGTTGACCCAGAGAAGATAGCTGCAGTAGAGACCTGGCCTACCCCTACATCAGTTACGGAGGTTAGGAGCTTCCTCGGACTTGCCGGATATTATCGGAGGTTTGTAGAAAACTTCTCAAGAATAGCTGCGTCTATGACGCGACTGACGCGTAAAGGCGAAGAGTTTATCTGGACCGACGAGTGTCAGGCGGCTTTCGATGAGCTGAAGAAACGTCTGACATTAACACCGATTTTGACACTACCTTCAGGATCAGGAGGATTTGTAGTGTACTGTGATGCGTCAGGGAGCGGATTGGGATGTGTACTAATGCAACACGGCAAGGTGATAACCTACACATCGAGACAGCTGAGAGTCCATGAGAAGAACTATCCGACGCACGACTTGGAGCTAGCTGCAGTGATATTTGCACTAAAGCTATGGAGACATTACCTTTATGGTGAGCGTGTTGAGATTTATACAGATCATAAAAGCCTGAAGTACGTCTACACACAGAAAGAGCTCAACATGAGGTAGAGACGTTGGCTAGAGTTGATGACAGATTATGACATTGAGTTACAGTACCACCCTGGCAAGGCGAATGTCGTAGCAGATGCCTTAAGCAGGAAGCCCATGGCATACTTTTTGACGACGCAGCGACAGTTACTAGAGGATCTCCAGGAGCTTAGGATAGAGATCGTATTGCCAGGCATGGATGGACAGATGGCTAGTCTTGAGGTTCAGTCTACTTTGATTAAGAGGATCAAGGCAGCATTGCCTACAGATGCGAGATTTCGACGTCTGCGAGAGAGAACAGAAGCCGGCATGCAGACGGGACTCAGGATTCATGAAGACGGAATATTGAGGTACGGAGATTGCCTATATGTTCCGAATGGCGAGCTACGCCAAGAGTTGATGACCGAGGCTCATAGCTCAATTTATTCCATTCATCCCGGGGGTACGAAGATGTACCGAGACTTGAGACAGCATTTCTGGTGGCATGGGATGAAGAAAGAAATTGTAAGATTTGTGGCGAAGTGTTTAGTTTGTCATTAAGTTAAGGCTGAACATCAGAGGACTGCAAGATTATTGCAGCCACTCCCTATTCCCGAGTGGAAGTGGGAACACATTACCATGGACTTCGTCATAGGATTTCTGTGAAGCCCTAGCGGGAAGGATACAGTTTGGGTTGTCGTAGACAGACTCACCAAGTCTGCACATTTCTTGCCCTTCAGAGTTGGGCAATCCACAGAGATACTAGCTGACATATATATGAGGCAGATAGTACGATTATATGGAGTGCCTGTCAGTATCGTATTGGATCGTGATTCCAGATTCATGTCATATTTTTGACGGAGTATGCTGGAGAGCCTAGGAACTCGTCTCAAGTTCAGCACTGCGTATCATCTACAGACTGATGGACAGTCAGAGCGTACGATACAGATATTAAAGGATATGTTGAGAGCGTGCATGATTGATTTTGGAGGATCTTGGGAGGACCATCTACACTTGGTGGAATTCTCCTACAATAACAGTTACCAGGCCAGCATACAGATGGCACCTTATGGGGCACTGTACGGCAGAAAATATAGGTCGCCAGTTTGTTGGAGTGACGTGGGAGAACGTCAGATACTTGGTCCAGAGTTGGTGACACAGACAGTAGAGAAGGTCAAGCAGATTCAAAGCCACCTGCGTGCAGCACAGGACAGACAGAAACACTGGGCAGACATGCACTGCAGACCATTGGAGTTCAAAGAGGGTGACCACGTATTTTTGAGGATATCGCCCACCCGCGGTACCATCAGATTCGGAGGCAGAGGCAAGCTTAGTCCGAGGTACATCGGACCTTTTGACATTTTGGAACGAGTTGGCGAAGTGGCTTACCGTCTTGCATTACCTCCATCATTAGAGGGAGTACATGACGTATTTTACGTATCGCAGCTGAGGAGATATGTCGCAGACCCTAGCCACGTGCTTGATCATTCGAAGATTACAGTTGGGCCCAGTCTGTCTTACGTAGAGCAGCCAGTTGAGATCCTCGATCGCAGCGAGAAGACTTTGAGAGGGGAGACGATTCGACTGGTCAGAGTGGCATGGAAGCACCATTCACCAGGCGAGTCGACTTGGGAGCGCGAGGATTCTATTCGGCAGCGATTCCCGTACTTGTTTGAGGAGCAAGGTATGAATTTAAGTACGGCATTTGATTACTAGTGTTTAAAAATTTTGTTAGATATTATCGTGCTTTACTTTTAATTTCGGGGACAAAATTTTTCTAAGTTGGGAAGAATGTAAACCCCCTCGATTTATTCTGTAGATAGTTAGAGTGGATTTGGAAAAATTTTGATAGCAGATGTCGAGGTTTAGAGTAGAGATAATTTATCTGGTATTTTACTCAATTAATTAAAATTCTTGGCGCGCCCTATCATTTTTTAATTTTTTGGAGCCCAATATCAGCCCATAAATTTTGTTCAATCATTGTTCTTCTGACCTGACCTGCCAAATTAGGCATTGGACTTTTCCGTCTTTTAAAATAAATTTTTGTGTGCTCTAAATTAATTGCGCAACATTCCAGAATCGTAACCCATATTTAATTCTGTGTCGGACACCTGTGTCGTTACCCTAAATTTTGGGATACCAACTTAACCCGTTGAGCCGGACCAACTAAAGGATCCAAGACTGACTCCAAGCCCCCACTATTTTTGGCCTTTGCGTCATTTCCGGATTTTGACCCCAAGTGCCCCAATTAAATTAAATTCGCGGGACACTTTATTTCTATTTAAATCGGGGATACCAACTTTGTAAATCCCAATTTTAATCCTAAATTAATTCCAATGCCTTTCTAATTAAATTCGTGCCTAACGCACAACACCCTTTCACCATAAAAATTGTTAAACATATTTTTCTTCGTAATTTTTGTGTCATTTTATGTGTCCATACAATTTCCCGAATTTACGGGACTAAGTTGCAATTATTGAATTGTGTGGCACCACCCTATTGGCCAAGAACAAATAAGAGGTCCCAAAATGAGGTCCCATTCACACCCATGCATTCACCCCTCATGAAGAAAACCCTTTCCTCTTCATGATCAATTACAACCATCCATTTTGAATAGGTTGATCACAACCATCCATCCCCTTTCACCAACCCCTATAAAGTAACTCCTCACCCCACCCTCAACACAAAAACCAACTGGCCCTAATCCCAAGGGAAAACTCCACTCTCTCTTCCTCACTCCTTCATTTAAACCCACCATGCAAAGCTTCTTCTCCCTTCATGATTTTCTTCTTCTTCTTCTTCCTTAGACTCTTCTTCCTCTTCCATTACTCTTCATAGTCCCCTCCGGCCGGCCACTGTTATTCTCCGACCGTCGGCCTGTAATCGACTCCGGCCAGGCGGCGCCGCCCTCCGACGCTGTGGACATCTTTCCCCGCTGCCTGTGCTCGTCCGGCAGCTACGGAGACTCCTCGACAGCAACTCCGGCCCGTGTGACTGCCCCGCCGGACAGCGAGTCCCCCCACACTCTGGCTGCAGCCCTTTCCCCGCTCTCGTGCGTCCCCGCCGTCAGACACCGATTCCCCACCGTCGCCGGACTGCACCGCCGACCCTCCGGTCCGCTGTGTGCGTCCCCCCACCGCCGGACTGCACTCCTGTCCAGCCGGCCAGAGCCTCCCCGTCCGACTTCCTCATCTCCTTCTTCATCACCACCACCTTCACCATTACACTACCACCATCATCACCACCACCCTTACCTCTTCACCACCACTCTCCCCCGGCCTCACCCCGTCGTCCGCCCAGAACCACCTCGCTCCGGCCGTGTTGGTATACTCCTCCCCCTCTCTTGATTAAATTCCAGAATTTAATAAAAATTAAATTAAGATGTTATTTATATATATGGATGTGGGAATACTAGCTAGGGTTGTTGGATTACATATGTGGATGGTTAGTGTAATATGATAAAAGAAATATATGGTTGGGTAATATATAGGTTATGTTTTGATGATTAAATATTAACATGGGTGAGGATTATGTTAATGAAGATTAAACATGAATATGGATGAGGTTGTGGTTAATGAGGTGAATATATTTCTAGTGTTTATGTAGTGTTGATGTAAATGATTAATGTAGTGTAATACTTGAACTACGGGATTAAGGTTTAAATTGGCTAAGGCTAATGATGATTAATGCGGAAATGGATTTTTATGACTAGAGGTGGTGTTAACATGTGTTAGGGTTTATTTAGTGTAGTGACCTTGTAACTTATGTTGTATGAAGATGAATTTGGATGTGGTACTTGGATAGAAATTAGAGTTGGCTTCTACATAAATTATCGCGATTTAATTAAGGCATGTAAATCAAGAAGAATATAGTTTTGACCGTTGAGCAACTAATCAGGATGAATCATACATGGTGGAAAGATGTTAGTTTATTTACGGAGAATTAAATCGAGGAGGATACACAGATGACTAGTTGAGGGACTATCACACCGTTAGTCAATTGTAGTCGGCCCTCTAGTAACTTGCCCTTGTGAGTCGTAGAATAGATTATTAATTCTGGTTTGTAACTCTTCTCTAGGTACTGCGGGACCTGAGGACTTGGGCGGAGTACCAGATCCCCGTCATCAGCAGCCGTACGCAGGCAAGTGTACCTTGCCACCCTGTATTTCAGTTTACAGATATTGTTGTTCTTTATGTACTCATGCACGTATTTATGTTGACGTTCGATACTCCATGTCTGGTTCACAACCGGGTGTTGACATTCGACGTAACGTCTTAGAGTAATTGCTAGATGCTTCACAACACCTCGATGCACATACCTGAGTACATCGATACCCCATGACACACTTATACACTGTGATCGTGCCAGATTCTTGTTTCCTGATATTGACATCATGACTAGAGACTGGGACGACCTTAGGGTCGCGGCTGTTGAGTTAATTCTGTGTGTCGAGACTTTAGCTAGAGGTTCAGGTTTAACGCACAATCGTTGACCGCTTAGGAAAGAAAAGACAGTTACTGGACGTTTGGGCTACTCTGCACGTGGTTGTATATATGTAGTATTTTGTAGTGATACCTGTATCTAGTGTAGTTGTTTGACCCGTGTGACTCTTTGCCCGGAGCTGCGGTACGTGCCGTGTGTTTTCGTGTCCGGAGCTACGATTTTATTTTGGACGGCCCACGCGTCGAACGTTGTCTTTAAACTGTGTCACACTTGTTTGGTTATGTTAGAGTACCCTGTCGTGCACTTGTACTTTCTGTTTACTTGGCATTGTTGTATTTCTGTACCTTGTTACGTCCCTCTGAGGACCTGGTTCCCTTCTAGGTGTAGGCTACGAGGATTACCCGGAGGAGTACGGACCGGACACCTATCCAGCAGCTGTACTCACTGCCGAGGATGAGGTCATTCCTGAGGACTTCGCCTGATCGCTGGTAGTGACTCTTTCCTTGGGACGGTATCATTACCTAGTTACCTGCTGCCGTCCCAAGTTATCTTATTGCTTACTTTCATTCCAGTATATTTGTGCTAGCGGGTTTGTCCCCGTGTGACTACTCTAGTATTTGTACTTGATACTTATTTGGATATTTCCTTCCTGTACATTAGTCGTTGTATTTACTTCTATTGTGCTCTTATATTGCTGCCTGTGGATGAGATTTAGATTGAGTATACTTGTGTTATGTGTTGGGTTATTTCTTGTACTTCACAGCTTAAGTGTACTCCGATGGGCCCATTAGATTGGAAAGCCTGCCGAAGTATACTGCTGGCCATTGCCATGTATCTCTGTTCCTTATCCATGGAACCGGGGCGTGACAATGTCTGCACGACATGTGGCAAAAATTACATGAAATATATTAATTCTCTTTAAATTAGCTTAGAAATTCAAAATGTATGCCAAATCTGCACATTAATATGTTTTGCACAAGTTGTGTGTTTACGTAGACAGTTTATATCTTTACAACAGTGTGACATATATATATATATATATATATATATATATATATATATATATATATATATATCATTTATTCTCCTCATTAGAAGATTCGTCATTTATTCTCCATATTAGGGGATTCATTATATATTTTCTCATTAGTGTTTCAGATTCATCATTTATTCTCCATATTAGTGTTTTAGATTCATCATTTGTTCTCCTCATTACGAGATTCATCATTTATTCTCCTCATTACGAGATTAATTATTTATTCTCCTCATTAATGCTTTAGATTTATCATTTATTCTCCTCATTAGGATACACAATTTTCATAATCTTTGATACAATTTTTTTGTATCATTAGTGATATTCTTATAGAATTCGGATACATAATTTAATGCACATAAGAATCGTTGTAACTGTTTATTATCAGTTATTTCATGTGAAAATTTAGAAGTAAATTTGATACTCCTATTTATTAGAATTATTGTGTTATTCATAATATTATGTCCCAAAAATCTATTTTTTTGCTGGAAGAGCTTCAATTTTTAGGCAAAGATTACTATGTCATTTTTAATAGCTAAGTGTTTAAACACATTAAGGTGTTTAAAGTGTTATTCGAAAGTATTAAAGAAGATCATTATATCATCGATATATGATAATATAAAATTATAATGTTGAATGAATATTTCATTTATAATATTTTAAAATTCTGAAGGCGCATTCTTCAGACCAAATGGTATTACATTCCATTCATAATGACCAAAAGGAACAGTAAAAGTAGTCTTATACTTATCATTTTTATTAATTTAAATTTGCCAATAACCTGATTTTAGGTCAAATTTAGAGTAAATTTTTGTTTTAGCTACTCTATTGAGTAGATCCCTTTTATTAGGAATTGGATATCTAATCCATTTCAAAACATAATTTAAGGGTTTATAATTAATAACAAGTCTTGGAACCCCTCTTTCTTTCTTAGCATTATTATTTACATAAAATGTTGTACAACTCTATGTGGAGTATGACTTGCGAATTAATTTCTTATCAAAAATAAGTCTTGGATTTCTTTTTTACATAATTCAAGATATTCTTAATTTATTTGACAAGGTCTTGCCTTGGTCGGAATATTCCTTTCATTAAAGGATTCTTCATATGAAAAAAAAACTATATATTGTTTCGTATCCCAGAAAGCTTTAGGGATATTGCTACAAGTGTGTAGCTTAAATTCTTCTTCGACTTATTTAATTTTCTGTTGAATTTCTAACGGTTTAATTGCTGGATTATATTTACCTGAGCAATTTCTTTTTTTAAGAAATTAATCTGATTCGCTTTCAGATTAACATCATTGAGAATCTTAACAATTGGATTAGTTATAAATTCAAAAGTTATTCTTTTTCCTTAATAACTTGTCGTAATTCAATCTTTGCTTATCTCATTAATAGGCATGAGTTTTTTTAGGAAGGGAGTTCCCAAAATGACATGCTAAGATATTTTTTTTACAACTATTAGATGTATAGGAATACAAAGATCATCTTTACAAATATTTACATCTGTAATTTTATAAGGAGTAGTTAGTGCTTTATTAATAGCAACACTAAGTTTCTGGATAGTTCTTTCATAATATTTTATTGGAATAACTCCCTCTTTGACACAATTAAGATCAGCACCACTATCAACTAGTGCTATCAAATTGGTTATATAATACTCATTACTAATGAGTAAATTTATTTTAATGTACCATTTATGGGTAATAAATAAATCCATTTTTTGCAGGTTTTAAAAATGAATATATTAAAGAAATTGATAATTTACTTCCTGATTTTTTTACTCGTAAATTTTTACAAGACCATGAATAAGAAGGACAAGGGGAAGCAACCATGGGTTCCTCGATCCATGACCTCATGCTCCAATGAGCCAAGACATTATTCCAAGGAAAATGTTCTTGAAAAAGCAGCGAGGACCTCTAATAGAGGAATTCAGATTCAAGACTCTGAGGAAACCAATGTTTCTTTATACAAGCAATCAGTTGAAGTTAAAACAATTTTAACCCAAAATAATTATTCTGAAGAAATTCTACAATTGGAAAAATCTGATATTCCAAGGATGGATGATCCATAAAAATTGAAAGATAAATATTTAGAAGCTAATATGTTTTCGATACAAGATAAGGACCGTAATGTCTACGAAGATATCCTGTTAACAACTAAATCAGTTGAGATATAACATTTCTATCAGAAGACCAATGATCTCTGTAGTGACGTTAATTACAGCAAAATTATTATTCGTCACATTATTACTCCTCAATCATGGGGACTTCATCCCAATAGAACTAAACAATTAGTTCATCGTGATAAATGAATCAATATCCCTTACATTTATTAGGACTATATTGAGGCTTTTACCAAAGTCTTCTACTTCAACAATAGTATGCAGAGTTCTAATAATAATACTAATAGAGTTCTAATATATAGAGGCTTTGACAATACTAAGGTAATAGAGTTCTAACAATAATTACCAATAGTAGTTATAATAACTTGATTATAATAACTAGGTCATGATTCATGCAAAGTGAGCGAAGTAGAACCTCAATAAGCTGATGAATCAAGCATTAGCAATTGGCTCTAATAAAAAAGTCCATAATAAGGGTAAGGCAATCAAGAATGCTCAGTATTTTAAGTATCCCTCTGAATTAGAGGAATTGAACAAATGGATTATTCCAAAAGTAAAGCCAATTTTTTTTTACCAAAATGGTACTTTTAACTTTAGATCATCCATTGCTATCAAAACAATGGAAAAAACTGTATCTGTAAATAATACACAATATTCGCTTAAATTAATAAGCGAAGAAGATATTGGACATGTTCGTAATATCTATAATTATGTCCATATTGGATTAATATAGGTTGCATTTAAACCTTTAACTCTACCAGGGTTAAATGCATCAATTATGACATGTCTTAGAGATGTAAGATATTTAGATTGGAGTCAATTATTAATGGGAGAGTTTGGTAAAAGTTGCCCATTACTCTATGGAGTAAGATTTTTTCGTAATCCTTGATACAAATTTTTTGTATCATTAGCGATATTCTTAGAGAATTCAGATACATAATTTAATGCACCTAAGAATCATTGTAACTATTTATTATCAGTTATTTAATCTAAAAATTTAGAAGCAAATTCGATACCCCTATCTATTGGAATTATTGTGTTATTTACAATATTATGTCAAAAAAATCTAATTTCTTGCTGGAAGAGCTTCATTTTTGGGACAAAGATTACTAAGCCATTTTTAATAGCTAAGTGTTTAAACATATTAAGGTGTTTAAAGTGTTCTTCTAAAGTATTAGAGAAGATCAATATATCATTGATATAAGATAATATAAAATTAGAATGTTGAATGAATATTTTATTCATAATATTTTAAAATTATGAAAGCGCATTCCTTCGACCAAATGGTATTCCATTCCATTCATAATGACCAAAAGAAACAATAAAAGCAGTCTATTCATAATGACCAAAAGAAACAATAAAAGCAGTCTTATACTTATCATTTTCATTAATTTGAATTTGGCAATAACCTAATTTTAGGTCGAATTTAGAGTAAATTCTTGCTTTAGCTACTCAATTGAGTAGATCCCTTTTATTAGGAATTGGATATCTAATCTATTTCAAACCCTTATTTAAGGGTTTATAATTAATAACAAGTATTGGAATCCCTCTTTCTTTTTTAGCATTATTATTTATAAAAAATGTTGTACAACTCCATGGGGAGTATGACTTGCGAATTACTTTCTTATCCAATAAGTCTTAGATTTCTTTTTTTACTTAATTCAAGATATTCTTGATTCATTTGACAAGGTCTTGCCTTAGTCAAAACATTGCTTTCATTAAACGATTCTTCATATGGAAGAGAAACTATATGTTTTCTATCCCAGAAAGCATTAGGGATATTGCTACAAGTGTGTAGCTTAAAGTCTTCTTCGACTTATTTAATTTTTTGTTGAATTTTTAACTACTTTAATTCCTGGGTTATATTTACCTGAGCAATTTCTTCTTTTAAGAAATTAAACGTATTCTCTTTCAGAGTAACTTTATTGAGAATCTTAACAATTGGATTAGTTATAAATTCAAAAGTTATTCTTTTGCCTTTATAACTTGTCGTAATTCCATCTTTGCTTATCCCATTAATAGTCATGAGTTTTTCTAGAAAGAGAGTTCCCAAAATGACATACTAAGATATTTTTTTTACAACTATTAGATGTATAGGAATACAAATATCATCTTTACAAATATTTATATCTGTAATTTTATAAGGAGTAGTTAGTGCTTTAGTATTAGCAACACTAAGTGTCTGAGTAGTTCTTTCACAATATTTTATTGGAATAACTCCTTCTTTGACACAATTAAGATCAACACCAATATCAACTAGTTCTATCTAACTGGTTATATAATACTCATTATTAATTAGTAGATTTATTTTAATGTACCATTTATGGATAATAAATAAATCTATTTTTTGTAGAAAATTATTTCTTCTGGCTTCATGTTAATGCAACATGTATTAATCCAATATGGACATAATTATAGACATCACGAACTCTAATCTAATCATCTTGCATCTCTAAGAGATGTCATAATTGATGCACTACCTTCAACAATTGGTTCAATTATGACATCTCTTACTGATGATTCAGAGGGATACTCAAAATTCTGAGCATTCTTTCCAATAGCTTTAGCAACATTGGAATACATCATCATTCAATGCTTACCCTGTACCAAAAATATATTAGCTTCCAAATATTTATCTTTCAATTTTCATGGATCATCCATCATTGGAATATTATATTTTTCTAATTGTAGAATTTCTTTAGAATAATTTTTTTGGGTGAAAATTGTTTCAACTTCAACTGCTTTCTTGTATGAAGAAATATTGGTTTCCTCAAAGTCTTGAATCTGAATTCCTCTATTAGAGGTCTTCGCTATTTTTTCAAGAACAATTTTCTTGGAATAATGTCTTGGCTTATTGGAGCCTGAGGTCATGGGTCGAGGAACCCATGGTTGCTTCCCCTTGTCCTTCTTATTGATATGGTCCTATAAAAATTCATGAGTAAGAAAATCAAGAAGTGAATTGTCAATTCCTTTAATATATTCAATTTTAAAATCAAATATGGCTAATTCAGCTTGCCATCTAGCAAATATTTGCTTGCATGCTAAATTTTTAACATCTTTTTTTAAGACAGTCTTAGCAGAACTACAATCAATGTGTAATAAAAAATAATTATTAAGTAAATCATTTTGAAATTTATGAATGCATTGAATGATAGAAAGAAAAATTCATGAGTAAGAAAACCAGGAAGTGAATTGTCAATTCCTTTAATATCTTCAATTTCAAAATCAAATATGGCTAATTCAGCTTGCCATCTAGCAAATATTTGCTTAGATGCTAAATTTTTAACATCTTTTTCTAAGACAGTCTTAGCAGAACTACAATCAATGCGTAATAAAAAATATTTATTAAGTAAATTATCTTAAAATTTATGAATGCTTTGAATGATAGAAAGGATTTCTTTCTTAATAGTATAGTAATTAATTTGAGTATCATTAAATTTATCGGAATGATATCTCACTAACACTTCCTTATTAGTGTTAGGATTAAGTTGTTTATGTATTTTACCATAACCAATATTACAGGCATCAGTTTCAACAATTTTGAATCACTCAACATTTGTTAAGTGTAAGCAAGGTAAATTCTTTACCTTCTGCTTAATTATTTTTACTGCTTCAGTGTGAGTATTACTCCATAAAGCAGGATTTTTTCGTTCAATTCCAATAGAACTAAACAATTAGTTCATCGTGATAAATGAATCAATGTTCCTTACACTTATTGGGACTATATTGAGGCTTTTACCAAAGTCTTCTACTTCGACAATAGTAAACCAAAGCACTCTTGGTTTATTCGAATTTGTCCAGAAATTCTCAAATAGGAAATTTTTGCTTGGTTCATTCATTGTTGGTTACAATTTGGTGCTACCTTGAAAATACTATTGTTTGATAATAAACGAAAGAATTTGAAACTAGGTTTATACGAAATCCTTTCTTTGGTTTACAAACAAGAAAAAGAAGTACAATTAATCCTATACGAGGATGTTAAGTACAAAAATATAATTATGGGGAAATATTGCTATAGGAGTCTGATCTGCGGTCGATCACTTTATCCCTTTGACCACATGATGACGAAGAAGTGCTATAGAAGACGAAAAAAAAGCTTCAAAGACTGCAGGAAAAGTTGAGCTGTTGTTGCCAAAGCTCTCTATATGTGCTCTCTTGACCATAATCTCTGTCCTTGCATTCGACCCTTTTCTTCCACCTTTTATTCTCTCTCGACCTCCGTGGTCGGAGGTCTCTATTTATAGAGTTCAGCTACAGTCGGCGTAGAAACCGAACAACGGAAAGAGCTGCACCTTTTACGCGGCGGTTATAATAACTGCTACCCACGTATGAATGATCTCCTAAATCTGCGTGTGACGCATGTCCCATTATAAGGTAACGCATATAATCGCTCATCGAAGATCACGACATACAAGCCACGTAGATAACTGCCCCTTGCGTAGAGATGGTTGGCATAAAAGCCAAATAACTGTCTCATTGGCGTAAAAGCCAAATAGCTATTCTGATGGCGTAAAAGCCGAGTAGACGTAGAAGCCGAATAGTTGTCAAGTTGGCGTAGAATCCAAATAGATGTCATGTTGGCGTAGAAGCCAAGTAGCTATCATGTTGGCGTAGAAGCCAAATTCTGCGTAAAGCTTGATGCTGCATGGATAGGTAACCAGCGTAAAGATAGCCAGTTATTCCTTCTTGACTGAGGTCTTGAGCATATTCTGGGCCACATAGCCTTATCACGCACCTTTGCAAATATAGCCTGAGTTGGCGTAATTCGAGGAGATAGTATACGGCGTACTCCTATAATTAAAAATAGCCAGGTCGACGTATTTCAAGGAGATAGCGTACGGCGTGCTCCTATAGCTAAAAATAGCCTGGTTGGCATAATATGCGGGAATGGTGATATGGATGTATTAGCCCTAATTATAGTTTATTCAGTCAAAAAGTAAAACCAAATCTCGTGCATTAAATGCAGAGATCTGCCCCCATCTCGTGCATTAATTGCAGAGACGTGCCTCGAGTTCTGTACGAAGAACAGCTTTTGACGTGGCGGTTGATTTTGTCTCATCTTGAGCGTAAAGCTCATGTCTGCCTGTGTAGAATAGGCAGCGTATTCCTTGAATGTGTAAACGACATCTTATATGAAGGGTTATGTCACTAAACGACAGTCTGGAGTTCTGTGCAGAGTCATTATTTCAGCCGTCCTCTCGATCGCTGTGCAGTACAATTTGTCAGGAGTCAGGTTCACTGCTTCAACTGACAGGTTCATTCAAGGAATACGAAGAGTTCCTCGTACAACTTTTCGCTGCATTAAAAGCAGACAGGTTTTACGTCGAAGTGGCGATGTAGCAACCTTTCTACGCCGAAGCAGTTTGGAAGGACTGCTTTACGCGGGTTGTTCTGGAGCTATATTTTATGCTTAACAGCGTTGAAGCTCTGTTGTATGCCAATGGCTAAGACATTATGTTTTACGCCACCCAGTGTTGGAGCTCTAATTTACGCGGGCTTCCTGTATGTTGAGGGTTTTACGCGTATGATTTCCTAGCGTATTTTTCATGCTTCTACAAGACCCCCTTCAAAGTTTTCAAATTCCTTGTAATTTGAAACACTTTGAATGTAGCATGAAACGGTCAAGTTTGACTCGTTTCGCGAGGCTAATTTCTCGATAAATTTTTAGGAGTTTGTTGGAATTCGGTGTGTTCTCCTCTGCCTATATAAAGGCGAATGGGTTAACCTATTTTTTCCACACTTCCTTCACCACAAAGAGATGGTTGCCGAGCTTTGTCGGGTTGACTTGAGGAAAAAGAAGTTCATGTTCTTCTAGCATGTAAGGAGCCGTAAAAAGAGGCATCTTCGAGCAAATGTCCTCTGCAACGATGGATCATGGAAGGATATCATAGCTTCCTTTGCTCGGGATAATCAGCAATTTTATATGGCGATTCATCTAGGAGAGAGGAAGGGTCTCATTTGGCCACACAGCTTGCAAGCTGTATTTTCTCCCCTCATGGTGCTGGACGAAGGCAGACAGCTTGGCCTTGTCTTCCAGTATTGAGTTAGGCCTGAACCCCCAACACAATTTCTAGGGCATACCTGCCATGGCGTATGGAGGGTGGGCTTGCAAAATTGATATATACCCAATTATGTATCCTCCCGCCATTAATCATTTTCTTGTTAATCGGCCACGGAAGCTGATTAACTGCTGTAGAAGACGAAAAAGATCTACACCAATACGAGAACCTGGCAAAAATAGATTCTTGGTGTGATCTTAAATGAAAATGAGAAACCCCTTTATAGAAAAAGAATTTCCATCACATGTAATCATGAAGATGAAAAAACCCTTTGTAGACTGGATTTCCATCATATGTAATCATGATTAATAAAATTGTCTTCTTTTACGCATCTGATGATTTATCATATTTGCTGTGAGAAAGTCTGAATATGTGCAGCTTTGGCACGTCTGAATAATTTTATGCCGACTCTGATAAAAGAGTATCTGATCTCGTTCCATCTTTTATGCGTAGCAGAAGATGCGGAGAAAACTCCTTAGCATTTAAGTTGAAGATCCAAACTGTCATGCTGTTTTGGACGAGGAGTCGCGTAGAATTCTGAACTGTCACTTCTTTGATACGAAGAATTTTTGTTCAAATCATCATCTTCACCAATGGTTTTCCCGAAAATCCCTTGAAAAAGGGCGAGAAATATCTGTCGACTAAGCCATACTTGAACTTTTGTAAAATATTCTGACTGGACTTTGGATGAACTTCCAAATGGCCCAAGAAGAAGAGTCATTTTCAATGCTGAACTCTGTGTATTTTTAGGCACTTGGAGTGTTTTATAGCCAAAAAGGAGCATTTTTTGCGTAAACCTTTAAAATTGGCCGTCTGTAGCTTTCGAGCGTAGAATCGTAGATTTATAGCCTCTGAGCAAAAAAAAGCTCCTTAGCGTAAAATCATAGATTTGTAGTCTCTGAGCGTAAATTCGTAGGTTTATGGCCTCTCGAGCGTAAAAGCTCCTGAGCGTAAAAGCATCTGAGCGTAAAACTATAGACTTATAGCTTCTGAGCGTAAAATCGTAGATTTGTAGCCTCTGAGCGTAAAAGCTCCTTAGCGTAAAATCGTATATCTACACTGTACGTAAATTCTGAATCCATTGACTGTCCGTCTTCTTTTTTTTAAATGATAGGCTGACGTGGTCCCAAATCATAACCGAATATTAAATATCGAATTTGGTTAGGAATTCGAAGAGTTATCCGAACTCTATAAATAGCCCAAGGTCCTGAGAGAGAAAACTTTTATCTGTCTTCCCAAAACCCTAACTTTCCAAGAACCCTTCTTCTTCGTCTCTTTCTTGAGAACTCAGAGTTGCCATGGCACCTAAACAGACTTTTACTGCTAATAGAAAGAAGGTCGCTTCCTTTTCTCGCTCCACTGCTCAAGCATGAGCAACTCCTATTAGGCTGAACGAGCCTCGATCAGAACGCAGCGCTCCACCGTCGAGCTGTGCTCCGGACATTACAGGTAAAGACTTCGGGAGAAAAAGAAAATCCTTTGCACACGTTGTACGTGCACGCGCAAGGTCATCTTTCGTGCTGAGAGCCTCTTCGAGGAGGAGGATGTATGGAGATGTTTTATTATTACGCGCACATTCCTAATGTGTCGACATAAAAACTTTATATTTTTGCAGTCTGGCGTAAAAACTCAGACTGTCAAAATTTGGCGTATACTGCAAACTTTGAATTTTATACACTGGATATGAATTCTGGCCTAAAAATTCAAATTTTGTCAATCTGGCATAAAAGTTCAGACTGTTAGATTTTGGTGTATATTGCCAACCTTGAATTTTATGCCTCAAAAATGAATTACAGCATAAAACTCAAGTTTTTGCAGTCTTGGCGTAAAAGCTCAGACTGATAATCTTTGGCGTAAACTGCAAGAGTATATCGTCTAGTATAGAAACTGACTGGTTTTCTTGATTTTGTAGTGGACTTGCATATCCCTCTTTTGGCTGAGGTGATAGGTTCTGCTACCGGGATGCTGAACTCAAACTATTTGGAGGACTTGTCGCATGTGACATTCCCCATTTCTGGAGCCAATCATCCTGAAGAAAGGGGAACCCTAATCTCGTTCCAAGGAGAATGCATGATATTGAGTATGATCAGTGGGGAGCCTCTGACATACATAGACGGGATGGAGTATAAGAAGCCAGGCTTCTTGTTCGGAGATGTGATCAACAAACAGTCCCAGACTAAACCCAAGAAGGAGGATTGGGTTTTTACTGCAGAGGGCACGGTCATGTATCTGCCCCGGATGCTCAGGGATTACCCTATCTCTGCGTTCTTCCATACCACACATCCTAGGAAGATGGTATGGACCCTGACTCCCGATCTCCACGGCCGACCGAGGAAGATCTTATACAACAAGGAATACGACCGGGGGGCCTATATGAGCCGTCCTTCGGGCCATGTTATGCCCTTTAGGGGATTGCTGCCGGGTAGTGTCCCGAGTGAGGATACTTCGCTGATCCAGCCGATTCAGATATCGACCTTCTGCAATGACTTTATGGGGCAGGGAGGAATGTACCCCAGGGTCAACCCTCGGACCAGTGGATGGCTTAGCCCGGGGAATCTTCGATAGGCCAGTTTGACTGCTAAGGCCCTGAAGCACTTCCAAACGGAGCTGGAAAGTATTAGTTTGTTCGTGGTCGTGAGTGCCACAAGTGTTGGACTGCCTATCAATCCTAACTTGTTCTTAGCCTTGATGGAGTGATACAACTCGCCCACAGGGACTTTTTCCACTCCGCTGGGTGAGTTGTGCTTAGCCCTTCATGAGATGGCAGAGATTTTAAAGCTGCCAATGGGGGATGCTCCTTATGAAGAGTACGTCCCTACCAACAGGGAGTTGAGGGATACAAACCCTCGGACAGTGGCAGTATATCAGGAGCTGATGTGCCACTATCTTGCCTGTACAACTTTCTACAAGGAGCACTCTGACTTGGCTCACATCAACAAGTGGGCAACCTATCTCTTCTTCCACCAGGCCAAAAATTTTAAGCTGGACAAGGTGGTAGATAACCGAGATAGGCATTTGAACCTCCTGAGCATGCTTAATGCTAACACGGTCGATGACCTTATTGAAGATGCAGGGGCTCCAGATCATATTTTTGACGAGGAGATAGAGGGTTGCCGTGCAGGCACAAAAGCCTTCAGTTATATGAGGCATTGTCGTAAGCCTCTGTCAAGGGAAGCTCAATTGGCTGGCTTCCTCTCCATCTGGCTTTGCCGCTGGGTAGTGCCTAGCATCGCGTCTGCAGATCGCATCTATCGCAATACTCTATGGCCTGCAGTGCGTTTGGTTTTCGGAGCAAGACTGGGCTTGCTTTTTGCTATGGTATGTAGAATACAAGCAGGTCTAAAGGCCCTTACTGATGGACTGCTTGCTGATGATACGCAGCGCGAAAGCTTTCCCCTAGTGGAATTACCATTCCTATACTTGATGGGATGGTTAGTTCTTCACAATACTAGGGTGATGTCTCCCGGTTCTGCCAGCGGTTCGGAAAATAACTTCTTGTTGAATTACAAGAATTCCTTTTGGAACGTGGCGACCGTCATAGATTGCCGACGGGCGTTAAATGTTGTCCACAGCTGTAAGCTCTTTTGTATCGTCCCCCCTGTACATATCAATCAACAGGGGAAGAAACTTAAAGATGAGGGCCATGGGAGGACCATTCTTTCTCCTGAAGCCTTCTACTGGTTGGTCTGTATTAGACCCTCCCATTTGCTGTACAGAAGCGATGACCACTGCTACCTGGAGCCTTATTTGCCCAGTCGGTTCGCCAGGCAGTTTGGGTACGACCAGTTGCATGTGGGGAATGCCATTACCAGCTTCAAGTCCAAAGGTGGACTTATTGATGGAGCCAGAGGATGGCGGTACTTCATCACGGGTTGTACCGGTACAACTTTTGCTGTGCCCACAACTTCTCTCTCTATGGAGTTGCGCATCCTTCACTCATATGCGCAGTTCTATGTGTCCATCAATTCTTTCCATCGTGATTTTGATGTGCAAGAAAGTTTTAGGATGCCCACCCATAGGTCTAGTGGAAGGGTGGAGATTCCGTCTGTTTCCTCGGATGAGAATGAAGACACCACCGGGGCAGCGAGTTTTTGTTAACAATACCGAGAGACGTAATAGCTCCGCCGGCAGAGCCTCTCGTTATCCCCCAGAAACGAAAAGCTTCTACTCCGAAAGAGCCTTCCCCTCGCAAGAAGAAGATTGCCAGAGGTCCGAAAAGGGCTTCCACCAGGGGGGCTCCTAGGATGGAGCATGTCGTCTCCCCTATTGGGGATGATTCTTTGATTAGAGGTCCTTCGACTTTTAGAGAGGGAACCTCCATTATTTCGGCTGGCAGTGGCAGAGCCACTACCAGAAAAAGTCAAATTAGCGACATCTAAAAATGTCGCTAAATAACCAAAAAACGTTGCTAAGTTGGTTTAGTGACGTAATTAGCGACGTTTTAAAGCAGTCGGAAAAAACCAAGTCGCTAAAACAAAAAATGTCGCTAAACGTCGCTATGTCGACGTTTTTTAGCGACTTTAATGTGTCGCTAAATTTAGCGACGTTTAGCGACGCCGCGTCACTAAATAGCGACGTTTATTAAAGTCGCTAAATGTCGCTGATTAGCGACTTATATAGCGACGTTACACCGACGTCTTTAATGACCTGGCAATTCTGCCATGTCAGCAGTTTGCGACGTACAAGGACATTTTTAGCGACTTCATTAGCGACGTATTTAGCGACTTGTTACAGCATCGCTAATTAGCGACGTATTTAGCGACGTAAGTGAACGTCGGTAAACGTCACTAAAAATGTCGCTAATTTTAAAAAAAAAATTGCATTTCTGGGTTTATCAACCCCCTTGGGTTCATTATCAGGTATATGATGGTAGTAGAAATAATTGAATAAAGAACACAGTAGCAGCACCAAGGGGGAAAATTCTAGTACACTGGGTAAATACAGGCCAAGTATCAGTCATCAGTTGTAAACCAAAATATAAATAATATAATAAAATTTGAAGAAAAGAAAGCATCCAACAAATCTTATCGTAAACGTAAAGAATATGGCAAATTTATATCCATACAATCGCATCCTAAATAATAAAAAAATATAAATATCCAGCAACTAACTATACTCTGCGGATCTGCAGGAGGCTGACCACCGGCGCAGTTGAAGGATAAAAACTCCTCATACTCGTCCCGTAGAATCGACACCGATGTCGATAGAGAAGGCAGTGACGTCGGTGGAGTCTGTGTCGATGTAGGCGCACCAGGAGGCCGTGCCCGCTCTAAGTCTGTGAGTCGCTAGTTGTAAGAATCCAGGGTAGATAACAGCCTCGTACTGCTATGAACCATTAAATCCTGCATCATCGTCAGCCTCTCGTCCATTGATACCTGTGATGCCTGCAGCTCTATGATGTTGCGGTCATTGGAGGCTCTAATATCATTTATCAATTCTCGGAGCTTCGTCATGCGGCGATCGAGCATATCGAATCATGCGATGAGCATCGGATCGCCTGCCTATGGCTGGTACCGGGGCTGCTCCTCTATCCTTCGTAGTAACTCGTCATGGAGAGACGTAATCTGACGGTCAACGGCCTCCTGGATGGCCTTCTGGACTCTGGCCGACGACTGCGAGGGCTGCGACTGCGAGGGCTGTGTGGAATGCGCAGCTGTCGGGGAGGCCCTAGATGACTGCATCGCAACCAGGGCGCCATAGGAGCCCGTACCATAGTACGTACCCCTCTGGAGACCACCAGCTGCGGTCACCCACAGGTCGTCTGCCGACGGAGCTGGAGCGGGCTGCGACGAAGTACCAGCCTCTCCAGGTGTAGGTGCACTAGCAGTCGCCCGCTCACGCAGCCTAAGATACTCAGCCTAGAAAGGTTTGAAAACTCGATAATTGTCTAAGTTATATTAAAATTAACACAAAGTAAAGTAATACTTATATAGGTCTGCGAGGCCCTCTCATCAATGAGATTTTCGTCCTTGCGATGGGTGGCCAAGAAGACGGTCACCATGTTGGCATCCTCACCCCTCTGTACCTGTTAAAAATATATTATTTAGTACTAAACTTAAACATTTTTTTCTACTACCATTTTATGGTACTTATATTAAAATAATATAATTTAAAAGAAAAAACATACCAAACGACGGAAATGTTCCGTCATCGGAATCGAGCCACCACACCACTTGGCAGCATTCTGCCTAGCCGCCTTGGCCTTCTCAGACCTTTCCTTATAGCTCGGATCGTCGAATCTAGCCCTCATCGCAGTCCACTGCTCAGGCGTGATCCAACCTTGGATCGGTTTTCCAGCACGATCACGAGCCTTCTGGTCATCCAGAGCATCTCGGATAAGCTTGGCGGCAACGGTTGGAAAGAGCCGCTCGATCAACTCGGCCCGGTATGGAGGATAAAAATATGTTTGCTACAATAAATAATTTAGTAAGTGAGCATCACGGATAAGTTATATAATATGCATAAATTAGAGAATTTATTTAATATACTTTTACCTGGAAGTGCACAAACTAGAACGCCTTTCTCTCCTCCGGAGCCTCAGAGTAGTTGATCCAAGGGCCACCGTAGTTGTTCCTCAGAAATTGGCCCAGGCATCTCTGAACCGACGATGGACAATATCTATACAGAGATAATAATTTAGAATATAAAAAAGTTAATATACGATGAATAAAGAAATACACGATATATATTATACTAAACCATCTAATTGACTTACTTTGTACCGTCGGCCCAAATCTCTGTCCTCGTCTCCTCCGGAGGTGCGCATGGAGGATCTTGCTGATGCTGGGACAACGTGAGCACGACCTCCTCGACATGCTCATCTGTCCCTATGGTTCCGTCAGCAGGATTAACGCTGGACGAGGGTGTACTATCACGCCAGGAACTACTTGTCCCAACAGTCGGAGATATGAGTGATCGATATACTGGAGTACTGGGCGACGATGATCCAGAACCCATAGTAGGCAGTACCGGAGGAGCACTTTGTCTACCTCGGGACCTGCTGAATCCTCCGCGTCGTCCTGTCATATCTGATAACAATATATGATGAATATAGAGAAACACAAATATATAGTACATTCTACAATCAAAATGTGATGCATATCTCAAAGCATTCTACAGTCAAAATATAATACATATATTTGTTAATGGAATATATTTTACAGTCAAAATATAGTTACATTCTACTTCATCAATTTTCCAACCTTAATCTACATTCTACAGTCAAAATATAGTTACATTCTACATGCAATATATTTTATTTTCAATCATCTTCAGAAAATTCATCTTGTTCGCCTTCCTCGTCCTCCTCTTCCTCTTTCTCGTTTTCACTTTTATCTACTTCGTCTTCCTCTTCTGATAATTCTACATCTTCTACATTATTACTTGTATAATGAGTAACTTTCATTGAGTCCACATCTACAATATTTGTTACAAGAGGTAGATCGTCCTCCTGATAAGCTATTTTGTCAATGTCAAAGGTATTTTTAGCTTTAGTCTTGCATACTGCCCACCAATCTGACCTCGCTATCCCCCGTCTAGGATAAGTTGTGAAGTACATGAGCTGAGCCTGACTTGATAGGACAAATGGTTCGTAGCCTTGATATCTACGCTTGTAGTTTATATCCACAAGGCTATGCTTGTCAATTTTCCAATCTTGATCTTGAATCGGATCGAACCATTCACACCTGAATAGCACAATATTAGCAGGTTCTGTGCCATAATTATATGTCAACACCACAATCTCTCATAAGATGCCAAAAAAATTATTGCCCGGATTGACGTCTTTGTAGTTCGAAGATTTGATACACAAACAACTATTTTTCGTGGAATCAAGATCCAGAAAGCTCTCTGATAGGAGAATTTGTTGACTTGAACCTGAACCCATTGACACAGAAACTTGGCCATATTTTTATGGCAGTAATTGGTCCCTTGGCTAGAGTTCTAATAGATTCAGTCTCGGGTGTTATTAGACGATCGACCTAAATACCAAAGTAGCGATAGTAAGTTATTTGTTTTGCAAGTGCAGAAATAAAAAGTAATAACCAAGCATCTTACATATGCGCTCAACCAAGAAGGAAAATGGCATCTCATATCTTGTTCCACTTCTTCGTCTGTTATGTAGGGTCTAACCAACCTCAACTCATCATTATATTTGCTGAAAAACAATAAAGCAACTGTTGATTAGTAGTATAATAGTATCTTATACTATTATATTGAGATAATGTAAATGTGGACGTATTAATTACTTACCCCTCTAGCTTCTCCACTTCATCCTCGTCGCAATTGAGTAATATATACAATTGAGCAGCCCTTAGCTCATCGTCATTCAAATATCTCTTCTTCATTTTTCCCGAAGGCTTTCCGGACGCATTGAATACTTTGAGTATTGCATTATTAGATTCTTGATATGCGTCGTCGTTTCTCGGAGCTTTTGTCCTATTAGTAGCAACATGCGATTTGAAATACGTCGAGCAAAAGTTTGTAATCTCCACGAGAACATAAGCTTCACAAATAGAGTCCTCAACCCGTGCCTTGTTTTTTACCTTTCTCTTTAGGTGATTCAGATGCCGCTCGAAGGGGTACATCTACCGATAACCGACAGGACCACCAACACATGCCTCATAGGAAAGATGAATTGGCAAATGCTCCATAGAGTCAAAGAATCCAGGAGGAAACACCTTCTCGAGCTTACATAGTGTTACTGTAATGTCCTTCTTTTGCTTTTCTAGACGATCGACGAGCAACTTAGTACAACAAAGATCTCTGAAAAATATGATCAGCTCTGTCAATGGGTTCCAAACGGCCTACGGTAAGAATTTCTGAAATACAATCGGAATTAACCTCTCCATGAATACGTGACAATCGTGGCTCTTCATACCCACCAGTTTGTTCTCCTTGAGGTCGACGCATCTTCTCAAGTTCGACACGTACCCATCTGGAAACTTTAGACCCTGAATCCATCTACAAAGTCTACCTTTATCCTCTTTCTCCAGTGAGAAAACTGACTTAGGTTGCTTTAACTTTTCATTCCCCTCCTCTATCAAATGCAATACATTCTTCTAAGTCCAACCTGGCCTTCGGATTATCTTTCGTCTTCCCCTTTACCTCTATTACAATATTAATTATGTTATCAAACACATTCTTCTCGATATACATGACATCAAGGTTATGTCTGATCAGATTGGTGCTCTAATATGGCAGATCCCAGAATATACTCCTCTACGTCCAGTTATGGGTGTGACCAAATCCGTCACACTTGTACCCCTTAGCAGGCTCTTCGATAGTATTTGGTAAATCTTTTACCTCTTTCCATATCATGTATCCGGGCCACCTTGGTGGTGGATTGGCCTTCTCCACAACTCCCGCACGAAAAGCATTCTGGTTCCTCCGGTAAGGATGATCCTTCTACAAAAATTGTCGATAACAATCGAAGAAGTACGGTTTGCCTCCGGGTTTCAAACGGAAAGCCTGAGTACGGTCCATGCAATACAGACATGAGAGACGACCATGGTGCTCCATCCCGATAATATTCTATAGGCCGGAAAGTCGTTGATGGTCCACATAAGTGTTGCCCTCATTTGAAAATTCTGCTTTCTAGAAACATCGTACGTGTTGGCACCTACTTCCCACAGTTGATTCAACTCATCTATTAAAGGCTGTAAATACACATCGATATTCCTTTTTGAATTATATGGACCCGGGATAATAACGGTTAGAAATATATACGGAGTCTTCATGCACATCCAAGGCGGTAGATTGTACGGAGTGACGATCACAGGCCAACACGAATACTAGAAGCCCGAAAGTCTGAATGGGGTAAAATCGTCAGAGGAGAGCCCCAATCTGACATTACGCGCTTCCTCGACAAAATATGGATACTCTCGATCAAAGTGCTTTCATGCTTCTCCATCGGATGGATGATCCAATAGTCCTTCGATATATTTTTGCCTGTGCCAACTCATATTTTCTGCAGTCTCCTTAACCATAAACGATCGTTGCAACCGCGGCGTCAAAGGCAAGTAGTGCATCGAATCGGTAGGCTTTCTTGCACCAACAGACTTTCCTCTAACAGTGGCCTTGTAGCGATCAGCACCACAGAATCTGTACGCATCTTCATCCTTGTCGTCTTTGTAGTACAACATGCACCTGTTGCGACATGCATCAATTTTCTCGTATCCCATCCAAAGCGATCTCACCATCCTCTTAGATCGATAGAAGTCTTTAGGCAACTTTGCACCCTCGAGCATGATCTCTATAATCAAATCGAGCAGTCGATTATAGCATTCTTGTGACATATTAAAATTGGACTTGATGCTCAATAATCTTGTAACCACCTCCAACGATGAATGATCCTCACAACCAGGATATAGTGGAGTCCTTGTATTCTCCAGCAACTCCATAAACTTTACAGCATCGGCATTCGGTGCCTCCTGAGCTGTATCATAATTGTCCGAATTGAAACTAGGTCCCGCCGCATCATAATTGTCCGGATTGAAACTAGGCCCCGCCGCATCATAAACCATGTTCACCAACCCGTTGTTGTAAGCATCGTGGTCGTGGACATCCATATACGGCTCCACATAGGGTCCCGACTCCGATGCTAGAGATACAAGTTCTCCGTGCGCGGTCCACTGATAGTAATTCGGCGTGAAGCCCTTCTAGTATAAATGATATGTAACTTCCACTTCTGGATGATATTTCCCGTTGCGACATCTCATACACGGACACTTAATTTTGGTACCGTCCATGTACTGAGGGAACGCCTTGGCGAACTGCAGGAACTGCTGTACACCCTCAATGAATTCATCCCGCACACCGCACATGTCATTAGGATGATGGTTGTACATCCACGAACGATAACGCAGATAGTAATTCATATCCATTTTTAGATACTTCTGCAAAATTGACAGTATGTATCATATAAATTATTACGTACAGTGGTTTATCACCTAACTTCATAACTTAACCACACTATAAAAATCATAACTGATATAATACATACTTTCATTTATCAAAGTCTAAAATAAGCAATATTCAAAACAACTGACCATTTATCAAAGTCTAAAATAAGCAATACTTTTATTTCATAACTGATATAATACATACTTTCACTCTAATTAAACTGCACTGCACTGATCACTCTTGCCAATTAAATCCCTGATACCACAGTATCAGTTAAGGGCTGTATTGGCATGCAACAAATGACCGGTGAACACCTACCCGATACTTGTTTATACTTTAACCCTGAAGGAATTTGGATCCTGGTAAATCTCTACCAATCTTATTTATGCAAGCTCAGCTCAACAATCAACCAATAAAGTTACAAATTTGTCCAATCTGTTTGTCTTCATCTAATGGCTTGAAGGTAATTCGCCTGGAGGTTTCAAAATTCAAAGCCAAAAAGAGTGACTAATAACTTCCCAACTGAGTTTGTCATAGGCCTTGGACATATCTATTTTCAGAGCAAAGAAGCTATTCTAAGAGCTTTGTTTGGATATAATGTGAAATAATTCCTGGGCTATTATCACATTGTCAAATATTTGCCTTCCAGGGACAAAAGTATTTTGGAATGGAGATATCAATTTGTGGAGGACGAATCGAATCCGATTAGCCAAGATTTTGGTAATAGTCTTGTAGATGACATTGCAAAGTGAAATTGGTCAAAATTTAGTATGTGGAAGCTTTTAAAGATTGAGTAATTTGTTCTCCCCTTCTTAATCTCTTCCTGGAGGTTACCAATCCGCTTCCTTCCCCAGTGTTTTGGAGTCGGCGGGATCTTTTTCAACTTAGTTTGGATGTCTGTATACTGCGCTACAGAGTTTCATTTGCTTTCGAACCGAACCCCAACCCCATGTAAAAAAACCTAACCCTAACCCTAACGCTAACCCCATGTCAAAAAATCTAACCCTAGGTCCTTATCGTGTCTGTGTCAATGTGTGTGTGTGCCGTGTCTGTGTCACTGTCTGTGTGTGTGTGTGTCGTGTCTGTGTCTGTGTCACATGTGTTCTGTAGGAGAGAGAGAGGAAGTTAGGGTTTACCTAGAGCTCGAGGAGGAGGAGGGGGATGCCGGAGTAGCCGCACTGGAGAGGCGGTCGACGGAGTAGGCGGTCGATGGAGCGGGGGGGGCGGAGGAAATTTTTTTCGTTTTAAATTTTCGACAGATGGGGAAAAACAAAACCGAGCCCTAATTAACCAAATTTTAGCGACGTTTAGCGACGTCAAAAAAAGATGTCCCTAAATTAAACTTTAGCGACATTAGTGACGTCGCTAAACATGTTGCTAAATATTTTTAATATAAACGTCGCTACATACGTCGCTAAACGTCGCTAACTTAGATATATTAGCGACGTGTAGCGACCAAAATTGAACTTATAGCGACTAATCTTTTAAAAACAGAATAAAAGTCGCTAAACGTTGCTAAATGTCGCCAATTAGCGATGTCTAGCGACGTTTTTACATGGAGTCGCTAAAAATGTCGCTAATCCCGCTTATTCTAGTAGTGAGATTCTTTGCTCGAGATCGCTGCTGCTACTACCGCTTCTGGTAATGCTACGAGATCGCCTTCGATGTCGAGCATATTAAGGATACCTTTATCCAGACAAATAATGGGAGTAACCCCTACTTCGTCTGTAAGTATATCCGGCGAGATTTTACCCGATGAGCCTCGAGTGGATCTTGGTGAAGACTGGGAAGACTACCCGCCAGTATCAGTTGGTGCACCCTCTTCTCCAGGTATGATAGCTTGTCTAGCATCATTAAGAGATGATTTAGTTATTCAGGCTGCGGACGCGACATATATATCATCGGCCATGGATAAATGTTGTCTTTACGCCTTTTTTAGGAAAATTAACATCAATTTGATATTAACTTTCTCTTATCTTCTTCAGGTGAAGACATCTCAGGGGAGGGCGGAGTTGATGCAACCTTTGACTTTGTTGCGGATACTGCCGAAGAAACAGTGGCGTTTGATATCGAAGAGGCATGCTTTGACGCTGTCGATCCTTCGTCTGTAATATTTTTAGGTGTCGTCTCACCAACGGCAGTCCAGATATCTTCAGAGGAGGATGAGCCCATCATTGCGACTGTGCCTCCTTCGTTGAGTACTCCAGCAACTTCTACCGTTGCTGGTATTCATTCTTTTGTAGCACCATCTGTAGAGGCAACGGCCATGGCAACATCCTCCACAGTCATTCCTGGAAGGAGATTTCTTGGTATCGCAGCCACTCCTAGCGTGCATCCGGTCTTCGATATGCTGATTGAACAATATACCAGCCTATTCTATCGCAGTTTGATGGAGTTGATTTCCATGGTACTGGAGAAGAATATGAGCTTTGATAATCTGCTGACGTCCTCCCTGCTTGCGATAGCGCCGATCAGAAATTTCAACAATGCTGGACGAGCTGATACGCTGGAGCAAATAGTTAATGGTTTAGAATAATCCATTAACGAATATTTGCAACTATCTCGAGGCAATGTCGATGATATGATTCAGGCCGAGTATGACTCCTTGACTGCAAATCTTGCTGAACAGATAGAATGCTTGAATAAATCCATCCAGACACAGTAGTAGGAGATGGATGTAGAACAGGCCGTCTTGGAGGAGGTTATTCCTTAGCTAACCTAGTGCGAGGCCGAACATGCGAGAAATGAAGCAAGGGTCCGCAAATTGGAAGCTAAACTCGCTCAGGAAAAGGAGTGGGCTCTCCAGTCATTGGCAGCTCGAGATAAGTTGAAGGGCCGAATGGATATAGCTCAGCGAAACTTGGCACATATGGGTATCATTCGTACCGATTTTGTACATGCTCGGTCCGAACTATCCCTCCTGAGCGATGATGAGGTACGACTGGAGCGGGCTCGCGCTAACGTCTTAGACTCCAGGAATGAGAGGATGGCCGCCTTGGCGCAGCAGATTTATGATTTGACTGCTCCTCCCCAATGATGTACTTTTTGCTTCTCCTGTAATTTCTCAGAGATAATAAAGATATATTTTCTGACTATGTGGACCCATCACTTTACAATATGATGGCCTAAGATGAAAGTGATATCAGAGGTATCATTAACATGACATACTTTCTTTAAGGTTTTGCTGAATATAAATCTATTCAGAGGTAATATAAACCTGATAGAATATAATTCAACTAAATTTGTATACTAAACACTATCAGAGGTAATATGAATATGATAGGTTTACAAATTAGTTAAGCATATCCATTAAGAGGTCACATGAACCTGATAGAATATGATCCAGCTAACCTTTCTGCATGATATCGTCAGAATAAGATCTTCATCATACTCCGTTAAGCAAAGGAGATCAAGTATAGTACTTCTTCAGGAATTTGCAGTTGATAGTAGCCATTATCAAAATTTTCATTAGACTTGGCTAATATGTAAGTGCCATTTGCAATCATATAAGGATGCTCCATTTCTTTATGATTGTTTGTGCGAATTTTAAACATCGTACCAGAGATAATATTAACGTAGTACGATACCGTGTTTATTGAGAACATTCCACGGGGGGATCTTTGGTGGACCTATTATTTGTTGCGCACGTTGAGTACAAATAATAAGTTCGAAACAAGCCCTATCAGAGGTAGTATGGACGTGATAGGTTTTTTGGCTGGTAAAAGATATCCTGCTGGGAGATTTTTGTGGACCCATTACTTTTTGCGCACGAGAGTACAAGTAAATAGGTTTGAGACAAGTCCCGCCAGAGATAATACAGTCGCGGTAAAATATGACTCTGTGGGGATAGGAGAGAGATATAGTTCAGAGGTAATATGGACATGAACAATTAGTTTCCATTACGGGTATTCCACAGGAGAATTTTTGGTAGACCTATTACTTCTTGTGCACGAGAGTGCAAGTAATAAGTTTAGGATAAGCCCTGACAGAGGTAATATGGACGTGGCAGTTTTTATGGACCTAACACCACTGACGTTCTTAGAGTTAAGTACGGGTGTTAAGTTGAGATGACAACCGATATCAGAGGTAATATGGACATGATAATCGCTAGCCGGACCAGGAAAGTTTGTTCAGAGGTAATATGAATATGACAAACTCAACCTGAGAGAAATATTATGACAGCAGTTCAGAGGTAATATCGACGTGAACTCATGTCTGAAAAACTCTTTGAAAGAGTGATTCGTTGAGTGTGGTCTATCCAAACATGAAAATAGACCCAGGATCGCTACGCTGGGGAGATTGATGGGATGATAGCTCAGAGGTAATATGAACATGGCTAATGTCAGACTGACTGGTTTAAATAGTCATGTGCGAATGTACATAAGGATTGCTCCTCTAGGGGAATTTTGAGGATCCATCATCCATTGCGTATCTGAGACTCTTGGACACGGATGATGGCTTTTTACATAAATTTGTAACGAAGGAGAAAATGTTGCACATAGGCACTTGCTGGGGATAAAAAACCAAGAGTCAATTTGTACATCCGGGTTGTGGACTTATTACCCATGGCGTCTCTTAAGTACAGGTAATAAGCTGAAACGACTAGCACTATTAGGGGTTATACGAACGTGATAGTAGGGAGTCGAAGAGAGGAACTTCACTCAAAGGTAATATGGACATAGAAAAGTTCTAAAAATATCTTACTCAGAGGTAATGAGGACGTGGTAAGATATCACTCCATGGAGATAGAGAAAAAATGGGGCAGAGGAAATATGGACATGACCATTTTCGTGGTAAAAGATTTACTCTGCTTGGAAAAAGTGGAAAGACGTAGTTCAGAGGTAGTATGGACGTGAACTGATCTATAGCCACAAACTGGGAGGTTTACTTAGAGATTATTTGGACATGGCAAATTTAGCTGGGGAAATAAATGTTTGGACAATAGTTCAGAGGTAATATGGACGTGAACTCATGTCCAAAAATTTTACTGGAGAGTGATTTTGCTGAGGATAAACCTGAAGAATCCGCTGGGGAAACTTTAGGGACTCATCGTCCGGTACTTCTTGAGGGAGCAAATTGTCACGTTAGAGTAAAATCAATTTGCAGTGATCGTCCCCTCGTTTATAAATGCAAAGTGATGACTTTGGCGTCGATCAACTCCTGGATTCTCTTTTTTAGTACATAGCATGCCCTTGTGGGGTGATGAATGTACCGATGAAAGAGGTAATAATCTGGGTCATCGACTTTGCCAGCCTTTTTAGGATATCTGATGTTGGGTAGCCGAAGTTTATTTTTCTTCATCAATATATTGAAGATTTCAATGATGTCATCTTCATTGAAGGAGAAAGTGCTCTTCGGCCTTCGGGCTCCCAATGCCTGAGTTTTACGGTCTTCCGGGAAGATGGTCATCGTTGCATCATCGTCGGACACAGAGAGAATTCTACCCCCAGCTTTGGATGCTGCCCTATTTTGTCGAGGTAGACTACCCCCAGACATGTCGTGGCGTTTGTCCACAGAAGTTGATTTAGAAGGACCTGCCTCTGGTATTACAGGATCAGACTCTGGAGGTTTGGAGTTTGTAATAGATGCGGTATACCCCAACCCAAAATGAGTTCGTTGACAGTAAGGATTACCATGTAACAGTGTTCGTCTGCCTTTTCCATAGTTGAGGCCTTGTTTCAACTTCAAATCATAACCCATGCTTTGTATAATCTTTAAAGGTTGTGGGCTATATCTGTGGATTTGCATTATCCCAGCATCAGACTCGTGAGAATCTTCTTGTACAATCGGTCTATTTCGTATTTGACCGAAGATTATTTGATGCTGATCGTTGCGAGTAGGTTGAACAATAAAGACAGATTCTTCATGTGGCCCACCTGTCATGACGACATTAGATGTTGATGCTATATCCCAGATGATCTCTCCATGCCTGGAAGTTAAGGGCGCTGAATCTTGATTTTGACCCTTGTCTTTGTATTTCTGGACGAAGAAATCAAGCAAATCAGCGATATCAGCAAAAGAAGAAGAAAAAGGCTTATTCTGCCTTTTTACATCAGTAGGCCTATGGAGATTAGGAACCAGAATACTTTCTCTACCATATGAGTAGAGCAATTCAGCCATGTGAGTAGCACATAATCCATGAGGAGCATATCTTCCCATAAACTGGGCCTTCTTTACGCTGAGGGGCTTATCCTGGCGTAATCTGGAGCTTTGCACAGGTTGGCGTAGAACTGATGAAGTCCTCAATCGTCCTCAATAGTCCTCAATCGGCAAATTCTTCTCTTGATGGCGTAAAATTCGAGAGGTCGGGAAATCTGCCACTTGTTTTCACTTGCGGTGATTGGAAGGACCATCTACCTCATCGTAGAGGGAAGATATATTTTTACATGCGGGGCGCGTTTGGAATTTCTGAATTGGCGCTGAGGTATCATCAAAAATTTTGTCTGCACGTCACAGATGGAAGACAAAGTTTTACGCACGGGGCACGATGTAGACTTCTGGATTGGCGCTAAGGCATTGCCAGGAGCTTTGTCTGCCACATCACAGACGGAAGACAAAATTTTATGTGCAGGGCGCGGAGTAGACTTCTGGATTGGCACTAGGGCATTGCCAGAAGCTTTGTCTGCCAAGTCACAGACGGGAGACAAAGTTTTACGCATAGGGCGCAGAGTAGACTTCTGAATTGGCACTAAGGCACTGCCAGAAGCTTTGTCTGCCACGTCACAGACGGGAGACAAAGTTTTACGTGCGGGGCGCACAGGTTGCGATGTCACAAACTTGTTGACCGGAGAGAGAGAGTCCGCAAGAATGGTAGAGGATGTCCGGGGCATCCATACTTTAAGCAACTTCTTGTTGTCCTGGACAAAGAGGGAATGAGAGCTACCCCCTACTCGAAGCATGTCCTCATAAGCCAATTGGTCGAATTGGACGACCAGAGTCTTCTTCGTTGATCCAACGAATACAGCATCGTATTGAGCAATGACTTTCTCGTCAGATGAGAAAGTAGTCCCCAGCAGAGTCGCCATCTTGTGTTTGATAATAAATGAAAGAAATTAAAACTAGGTTTATACGAAACCCTTTCTTTGGTTTACAAACAAGAAAAAGAAGTACAATTAATCCTATACGAGGATGTTAAGTACAAAAATTTAATTCTAGGGAAATATTGCTATAGGAGTCTGATCTGCGGTCGATCACTTTGTCCCTTTGACCACACGATGACAAAGAAGTGCTGTAGAAGACGAAAAAGAAGCTTCAAAGACTGCAGGAAAAGTTGAGCTCTCGTTGCCAAAGCTCTCTATAAGTGCTCTCTTGACCTTGATCTATGTCCTTGCATTCGACCCTTTTCTTCCACCTTTTCTCCTATCTCGACCTCCGTGGTCGGAGGTCTCTATTTATAGAATTCAATTACAGTCGGCGTAGAAACCGAACAGCGGAGAGAGCTGCACCTTTTATGCGGCAGTTATAATAACTGCTACCCACGTATGAATGATCTCCTGAATCTGCATGTGACGCGTATCCCATTATGAGGTAACGCATATAATCGCTCATCGAAGATCACGGCATGCAAGCCACGTAGATAACTGCCCCTTACGTAGAGATGGTTGGCATAAAAGCCAAATAACTGTCTCGTTGGCGTAAAAGCCAAATAGCTGTTCTGATGGCGTAAAAGTCGAGTAGGTGTAGAAGCCGAATAGTTGTCAAGTTGGCGTAGAAGCCAAATAAATGTCATGTTAACGTAGAAGCCAAGTAGTTATCATGTTGGCGTAGAAGCCAAATTCTGCGTAAAGCTTGATGCTGCATGCATAGGTAATCAGCGTAAAGATAGCCAGTTATTCCTCCTTGATTGAGGTCTTGAGCGTATTCTGGGCCACATAGCCTTATCACGCACCTTTGCAAATATAGCCTGAGTTGGCATAATTCGAGGAGATAGCATACGGCATACTCCTATAGCTAAAAATAGCCAGGTCGGCGTATTTCAAGGAGATAGCGTACGGCGTGCTCCTATAGCTGAAAATAGCCTGGTTGGCGTAATGTGCGGGGATGGTAATGTGGACGTATTAGCCCTAATTATAGTTCATCCAGTCAAAAAGTAGAACCAAATCTCGTGCATTAAATACAGAGATCTGCCCCCATCTCGCATATTAATTGCAGAGAAGTGCCTCGAGTTCTGTACGAAGAACAGCTTTTGACGTGGCGGTTGATTTTGTCTCATCCTGAGCGTAAAGCTTATGTCTACTTGTGTAGAATAGGCAGCGTATTCCTTGAATGCGTAAACAACGTCTTATATCAAGGGTTATGTCACTAGACGACAGTCTAGAGTTTTGTGCAGAGTTATTATTACAGTCGTCATCTCGATCGCTGTGCAGTACTCTTTGTCAGGAGTCAGGTTTACTGCTTCAACTGACAGGTTTATTCGAGGAATACGAAGAGTTCCTCGTACAACTTCCCACTGTATTAAAAGCAGACAGGTTTTACGCCGAAGTGGCGATGTAGCAACCTTTTTACGCCAAAGCAGTTTGGAAGGACTGCTTTACGCGGGTTGTTCTGGAGCTATATTTTACGCTGAACAGCATTAAAGCTCTGCTGTACGCCAATGGCTCTGACGTTATATTTTATGCCACCAGTGTTGGAGCTCTATTTTACGCGGGCTTCCTGCATGTTTAGGGTTTTACGCGTATGATTTCCCAGAGTATTTTTTATGCTTCTATAACTACCACCATATCTCCAAGAATTATTTGCTACTTGGGCTCAATCTTACTCTCTATGTCAGAATGCTGACAAACTTTTTGAGGGGGAGAGTACTATATATTTCTTTATCCATTTTAAAATTTCATATATTTTTAAATGGGTAATTAAATATAAATACAGTAATAATAACTTTCTAATCTTGGCCAAACAATTTCTGATCAAATAATAGAATCGCATTGATAAAAAAGAAAATGTACAAATAGTAAAAAAATCTATCAAGGAAAATGAGGTCCATATAGAAGATAAATTAAAGAGGGAAATAATAGAAGATAGCCCTCTGAAAAATTAAAAGAATCACTAAGACGGAGAAATCCTTGAATTACTGAGGAAGAATTGAAGAAGAAATATCTTCAGTATATGCAGACTCAATTTGAATCAATTTTTGAGACAGACAATTAGTCTGTTAGCTCTGTCAAGTCAGAAAGAATGGTAGAAGATAATATTGAAGAAGATTCGGAAACCTTCTTCAAAAGAATGCATCATCTAGTTACTACTCAACAGTCGGATGAAGATAATGGTGATAAAGAGATACAATAATTGTATCTTTCAGAAAATATGTGGCAGCCTTTTACTTTACTTTATGAAAAAAAAAATCTCTTTAATACTATGGCCGACAATGGTGGACCCTACTCTCACAACTTTCAGTGCAGATGCTCTACTCCGTATTAAGGACGAATAAAGTAAAGTTGTTATGATGGGTAGTTACTACTATTTTTGTTCAAAAGATAAGAAGGAATCTTTGTGACTTGCACCTGCCAGTCATCCGGTCAGCCAATGCAGACATGTTGTATTATAAATAGATGCTCAGACCTCTGTGTGATGTATGCTTTTGTTTTGATAAGTTCTAAGTGTGTAATTTCCTTCAAGCTTGTACTACTTATTATCGATCAATAAATTTTCAAAATTTCACATAAAAGAGTTTGTTCTCGTCCGCTCTACAAGAGCCCTTATCCTGGTCTCTCCCTTTGGAGGTTTTCTCTTTGCTTTTGGCTTTAGATCATCCATTGATATCAAAATAATAGAAAAAACTGTATCTGTAAATAATACAGAATATTCGTTTAAATTAATAAGCGAAGAAGATATTCGACATGTCGTAATATCTATAATTATGTCCATATTGGATTAATACATGTTGCTTTTAAACCTTTAACTCTACCAGGGTTAAATATATCAATTATGATATCTCTTAGAGATACAAGATGTTTAGATTGGAGTCAATGCTTAATGGGGGTAATGCAGACTAGTCTCTGTCGTGGCCCAGTCTACTTTAATGTTTATCACAATTTAACTCTGTCAATGACAGATTCTCATCTATTTGAGTCTGTAACTTGAAATTTAAAAACCAATGGTTATAATTTTCTTCCGAGATCAAAAACTATAGTAATAATCTATAGGATCCATTATAAGATTATGAATATTATTGCTCCTAATGTAAAATATATTACCAAACATGGTAAAACTACTTTGGTAGAAACAAATTTGTTAACATCCAAAGTAGCTACGAATCAAATAATTAGATGGGATAAAATTAATTTCCCAAATGAATGCATCTTAAATCAAGCTGTGCTACTAAGGCTAATCTTGGACACAGATATTGATCAAATAATTCAGACTCATGATAGAGAGGTAGAAGTGAAATTTACTCCACATAATATTTCTAGACTTTCAATATCAAGTCGTAAAGACTACCTTCAACAATAGGTTCAACTTCTTCTAATAAAGAAGAAGAAATTAATAAAATTAAATTACCGATGATGCAATAGCACATCCCTTATACAAGGCAAAGAGTAAATTAGGCTCACCGAAAATGTCAGAAATGGAATTTGCCACTGTTTAATACTTTTTACGACCAATCAAGAAGTTTGGGATATTCTCAATAGAATGTACTATGAAAACATTAAATTTTGAAAATTGTTTAAAAAAAATCTATTCCACAAAAAGAAGGTATGAATTCAAAGATGAATATTACAATCATCTAGAGAAAAAGAGAAGGATAACACCCTTCGCTGACTGGTTTATCCAAAATTATGTGAATACAGAATTAACACAAATTAATATGCTAGAAGAATATTATAAAGTCTGGAATACTGATGTTGGATCAAGCAGCGGTATTAATAGATCAATGTATCCGCCTAATGAGTCAATTAAGCTCACTGTCAAGAATTTGACAGAAAAATTTGATACTGTTTCTTTTGTTAAAACCATTGACAGTAAAGAAGCAACTATCAAAGAATTATAAAAAGCCTTAAGGCAGAATAATTATACAAATATTTTTATCCAAGTTATGGGTCAACAATTGATCGGAATTAAACATGCTTTGGATAATTTATTGCATAAATGAGTGCAATAAAATATTTGGATCTTACTGGAAAATCTTCTTTAAAGGAGACAACTAATATCTCAATTCGACCTCCTACTAAGGTAAAAGAATTTAAAGTAGCGAAGACTTCTGAGGTTACTAAAGAAGATATAAAAGAGCTAATAGCTCAGTTTATAAAGAATAATCTTCAGACAATTAATGCTGAAGAAAAAGAATTGCAAGAGCTAATAGCTCAAGCCAGGCAACAATTTGCTACCGTTAGTGAAAACACTAATAAAAATAAATCCACTATTAATAACCTCCATAAAAGAATTTAGGTTATTAATGGGCAATCGTCTCATGCTACTTCTGAAATGTCAGATAATGATCAGCAATCCGAGGATATGATCGATGATGATAAGGATATTAATCCTCATCAAATCGATACATTACAAAAATTATTTGCTGATTTAAAGCATATTAATATCAATAATCCTCAGATCTAGGCGGTAAAATATGGCAAACCTAACCTGATAAAATATTACTACAAAAGACCCACTCCTGCCGATGTACTATTTAAAAAAAATGATTCAATCGTACAAAATCATTATAGTAGAGGAGAAATATATGCATGAAACATAGATGGGTTAACTGATAAACAAATTCATGATCAGTTACATCGAATGATGATGTATAACAATATTGCTAAAGCTATTGGAAATAATGACAAAGATACCTCATAATTCATTTCTTGTGGTTTTACTGGCATTCTTCGGGACTGGTGGTCTAATTGTATGATTGAAACACAACGAAAAAAATTTTGAATGTCCTAAAAACTGAGACTAATCTCGAAAATAATACTCAGCATACAAAACATGATGCTATTTATACTCTAATTATCACAATATTGAAACACTTTACAGGAGGAATCTTCAATCATGGAGAAAGAGTGAGAACTCTCCTTCAAAATTTAAGGTGTCCAACATTAACTCACTTTAGATAGTATAAAGATACTTTCTTAAGTAGAGTAATGCTACTAGGTGATGCAAATGATGCTCACTGGAAGTCTAAGTTCATTGATGGACTTCCTAATCTTTTTGCTGAAAGAATAAGGCAAGGTTTAAGGAGCCAAAATATGTACTACCAGAAAAAGTCAAATTAGCGACGTCTAAAAACGTCGCTAAATAACCAAAAATTATCGCTAATTTGGTTTAGCGACGTTTTAAAGTTGTCAAAAAAAACCAAGTCACAAAAAAAAATGTCGCTAAACGTCGCTATGCTGACGTTTTTTAGCGACTTTAATGTGTCGCAAAATTTAGCGACATTTAGCGACGTCGAGTCACTAAATAGCGACGTTTATTAAAGTCGCTAAACGTCGCTGATTAGCGACTTATATAACGACGTTACACCGACGTCTTTAATGACCTGGCTATACTGCCATGTCAGCAATTTGTGACGTATAGCGACGTTTTTAGCGACGTTTTTAGCGACGTCATTAGCGACGTATTTAGCGACTGGTTACAGCATCGCTAATTAGCGACGTATTTAGCGACTTAAGTGAACGTCGCTAAACGTCGCTAAATATGTCGCTAATTTTCAAAAAAATATTACATTTTCTGGGTTTATCAGCCCCCTTGGGTTCATTATCAGGTATATGATGGTAGTAGAAATAATTGAATAAAGAACACAGTAGCAGCACCAAGGGAAAAAATTCTAGTACACTGGGTAAATACAGGCCAAGTATCAGTCATCAGTTGTAAACCAAAATATGAATAATATAATAAAATTTGAAGAAAAGAAAGCATCCAGCAAATCTTATCGTAAACGTAAAGAATATGGCAAATTTATATCCATACAATCGCATCCTAAATAATAATAAAAATATAAATATCCAGTAACTAACTATACTACTGCGGATCTGCAGGAGACTGACCACCGGCGTGCTTGAAGGATAAGAACTCCTCATACTCGTCCCATGGAATCGACACCGATGTCGATGGAGAAGGAGTAACGTCGGTGGAGTCTGTGTCGATGTAGGCGCACCAGGAGGCCGTGCCCGCTCCAAGTCTGTGAGTCGCTGGTTGTAAGAATCCAGGGTAGATAACAGCCTCGTACTGCTATGAACCATTGAATCCTGCATCATCGTCAGCTTCTCGCCCATCGATAGCTGTGACGCCTGCAGCTCCATGATGTTGCGGTCATTGGAGGCTCTAATATCATTTATCAAATCCTGTAGCTCCATCATGCTGCGGTCGAGCATATCCAATCGTGCGATGAGCATCGGATCGTCCGCCTGTGGCTGGGATCGGGGCTGCTCCTCCATACTTTGCAGTAACTCGTCACGGAGAGACGCAATCTGACGGTCAACGGCCTCCTGGACTCTGGTCGATGACTGCGAGGGCTGCGACTGCGAGGAGTGTGTGGAATGCGCAGCTGCCGGGGAGGCCCTAGATGACTGCGTCACAACCAGGGCGCCATAGGAGCCCGTACCATAGTACGTACCCCTCTGGAGACCACCAGCTGCGGTCACCCATAGGTCGTCCGCCGATGGAGATGGAGCGGGCTGCGACGAAGTACCAGCCTCTCTAGGTGTAGGTGCATAAATTAGTAAGTTAGCATGGACGATATCTATAGAGGATTTATTTAATAAATAATTTAGTAAGTTAGCATCACGAATAAGTTATATAATATGCATAAATTAGAGTATTTATTTAATATACTTTTACCTGGAAGTGCGCAAACCAGAACGCCTTCCTCTCCTCCGGAGCCTCAGAGTAGTTGATCCAAGGGCCACCGTAGTTGTTCCTCAGAAATTGGCCCAGGCGTCTCTGAACCGACAATGGACGATATCTATACAGAGATAATAATTTAGATTACTGAAAAAGTCAATATACGATGAATAAAGAGAAACACAAATATATACTAAACTATCTAATTGACTTACTTTGTACCGTCGGCCCAAATCTCTGTCCTCGTCTCCTCCGGAGGTGCGCATGGAGGATCTTGCTGATGCTGGGACAACGTGGGCACGACCTCCTCGACATGCTCATTTGTCCCCATGGTTCCGTTAGCAGGAGGAATGCTGGACGAGGGTGTACTATCACGCCAGGAACTACTCGTCCCAACAGTACCGGAGTGGCACTCTGTCTACCTCGGGACCTGCCAAATCCTCCACGTCGTCCTGTCATATCTGATAACAACATATGATGAATATAGAGAAACACAAATATATAGTATATTCTACAGTCGAAATGTGATTCATATCTTAAAGCATTCTACAGTCAAAATATAATACATATATTCGTTAATGGGTACATCTACTTCGTCAATTTTCCAACCTTAATCTACATTCTACAGTCAAAATATAGTTACATTCTATATACAATATATTTTATTTTCAATCATCTTCAGAAAATTTATCTTGTTCGCCTTCCTCGTACTCCTCTTCCTCTTGCTCGTCTTCACTTTCATCTACTTCGTCATCCTCTTCGGATAATTCTACATCTTCTACATTATTACTCGTGTAATAAGTAACTTCTGTTGAGTCCACATCTACAATAGTTGTTACAAGAGGTAGATCGTCCTCCTGATAAGCTATTTTGTCAATGTCAAAGGTATTTCTAGCTTTAGTCTTGCATACTGCCCACCAATCTGACCTCGCTGTCCCCCGTCTAGAATAAGTTGTGAAGTACACGAGCTGAGCCTGACTTGATAGGACAAATGGTTCGTAGCCTTGATATCTACGCTTATAGTTTATATCCACAAGGCCATGCTTGTCAATTTTCCAACCTTGATCTTGAATCGGATCGAACTATTCACACCTGAATAGCACGATATTAGCAGGTTCTGTGCCATAATTATATGTCAACTCCACAATCTCTCGTCTGTTATGTAGGGTCTAACCGACCTCATATCTCTGGTCTGTCAACTCCACAATCTTACATATGCGCTCAACCAAGAAGGAAAATGGCATCTCATATCTTGTTCTACTTCTTCGTCTGTTATGTAGGGTCTAACCGATCTCAACTCATCATTATATGTGCTAAAAAATAATGAAGCAACTGCTGATTAGTAGCATAATAGTATCTTATACTATTATATTGAGATGATATAAACGTGGACGTATTAATTACTTACCCCTCTAGCTTCTCCACTTTATCCTCGTCGTAATTGAGTAATATATACAATTGAGCAGCCCTTAGCTCATCGTCATTCAAATATCTCTTCTTTATTTTTCCCGAAGACTTTCCGGACGCATTAAATACTTTGAGTATTGCATCATTAGATTCCTGATATGCGTCGTCGTTTCTTGGAGCTTTCGTCCTATTAGTAGCAACATGCGGTTTAAAATACGTCGGGCAAAAGTTTATAATCTCCTCGAGAACATAAGCTTCACAAATAGAGCCTTCAACCCGTGCCTTATTTTTCACTTTTCTCTTTAGGTGATTTAGATGCCGCTCGAAGGGGTACATCCACTGATAACCGACAGGACCACCAACACGTGCCTCATAGGAAAGATGAATTGGCAAATGCTCCATAGAGTCGAAGAATCCAGGAGGAAACACCTTCTCGAGCTTACATAGTGTTACCGCAATGTCCCTCTCTAGCTTTTCTAGACGATCGACGAGCAACTTAGTACAACAAAGATCTCTGAAGAATATGCTCAGCTCTGTCAATGGGTCCCAAACGACCTGCGGTAAGAATTCCTAAAATATAATCGGAATTAACCTCTCCATGAATATGTGACAATCGTGGCTCTTCATACCCACCAGTTTATTCTCCTTGAGGTCGACGCATCTTCTCAAGTTCGACACATACCCGTCTAGAAAGTTTAGACCCTGAATCCACCTACATCTCACACACGGACACTTAATTTTGGTACCGTCCATGTACTAAGGGAAAGCCTTGGCGAACTGCAGGAACTGCTGTACACCCTCAATGAATTTATCCTGTACATCGCACATGTCATCAGGATGACGGTTGTACATCCACGAACGATGACGCGGATAGTAATTCATATCTATTTCTAGATACTTCTGCAAAAATGACAATATGTATCATATAAATCATTACATACAGTAGTTTATCACCTAACTTCATAACTTAACCATACTATAAAAATCATAACTGATATAATACATACTTTCATTTATCAAAGTCTAAAATAAGCAATATTCAAAAAAATTGACCATTTATCAAAGTCTAAAATAAGGAATACTTTTATTTCATAACTGATATAATACATACTTTCATTTATCAAAGTCCAAGAGCCCTTGAAATGATAAACAGGGTTAACTAGTTCATGGTGATGTTTCTAAGCCACTTGTAGATCCATACTAGTTTATACTAGTCAATACTAGGTTAATACCTTGCTGCACTATGTCTTCTAGGTCGTACTAGGATATTCTGCTTTAAAATTAAGTACTCTACTATCCACACTTAGAGCCTCTTACCCTTGGCCTGGCACCTTGCACTTCATCCTTATACTTGCTCACTGGACTAGAACCCAGTTAAGGTATAACCCTCACAGTGCCAACCCGACACCACTGCAACACATTGCCAGCTTGCCTAATACACTAGGCCAAACTGAATTGAGTTCTGTTCCTGAAGCCTCATAGTTCAGTAGTGACACCCACACACAACTGGACTCTTCTACCCTCTCCCACATCAAGCACAGCTAAAAGATACTATGAACACCAATATAAATAACAGTAGCAATATACCTATCTATATATATATATATATCGAGATACACCTATATATGCATACACTCTCTCATAGGCAAATAGATAATACACCAATTTACATATACATATTATATGATACTCTAAGGCATAAATAGACACACATACACAACCACTAGTCCAATTCATAAATATTTGGTGTGCAACACCAAGATACTCTAGGATACATCCTCCATACACCACACCACCATGATACCAACCCTCAATTCACATGGACACATCCAATAGATCAAATATTGTGTGTGTGTCAGTGTGTGTGTGTGTGTGTCGTGCCTGTGGCAGTGGCAGTGACAGTGTCAGTGTCAGTGTCAATGTGACTGTGTGTGTGTATGTGTGTCTGCGTATGTGTGTGTGTGTGTCGTGTGTGTCGTGTGTGTCTGTCAGTGTCTGTGTGTCTGTCAGTGTCTGTGTGCGTGTGTCGTGTCTATCATCAAGTGTGTCTTGTGTCAGTGTCACATGAGAGAGAGAGAGAGAGAGAGAAAGAGAGATTACCTAGAGCTCGAGAAGGAGGAGGGGGATGCCGGAGTAGCCGCAGCCGTGGAGAGCCGGTCGCCGGAGAGAGGGGGGCGAGGGAAATCGAAAAGTTTCAAAATTTTCGACAGATGGGGGAAAAGAAAACTGAGCCCTAATTAACCAAAATTTAGCGACGTTTAGCGACGTCAAATAAAAATATCGCTAAAATAAAATTTAGCGATGTCAGAGACGAAGCTAAATACGTTGCTAAATATTTTTGATAGATACGTCTCTAATTACGACACTAAACGTCGCTAAATCAGATATTTTAGCGACGTTTAGCGACCTCAATTGAACTTATAGCGACTAATCTTTTAAAATCTTAATAAAAGTCGCTAAACGTCGCTAAATGTCGCCATTTAGTGACGTCTAGCGACAATTTTTACGGAGTCGCTAATATAGTGACGTTTTTAATTGGAGTCGCTAAAATACGTCGCTAATCCTACTTTTTCTAGTAGTGATGATATTATTCCTTACTCTAATTATAATTATGGTAATTTGATAAATAAGTGTATTGAAGAAGGTCTAGCTTTATGTAATAACTTAAAGCTAAGACATTAATTAAAAACTCAGAGATTCTCTAAGAAAAAGCAACTGGGAGAATTCTGCACAGTTTGCAATGGATAATTTCAAACCTCTTAATACAAATAGGAAAATGAAAGAAAAAGAATATAAAGATTATAAGAGACCTTATAAAAGAAAGAAATATCCTTCAAAAAGGTAAGACTCTACTGTTAATACGGACAGTAGATACTCTAAGAAGAGAAAATCTTCTAAAAAGAGTAATCTTATTAAATATTATAAATGTTATAAATTATGTCACTATGCTAACAAATGTTACACAAAAAATAAATTGGAAGAGATTGAGGATGAAGGGTTAAGAAAAACCCTATATAAATTGATGATCAATTTCAATTATGAAGAAAGTTCATCCAATGATGAATCTAGTGAAGAATTAGTGAAAATGTGATGTTGATTGCAAGTGTAACGAATGTATTGCAGATAAGGATATTAGCTACTATAAATCAATAGTAGAATTGAATGGGTTATCAATAAATACTTTAATTCTAGATGAGAAAAAAGATATTATTGAGGCCTTACTAACTGATAATATCAGTTCTGCAATTAAAACAAGAATTATTGATTTAATTGGAGAAGAGTCTGATATTAAAGTTACTACTTCTATCCAGACTCCCACTGAAGCCTACAATATGGCTTAAGTAATTTCAAGATATAAAAGCAGACAAGTAAAATATGTTACTATGCAAGAACTTCAGTCTGGAGAATCCTGGAGAATCCTCTGCAGATTAAAACATTGAAATCTCAAGATCAGTAAATCCAGAAAAGACTAGATAAGCTAGAACTCGATAATATATCTAGAAATACTACCAGATTAATAGAAGCTGGAGAATCCTCTGCAGGTTCTTTTCAACCAAAAGAACAGGAAGAGGAGATACAATATGTTCAAATGGAACAAGAAGCCAAGAGAAATAATTTTTTACAAAAAATAAATTTATTTATTACCCATAAATTGTACATTAAAATAAATCTACTCATTAATAATGAGTATTATATAACCAATTTGATAGCACTAGTTGTTAGTGGTGTTGATCTTAATTGTGTCGAAGAGGGAGTTATTCCAATAAAATATTATCAAAGAACTACCCAGACACTTAGTGCTGCTAATAATAAAGCACTAACTACTCCTTATAAAATTACAGATATAAATATTTGTAAAGGCGATCTTTGTATTCCTATACATCTAATAGTTGTAAAAGAAATATCTCAGCGTGCCATTTTGGAAACTCCTTTCCGAAAAAAACTCATGTCTATTAATGAAATAAGCAAAGATGGAATTACTACAAGCTATAAAGGCAAAAGAACAACTTTTAAATTTATAACTAATCCAATTGTTAAGATTCTCAATGAAGTTACTCTGAAAGAGAATCAGATTAATTTTTTAAAATAAAAAATTGCTCAGGTAAATATAACCCATTAATTAAAGCAGTTAAAAATTTAACAAAAATTAAATAAGTCGAAGAAGACTTTAAGCTACACATTTGTAGTAATATCCCTAATACTTTTTGTGATAGAAAATAACGTATAGTTTCTCTTTCATATGAAGAATCCTTTAATGAAAGCAATATTTCAACCAAGGCAAGACCTTGTCAAATGAATCAAGAATATCTTCAATTATGTAAAAAAGAAATCCAAGACTTATTGGATAGGAAATTAATTCGCAAGTCATACTCCCCATGGAGTTGTACAGCATTTTATGTAAATAATAATGCTGAGAAAGAAAGAGGGATTCCAAGTCTTGTTATTAATTATCAACCCTTAAATAAGGTTTTGAAATGGATTAGATATCAAATTCCTAATAAAAGGGATCTACTCAATAGAGTAGCTAAAGCAATAATTTACTCTAAATTTGACCTGAAATCAGGTTATTGACAAATTCAAATTGATGAAAAGGATAAATTTAAGACTGATTTTACTGTTCTTTTTGGTCATTATGAATAGAATGTAATACAATTTGGTCTAAAAAATGCGCATTCAGAATTTTAAAATATTATAAATAAAATATTCATTCAACATTCTAATTTTATATTATCTTATATCGATGATATATTGATCTTCTCTAATACTTTAGAAGAATACTTTAAACACCTTAATGTGTTTAAACACTTAGCTATTAAATATGGCTTATTAATCTCTGCCCCAAAAATAAAGCTCTTACAGCAAGAAATTAGATTTTTGGGACATAATATTATGAGTAACACAATAATTCCAATAGATAGGAGTATCAAATTTGCTTCTGAATTTCCAGATAAAATAACTGATAATAAACAGTTACAACGATTCTTAGGTTCATTAAATTATGTATCTGAATTCTATAAGAATATCGCTATTGATACAAAAAATTTGTATCAAAGATTACGAAAAAATCCTGCTCCATGGAGTAATACTCATACTGAAGCAGTAAAAATAATTAAGCAGAAGGTAAAAAATTTACCTTGCTTACACTTAGCAAAGGTTGAGTGGTTCAAAATTGTTGAAACAAATGTCAGTAATATTGGTTATCGTGGAATACTAAAATAACTTAATCCTGACACTAATAAGGAAGTGTTAGTGAGATATCATCCGGTAAATGGAATGATACTCAAATTAATTACTTTGCTATTAAGAAAGAAATTCTTTCTATTATTCAATATATTCATAAATTTTAAGATAATTTACTTAATAATTTTTTTTATTACGCATTAATTTTTGTTCTGCTAAGACTATCTTACAAAAATATGTTAAAAATTTAGCATCCAAGCAAATATTTGCTAGATAGCAAGCTGAATTAGCCATATTTGAGTTGGAAATTAAATATATTAAAGGAACTGACAATTCACTTCCTGATTTTCTTACTCGTGAATTTTTACAGGACCATAAATAAGAAGGAGAAGGAAAAATAACCATGGGTTCCTCGACCCGTGACCTCAGGCTCCAATGAGCCAAGACATTATTCTAAGAAAAGTGTTATTAGAAAAGCAGCGAAGACCTCTAATATAGGAATTCAGATTCAAGACTCTGAGAAAACCAATATTTTTTCATACAAGCAAGCAGTTGAAGTTGAAACAATTTTCACCCAAAAATATATTCTGAAAAAATTCTACAATTGAAAAAAATCTGATATTCCAATGATGGATGATCCACGAAAATTGAAAAATAAATATTTGGAAGCTAATATATTTCTGGTACAGGGTAAGGACCGTAATGTCTACGAAGGTATCATGTTAACAACTAAATTAGTTGAGATAAAATATTTCTATCAGAAGACCAATGATCTTCGCAGTAACGTTAATTACAATAAAATTATTATCCGTCACATTATTAGTCCTCAATTATGGGGACTTCATAGGAATCTCCATGATCGGAGATTCCTCTTGTAAAGTGTTCCAATAGCCATTATTAATAACCTCCCTAAAACAATTCATGTTATTAATGGACAATCGTCTCATGCTACTTCTGAAATATCAGATAATGATCAGTAATCCGATGATATAATTGATGATGATAAGGATATTAAACCTCATCAAATCGATACATTACTATATATATATATATATATATATATATATATATATATATATATATATATATATATATATATATCTTAGGAGATTTATCATGTATTCTTCTCATTAGGGTTTCTGATTCATGATTTGTTCTCCTCATTAGGAGATTCATCATTTATACTCCTTGTATAAGCATAAAAAATATAAAAGGTCTCGATGCACCTCATCCCTCATGCACCAAAAGTTAAGAGACGGATAATGTCTTGGATGTTTGCCCAAATGGGTAACCGTTAACTCAATTTCGATAATCGACTAACTATGATCTGATATGACTTAATAGGACACATAAAATGACAATTGTGGCATCTCCGTTACTTCGCTGAAGATATGCTGCAAAAAGCCTACAAGCTTGTTATTGAGTCTATATTTTATATTCATTGAGTCTATGAAAAAATATACATCGGGTTTGTGTTGGCACTAGGAAACTCAAACCCATATTAAACCAGAACCTAGTCCACTCAAAATAGCCTGAACCAAACCAAACCTGGACCCAAAATTCTGGAAACAGACCAACAGAGTTCGGACATAACTAGGGGCAAACTCGGGGTAAACTCGGGGCAAACTCAGTCACCCTATGACCCAGTTTGCAATATTACTCTGTGAGACCAGGATTCTAACGTTCGAATTTCTGAACGTTGGGCATCCGAACTCGGCTCAGAAAAACCCTATAAATAGAGAAGAATTTCTATATTTCAATACAACTCATTCACTCACTTTTATATCTCTATCTTTCTAATCTATAAACCTTCTTCATTCCCAAGATTAACTCCTAGCCTTATAGTGCCAACGCGATTTTGATTTAGAAGTCTAATCAAGTTATAAAAATCTTGGTTTGTCAAGTTCTCTAGTATTTGAAGTTGGCATGCCCTTCGGATCAAATGCACGTGTGAAGTCTTTCGAGCCTTCGAATCAAAGCTCAATGTTGTATGAAGTTTGTAAGCCTTTGGATCAAAGCTTGTGATTCACTATTGGTGGTTATAGTGGATACAACTCCGAGCAAGAGTTCTCGGGCCTGGACTAGTCATCTCAGAGAAAAACTAGGATAAAATTACGGTGTTTGTGTTTGCTCTTCTCAACTCTTACTTTACTGTATATTCATAATTTATATATCTATTAGTACATATATTGCCTTTATGTAGCTTAATTTTAAATTGGGGTTTATTATTTCCGTTGCACACACGCACTCTATTCACCCCCTCTAGAGTTGCCTTAATGGTCCTATAATTGGTATCAAAGCAGATACTCTTTGAATTGATTTCTGATCCTAATTGCTCCTACAATTGGTATCAGAGCAAATTTTTATTAAACTGTGCTTAGTTTATACACTCTAGAATACTCATGGCTAACTTTACAAAAGAAGGACAATCCATAGATAGACCTCCATGTTTTGATAGAAATAATTACACTTATTGGAAGACATGGATGAGCCTTTACTTAAAATTACTTGATTTTGACGTATGGACTAATGTTATTGAAGGTTAAAGAAAACCTACTATCATTTCTCCTTTTACTTCCAATATTGTTAACAAACCTTTTTATGACTACACGGAAGAAGAAAAGAGATTAGCTAGTCTTGATGCAAGAGCAATGAATGCTTTTTACTTTGCTTTAGACAATAATGAACTTAATCATATTTCTTCTTGTGCAACCTCATATAAGATCTGAAAACTTCTTGAAGCTATTTATTAGAACATGTATGAAGAAGAAGCTAGTGATATAAAAATAAAAGAAAATGCTAAGACAAGCATATGGTGTGAAAGCAAAGCAAGCGATTCTGAAGAAGAAAAAAATTCTCGCAACTCCGCAAATGTGTGCTTAATGGAATTTGATCAGGTATCTACGAACCCCCTATATGATGACTTTATATTTGATGAACTAGGTGATGCCTTTAGTGATATTCTAGATGATCACAAAGCACTGCTTGATAAATACAAAAAGTCGAAGAATCAAGGCACACAAACTTGAGATTGATAGATTGTCCACACTCCTAGATGATATCAGAAAGACACAATCCATAAGTGATTCAGATGAATTAGCATCAGTTAGATTGAACTTACACGAAGCAATTCTTAGAAATAAGTAACAGGACAATAATTATATCAAGCTCAAAAAAGATTATGAAATAGAGAAGAAAAAGAGTAGTGATGCACTTATTAGAATTAATGCTTTAACTGCTAGATATACTGAGTTATATGACACATCCAAAAAGTTGGAAATTAGATTAGAAAAATAGTCTGCACAGACTGCTTTCCAATCTAACACGTGTCACTCAAAACCCAATGACACTAATAAGACACATTCCAAGAAGGCTAAACCTTCTAATCATGCATTTTATTACAAATATCCACGCAAGACACAATACACCAATTTACATAGTCATATTCAACATACTGTTTCTAATACTTATGTCGATGATATATGTCATTAATGTGGTCTACAAGGACACATTTCATAACAGTGTAGTATTAAACAGTTGGTTAGTATGAACAAGTTTATGTGGATACCAAAAGATAACAAATATGGATCCAAATCTAGGATACCAAAGTTTTTACCTAATGATGTAGGTAGAATGCCTTGTATCAGGATTTAGCACCAAGGAGAATGTTGGTGGTTGCAAAGCTACAAATGTCATCTTCCAAATAATTGTACCAACATAAGTATAGCAACGAAAGCTACTTTGGTAACATAAAAAAATTGTTTCCTTCCTAACTGGCTAAATTATAGAATCAAGCATGTTTTTTATTTTTCAATTGTTAATATGAGACTTATGATACTAGCATGCTTAGTTAATTCTTATTATTTCATCTAGCATGACTAGTGGTTGAGTGTTTTTAGATATTTTATTGACTATTGCACATGACTAAATATGGATTTGAATTATATGTTCTTAGATCACCTTATTTATTTATTGCATATTTTTCAAGTATATACTTTTTTCAACTTTGTGAAATGAGATTTACTATATTTGCTTAATTCTTTTGTTAACTCTAAACATCATTTTGCTGATATCTTTACTAATCTCCTAGCCAAGTATCGCCTCAATTTTATTTGTCAAGAATTAGGAATTCTCAATTTGAATGATGTACGAAGACTTAAATTTCTTGAAATTATTTTAAATCTAAGTTATGTAAAAGTAAAAATTATTTTGGATATAAGCCGAAAGGGCCCTTCTGTCAAAAAAACATAAATAGCCTAAGTGACACGGTACTTAAGTATCTTCGGACCACCGCTAGCTGGGATCCGGCCCCTACAGCTAACCTAAGATAATCAGCACTTTATAGAATCATAATTTGTTAAGGTCTTTTCTACAATTTATTGTTCCGAAGACAACAACGAATTCATTATTTACTTTTTGACTTAAAGTTGGCAACTGTTATCGTCAAGAATTAGAATTTTTAGTTTTAGCTAGGCGTTTAAAATTACTGGTGATGACCAGTAGTTATTGGCTCGGTCTTTAGTAGAAATTGATACTGATCATATTCTAGTTATAATAGGTATGTTTTCTAGGCTATATCTTTCCTATATTCTACACTATGAAAGCTTTTTGATTATGTTCATAGTATATAGAGTATCTGTAAAAGTTCATGATTATCTATATTTAGATAGGTCATACTTTACAGGGGAGCATTCCAGTCATCTGAATATTTTATTCTCAAGGATTTTGGTTCTCTCCTTTACATTTATGTTTATCGAAAGAATATTCATATAACATGCTAAAGTAATTGAGTTCAAATGCGTTAATCATAGATACTCGGATAGATTTTTTTTAACTTTTGACAGAAATTCATTCATTTATGTCATTAAATAGTATCTATAATTTGCAATTATGTCTCTTCTTTTTTTACTTTGTATTTCATATGTTGTCTATATTTGCTCCACGAGCTATATCATTTTGATGAAATAACAAAGGGGGAGAAAAAGGACCGATATGCAAGACAAGTACAAAAGGTACAAAAGGACAGAAGAAGCAATACAGGAGAAGACAAGAAGATGAAAGAAGCAATACAGGAGAAGACAAGGACCGATGATGCATCTATACCGTCATTCAAGAATTACAAGGGAGCCTTGTACTTTTCAAAGATCTGTGCCCGGGTATAAATATTGATGTATCGATCACAGTTTGTCGATTATCAAAATGGGAGAGATTGTTGGCCCAAATGGGTAACCGTCACTCGATTTCGATAATCGACTAACTATGATCTGATATGACTCAATACGGCACATAAAATGACAATCGTTGCATCTTCGTTACTTCGCTGAAGACATGCTACAATAAGTCTACAAGCTGTGTTATTGAGTCTGTATTTTATAATCATTGAGTCTAGGAAAAAATATACATAGGGTTCGTGTTGGCACTAGGAAACTTAAACCTATATTAAACTAGAACCTAGTCCACTCAACAAAGCCTAAACTAAACCAAACCTGGACCCGACATTCTGGAAACAGACCAATAGAGTTTGGACAGAACTTGGGGCAAACTCAGGGAAAACTCGGGAAGAACTCGGTCACCCTAAGACCCAGTTTGCAACGTTACTCCGTGACACCAGGATTCTAACGTTCGAAGTTCTGAACATTGGGCATCCGAACTCGGCCCAAACTCGACTCATAAAAATTCTATAAATAGAGAAGAATTTCTATATTTCAACACAACTCATTCACTCACTTTTATATCTCTATATCTTCCTAAGTTATAAACCTTCTTCATTTCCAAGATCAACTCCCAGCCTTCTAGTGCCAACGCGGTTCCGATTTAGAAGTCTGATCGAGTTGTAAAAAGCTTTGTTTGTCAAGTTCTCTAGTGTTTGAAGTCTGCGTGCCCTTCGAATCAAACGCACGTATGAAGTCTTTCGAGCCTTCGGATCAAAGCTTGATATTGTAAGAAGTTTGCAAGCCTTCTGATCAAATCTTGTGATTCACTATTGGTGATTATAGTGGATGCAACTCCGAGCAAGAGTTCTCAGGCCTGGACTAGTCCTCTCGGAGAGAAATCAAGATAAAATTATGGTATTTGTGTTTGCTCTTCTCAACTCTTACTTTACTGCATATTCATAATTGATATATATGTTGGTATATATACTGCCTTTACGTAGCTTAATTTTTAATTGGGGTTTATTATTTTCGTTGCACACATGCACTCTATTCACCCCCCTCTTGAGTTGCCCTAAAGGTCCTACATTAGATGCATAGAGTCACCTCAGTCAAGTCAAAGCATTTATGACTCTGACAGCAATAATGGCTATGAACACCTCAATTCTGACGTTGACAGTAGGCGATAGTGCTTATATCACCATCATGGTTACTTTTGTCCGTATGCAGCTGGACAGTGCCAAGATATAGGCCCTATGCGTTCCAGACTCCATGTATTCCATGTGTCTCTGGTCCTATGCGTTTCGGACTCCATGCTTCTCTGCCCCTATGCGTTCCAGACTCCATACGTTTCATGCGTCTCTGTCCCTATACGTTTCGAATTCCATAAGTTTTATGTGTCTCTGGCCCTATGCGTTTCGGACTCCATGCGTTCCATGCGTCTCTGGTCCTATGTGTTCCAGACTCTATGTGTTTTATGTTTCTCTGGCCCTATGCGTTACAGACTATATGGGTTCCATGTGTCTCTAGCCCTATGAGTTCCAGACCCAATACGTTCAACATAGCAGTTATAACACCCCGATCTTCCGTAGATAATCGGTCGTCCCCGCTAGACACGAATCATCGCGCCAGCGCTCCTGCAGGACGATCTAATCCATCTGGGCGTGATGCCGCACGAGTGTAAGCCGCGCCCGTGCAAGGCCATAATCCGAATAGGCGGTAAGAGGTCTAAGCCACAGAGTCACACTGATTGTCCGAGTAAAGCGGAATAAGAAATGCATAGGCGATTGGTAACAAGTTCACAGAGTCGTCAATAGCGAAAGACTTGAATAATACAAGTATAAAAATGAAATAAGCTCTTTATTGATATTGAACAAGTGTTACAGGCGACGCTAGGCCGAGATTACAAGTCGCTTAAGCCTCTCTCTCTCTCTCTCTAAAACAGTAAAATCGTGCCAAGTGGCTATAATTGGGAAAAGATACATAGGTGATGTTCCAACATTATGTCTTGTATAAGTGCTTCAGTTTCAGACGCAACGCTCCAAGGCTCCAGAGTAAACTCTATGCCTTAGCACGCACGAAGGGGGCATTCGCACTGAACGAGGTTCTCCCGCACCCTACAAGCAATCTGGTGGATTATCTGTACATTAATGCATTGGTGGGAAGGTTTCTTGCCCGTTCGACAAATCCAAACATGTTATATAGGTTTCTTGCACCATCTATTAATTTACCTTTCTAGTCTTGACTTAGGATCAGTTTTATGGCAATGATGAATAGCCCAACTCGTGTGGTAGTGCATCGTACAATATAAAATAGGAACACAGCGAGACTTACCAACTTACCATCTGTCCTTCCCTGTCCAAGGCAAACTAAGTTAAATCAAGCACGAGCATATATAATGGAATCCAGGGGCAATTGCGTAAGCAAATACAAGTATCGTGAGCAAGATTCTATTTCGGGTGCACGAGTATACAGGTTATCCAGAAGGGTTACAGAGGATGTTCAAGTGTTCAGATATGTATGAGTGTGTTATATTCATATCCGTTCAAGTGTTCAGTTTATTGGATGCGATGTAATGACTACCACGCAGATTGCCACTAAGCTAGGATATCTTATCTATATGGAGGTTCACTGGCATAGCCATAATGGATAATGTCTCACTAGAGAAATGGGAGTAACGCATTGAGCAGGGCATCTCAGGCCATTCCGCCGAATAATTAGAGACTGCCTCTTCAATGGGAATAGGGCAAACGTAAAATAACATGAGCGTTGCGCACCATCCCCATAAACAAGGAAGAGGACAACATAGAGTCCATCTAGACCGAATCGGTCCTAGTGCCCCGAGACCGTCCGCAAAATGGGATGACGTAATCCCCCTTGTGCACAAGTTGTATGTGACATGCAAGTCTTGGGTCTCAGGTTCACAGGATTCTTGACATGACATATAAATTCTTGATTTTGTTCAAAACGAGTATGATCCACGAGATATGATTCTTTTGATACTTGACTTGATTCTCGTTCAGTTTTCAATTTGACTTGATGCATTCCCCTGGTTCGGGGATTGCCTTGGCGACCTAACGGTCCCGTATAATTTTAGGTTCATACTTGCACCGAACGACTATTAGATAGTCTTCCGATGAATTTGATGAATGCAAAGCAAGATAGTGTTTACTTGATTGTGTCATAAATTATGTGACAAGCATTAAATCGAGGCAACTAATACAAGTTAACATATAAGCAGGCAAGCATTGCATTCATATAAAAATATAAGTATTTACATTTGGCACGGGTCTAAGGGTAAAGCGAGGAGTGAAACCATAAATGGACATACCGAATGACATTATCTATGGGACATGTAGTGTAAACGAGTGAACAGTGCACTACGAAGAGTGTATATCTTTCTACTTGAGGCATAGGGGGTCTACTTGCACAAGGCAAAGGTAGCATGCGAGGGTCCATATATAAGCAAAATTTTATTTTCATGTTCTAACACAAGCAATACAAGTTGGGATTATTCTGTTAGCTAGGTGTATTGTATTCTTTATTAGCATGCAGGGGGTGATTCACCTAGCGACTTGCATGTATCATCCAAATTTTAAGTGTGCTGGCTAAGCAAAGACAAGTTTATCGTAGCCACCCACCTTAGCGATGATTCACCTCGGTCGAGCGATACTCCGAGCAAGCCTCTGAAAGTCAAAGCCGAAACTCTTAAAGGGCCAAGTCTAGAAATTCCTTGCCTCAAATGAGTCTTCTTGCTGAGCAAAGTAGGCCGGGTCATTACACTTGTGCCGTTTGAATCGGCTGTCCGTTTGAATGAAATGGGTCGTCATATTATACACCACTCAGAAAAAGTCTCATCCTTGAGACTTTCTGACCGTGGGTCGTTCTATCGCATTATCGAATCTATTCCAAGTGTAGCAATCGGTACCACTAGATCCGTTCGAACATAATTTCCTACTCGTTCCTTATATCGTGTCGTGTGTTTACTGGGTCGATTGAATGACTCTATCATTCAATCCATGTTCTGAATCGGTCTCTATTGTGCCTTAGCGCGAAACATAAAGCTTAATGCGGGGCCCATTACAATCCATCTTGAATTATGATCTAAGGCTGAGGCAAACTTATACAAGTCGTTATACTTGTCCATACGGATCTAACATATTCACTTGCATTAGCATTCGAGATCATCATATCGTGAGTCTGGATCGTGCACATATTCAAAGCGACCTTCAAAAATATGTATGTCAACCAACCTAGCGATAGCGAAATTTTTGCACTCGAGTTCAGCATATCACTGGGTCTTGGATTGTGCACACGTTCAAGGTGTCCCTCAAACACATGCATTTAACCAAACTTAGTGATAGTGAATTCGGACAAGCTACTTGCGAAAATCTCAAGGGTTCTCATCTTATGAATCACAAGGATACTTCTGATAGGGTCAATCAAATTTCTAAGTCATTTTCTAATCCAACTCAATATAACCGTTAAGCACGATCTATTCGATCAATCGACTAGCGTCCATCCGTTTGGGTCAAACATAGCACACGTTACCGTTCCAAGTCTAACTCTAAGTCTTGCTGCCCTAGTTCTATGGCTTTTTCAAGCAATCTTCTAAAGTCGATCATACAAGTTCTTTCACTCGGCATAGGGTTATCTGCCTAATTACTAGGTCAGCTCACAAGGTCACAGGTACAAGTTTAAGTACACGATTCATCGTGCAAATTCATCGCACGATGCTCGCCCCTTTTTCTAAGGTCAAACCATTGTTCATTTGTACGAGATATTCTAAAAAAACATATTTTACTTAGATTTATAAACATCGAGCACGGATTATCCTACTCTCATTAATACTTTCGTTTGTATAGGGCTCGAGTCCATTCAGTAAAATTTATGATAAATCCAAGTTGCAGGACAAGCCTAGTAATTCGTATAGTCTATCTCCTTAAGACATATTTGATAGTATCCATATATCCATTCCAAGTCTAGACCACCAAGCCAAGATTCAATTCTAAACCTTTTGATTATAACTCCAAGTCGTCCAACATGATTTATGTATCCGGTCATGAAACCATCAAGCGTGATTTACTCCAGGTTCTAGGCTAACTTATCATCGAAATACTTTCGATTTAGTTGCATTTCCAAATTTGTCTTATCGTGTCGAACCAAAAGTCAAGATGCTCCATCAGTTGTTACGCTCCGGTCTCCCATAAGTTCGATCATCCTCGTTGGACATGAGATCACTACGCCAACGCTCCTGCTGGATAATCGTCCTAATCCGAGCGTGACGTATGTACGAGCATAGAGTTACTCTCGCACAAGACAAGAACGTCGAATATTATGGTTATCGTCAAAATGATCGAGATACCTTATCATTTTACTTTGCTCCATCCAAGTTATATATAAAATCTATCAAGTCATGTCCGTTCATGCAGTAATTATAATTTATCTAGCAAAATCATCCAACTTTAATGTTACTGTTCTATAATTCCATAGTTTATTTCTTGGCATTCCTCAAATAACTAAGTTCAAACATTCAAGCCCAAGTCTATCCACTTATTGATATATACTATTCATCGAGTTCGTTTGGAATAATCGCCGAACATGTTCCCATGAGTTCGATCATTCCCGCCGTATGTGAAATCACCACGTCGGCGCTCCCGCAGGATAATCATTCTCGTTGGGACTGATTTCGAAGGTTATCTTTTCGAACTAGATTCAAGATAGTTCTTCCAACTTTAAGTCAAATTCGATATCACTTATCTCTTTTATCGAACCACAATATTTCTTTCTCGGCTAACTTCTATTTGAGTGATATTGTATTCAAGTTTAATCCGTTTATTTCAATCCAAAATTGATCGTATGATCTTTCAAGTTTCTAACAAGTTTTCTTAACCAAGATATCGATTTCCATTTCCATGAATTTCTATTCCATATAAGCCTTATCATTTATTCAAGATATTCTCAAATCATTCAATCTAACTATCGCACAAGGCTTATGAATCCATTTGGATATTTCTAAATGATCCGTACACCACTCAGAAATTGAGTCACCCAATTAAATTCTTAATCGGTGTTCGCATCAATCGCTAGCTTATTCACCAAGTCATTCCTTAAAATTCCTTCACGATACTTAGGTATCACCTGATAAAATTCTTAGTCTCGTATATATCCTTGTTGATAATCATCCAAGTAAATCATATCTGATTTGTATCTTCAGACACGAAATACCGTCTGAGCTATTTTCCAAAATTCAAGCATAAATTTCTATATTCGCCTTAGCGATAATCTAATAATGTTTCTATCGATTGTCATTCTAAGTCTGACTTTATCCTTTTTTCTGAATAATATTCCAATCTCGTTTGCAACTAGCTAGCACCAAAGGGTCTTGGCACGCGATACTCAACACAACTTAGCCGAAAGGCTGTATGTATAGCTAACCGTTTGAACGATATTTTATTTCGCATGCTAACTAGTTAGGTAATCACGTATAGGTATTCGGGTTCGCACATAATTACAAATTTCAGGCACAAAGGCCTTCGTATCATAATTTTGTACAAGCAATCATATCATTCACATGCACTTTTTAAAATTATTTAAACTTATTGTTTGGAATATTCCATCGGGTCAATGAGAGAGTGTATGCACATAACCTACGAACGAGCTTTTGAAACTGAGAAAATTGATAAGAAGTCCAAAGGTGTATAGCCATGCTCTGATACCAATATGTCATGTCCCGATCTCCCGCAGGTAATCGGCCGTCCCCACTAGGTGCGAATTACCGTTCCAACGCTCCCGCAGGACGATCTAACCCATCTGGGCATGATGTCGCACGAGCGTAAGCCGCGCCCGTGCAAGACCATGATCCGAACAGGCGGTAAGAGGTCTAAGCCACAGAGTCGCATAGATTATCCGAGTACAGCAGAATAAGAAACACACAGACGATTGGTAACAAGTTCACATAGTCGTCAATAGCGGAAGCATTGAATAACACAAGTATAAAAATAAAATAAGCTATTTATTGATATTGAACAAGTGTTACATGTGATGCTAGGCCGAGATTACAAGTCGCTCAAGCCTCTCTCTCTCTCTCTCTCTAAAGCAGTAAAAGCGTGCCAAGGGGCTACATTTATGGAAAGATACATAGACGATGTTCCAATATTATGTCTTATATAAGTACTTCAGTTCCGGAAGCAACGCTCCAAGGCTCCAGAGTGAACTTCACGCCTTAGCATGCACAAAGGGGACATCCATACTGAACGAGGTTCTCCCACACCCTGCAAGTGGGTTATCAGTACATGAATGCACTGGTGGGGAGGCTTATCTCTGCTCGATAAATTCGAATATGTTATATAGGTTCCGTGCACTATCTATTAAGTTATCTTTCTAGTCTTGTCTTAACATCAGTTTTATGGCAATGATGAATAGCCTAACTCATGTGGTAGTGCATCGTGCGATATAAAAAAGGAACACGAAGAGACTTACCAACTTACCATCCGTCCTTCCCTGTCCAAGGCAAACCAAGTTAAATCAATCACGAGCATATATAATGGAATCCAGGGGCAATTGCATAAGCAAATACAAGTGTCGTGAGTGAGATTCTGTTTTGGGTGCACGAGTATACATGTTATCCAGAAGGGTTGCAGAGGATATTCAAGTGTTCAGATATGTACGAGTGTGTTATATTCATATTCGTTCAAGTGTTCAGTTTATTGGATGCGATGCAATGACTCGCACGCGGATTGCCGCTAAGCGAGGATGTCTTATCTATATGGAGGGCCACTAGCATAGCCATAATGGACGATGTCTCACTAGCGGAATGGGAGTATCGCATTGAGCAGGGCATCGTAGGCCATTCCGACGAACAATTAGAGACTGCCTCTTTAATGGGAATGGGGTGAACATAAAATAATATAGGCATTACCACCATCCCCATAAACAAGGAAGAGGACAACATGGAGTCCGTCTAGACCGAATCGGTCCCAGTGCCCCGAGACCGTCCATGGAATGAGATGCTGTAATCCATCTTATGCACAAGTTGTCCGTGACATGCAAGTCTTGGGTCTCAGGTTCGCATGATTCTTGACATGAGATATAAATTCTTGATTTTGTTCAGAACGAGTATGCTCCACGTGCTGTGATTCTGTCTATACTTGACACGATTCTCGTTCAGTATTTAATTTGACTTACTGCATTCCCCTGGTTCGGGAATTGCCTTGGCGACCTAACGGTCCCGTATACTTTCAGGTTCATACTTGCACAAAACGACTATTAGATAGTCTTCCGGTGAATTTGATGAATGTAAGATAAGATAGTCTTTACTTGATTGTGTCATAAATTATGTGACAAGCATTGAATCGAGGCAACGAGTACAAGTTAACATATAAGCAGGCAAGCATTGCATTCATATAAAAACATAAGTATTTACGTTTGGCACGGGTCTAAGGGTAAAGCGAGGAGTAAAACCGTAAAGGGACATACCGAGCAACATTATTTATGGGACGTGTAGTGTAAACGAGTGAACTGTGCACTACGAAGAGTGTATATCTTTCTACTTGAGGCATAACAGGGTCTACTTGCAGAAGGCAAAGGTAACATGCAAGGGTCCATATATAAGCAAAGTTTTATTTTCATGTTCTAACACAAGCAATACAAGTTAGGATTATTTTCTTAGCTAGGTACGTTGTATTCTTTATTAGCATGCAGGGGTGATTCACCTAGTGACTAGCATGTATCGTCCATATTTTAAGTATGCTGCTAAGCAAAGACATGTTCATCGTAGCCATCCACCTTAGCGATGATTCGCCTCGGTTGAGCGATACTCCGAGCGAGCCTTTGAAAGTCTAAGCCGGAACTCCTGAAGGGCCAAGTCTGGAAATCCATTGCCTCAAATGAGTCTTCTCGCTGAGCAAAGTGGGCCGGGTCGTTGCACTTGCGCCGTTTGAATCGGCTGTTCGTTTGAACGGAATGGGTCGTCACAGTAGTATCTTTTCAAGCCAATTTTTTTTTTGCAACGAAGGAGATTCTCTAATACTAAGTGCAGCCTACGTATCAAGCTGACCAAGTCACACACACAAAATATGAGAAACGACCAGATTTTCAGCAACAACAGATCCCAATAACGACTCCACGTGGCAGCTCGACCGTGACATGTGTCCACGGTTGTAACTGCATCCTGTTGAGGATGGACACATGGTAGCTCTAGCATCCATGGGCACATAGCACATGCGCGCATGGGCCCGTCAACATGACAACTATAAATAGCAGTGTGGCATACTCGCACAAGGACACACGGTGGGACACACAGACAAAGAGGGTACATGAGAGAGAGAGAGAGAGCAGGAAAAAATATTCTTATTCCCTTGTTGGATCGTCAACGGAGTAAATGAGTCACTGAAGTACTTGATCTACATTGCCACACTCCCAGAATCAAAAATATTGTACTTAGATTTTCTGTCTAGGAGTACTTTGTACTCTTTCGTTTGTTATATAAACAAAACTTGTTCAAGTTTGAATCAACTGTAAACACTCCTCATTAGGATTTCAGATTCCTCATTATTCTCCTCCTTAGGAGATTGATCATTTATTCTCCTCATTAGTATTTCAGATTCATATTTTATCTCCACATTAGGTGATACATCATTTATTCTCCAAATTAGGAGATTCATCATGTATCCTCATTAGGATTTCAGATTCATCATTTATTCTCCATATTAGGGTTTTAGATTCTTCATTTGTTCTCCATATTAGGGTTTCGGATTCATCATTTGTTCTACTCAAACTATTCAAAATTTAAATTATATTTAATCTAACTAAACAATATTATCTAACTAAATACATATTCAAATTTTTTTCAAATATATTTATAATAAATTATAATTAAAATATATTCAAATTATATTTAAAGTTCTATCTAATTTTTTAATAATATTATATATTTTTTACGTCCAACCCGCGTAGAAGTAACTAGTGTGTGTGTGTGTGTATATGTGTGTGTGTGTGTGTGTGTACACATACACACACACACACACACACACACACACACACACACAAACACACACACACACACACACACACACACATATATATATATATATATATATATATATATATATATATATATATATATATATATATATATATATATATATATTAGGATATTCATTATGTATTCTCCTCATTAGGGTTTCAAATTCATCATTTATTCTCCATTTTAGGTGTCCAGATTCATCATTTGTTCTCCTCATTAGGGTTTTAGATTCATCATTTATTCTCCTTATTAGGGTTTCAGATTCATCATTATTCTCCTCAATAGGAGATTGATCATTTATTCTCCTTATTAGTGTTTCAGATTCATCATTTATTCTCCTCATTAGAAATTTCATCATTTATTCTCCATATTAGGAGATTCAACATGTATTCACAACACCAAAACATGGTTTTCCTAACACAAGATTTTTTTCAAATTCTAACGATTTTTAACCGGTACAAATTTTTAACGGCAAAAAGCTGTTAGAAAATATAAAAAATCCTGAATATAAATACAAAACAGAAAATTGCGTATATAATATAAAAGTTTTATGAAATTACTCTGAGAGCATTGAAGTTTTTTAAATTACAAGGAGGGTAAAGAAATGTCCATTGAAGGGGCGTTTTGCACAAAACATCCTATTTATGGGTGTTTACAACTCCTAAAGCTATTCTGATTAATGGAGATTTAATGGGGTCAGTTAATGGCAGGGAGTTAATGGGGGTGTTGGCATGGAGTTAATGCCCTACTTACTAAAAATACTAAACCCCTAAAGCACATAAAACACCTATCTATTCTACTATATAATGTCAAAACTAGGTTTCACCGTGAAAGTTTTTCGTTCCAAAAATATCCTTCATTAAAAACAGTAATTAAATACGTATTAAATGTATGTATGCATGCATGAGGCAACTTGAGGAATGATAGTTAATAAAACAAAGATATGCATGCATGCAAAGTAGGTAGTTTGGAGAATAAAACAAAAGTTAATAAAGCATGCATGCAAATTAGGCACATGAACCCAAGAGATAAGAGAAATCTTTCATATTTCCGTCATTTAATTTCTCCCAACTTTCATGCTCCTGTCTATTATATTTCCATCTATAATAAAATTAAGAATTTGTCGTTTGCTCTTTTAATAAACTATTATTTTTTTTCAAGTAATATGAAATACGTGCAACGTACGTGCGTATATACTAGTTCTGATTAATGTAGATTTAAGGGAGTCAGTTAATGACAGGGAGTTGGCAATGAGTTAATGGGGTCAGTAGGGAGTTAGTGGGATTAGTTATTCTGATTAAATAGGTTTTGCACATAAACGCCTATTAAAAGAACATTTTGTTGCAATTGCACATAAACGTCCTTTTAAGAGCGTTTTGTTGCTCTCCGTGATTTTTTTTTTTTCATTGCTCTTCACGAAATTTCAGTAAAGTTTATTTAGCCTACCAGATACACCCTAAAATTAAATCGGGCGAGCTGAAGAGAACATTTTTGGTGTCCTATGTGACTGTCTTTATCATAGCGAGGAAACTGGCACGAAGAGATTGATAAATATTCTCATACTCGTTCCCCTTCCTTCTTAATTGCTACTTCCTTTTTCTTGATCATACCTTAGCAAGATAATCTGTTCAACCTTCTGATAGGTACTTCATTTTTAGATTTTTGGTGGTTGAAGGTTAAGGAATGCCAAGTAGACCATATCTTGGAATTCTTGGTGAACTTTACATCTGTGTTTTTTATTATTATTAAGTTATATGTTGCAAGGTTAGAATTGTGTGTGATTCATTACTAATACCATGTCACGTCCCAGTCCCAAAATGTTACGGGACTAGCACGGGACTTGGCCAGCTAATACATACTCAAGGGCAAACCCATTCTTTTGGGAACCCCTCAAGTATGCACTTACGCTGTCTAAAAGGTCTCAAGTACAACATATAGGTCACATGTATTTTCTCTATCTCATCCGCAATATAAACAAAGAAATTCATAAGTGAATAAAGTACTCGAATAAGCTCACAAGGTCAAAGTGAAGCAAAGATTATAAAATATTCCGGTGGAGACAAATCCATTGCTAGTAGACAAATTATTGAAAAGAAAGTAACGGGAATAACGAAAATATAATGAGCCTTGCTCGCACGAACTTAGTTGGATCGATCTCCTCCGGATATGTAGTTGGTGCTCCTGTGTCGGGTCCTGGTCCGCGAACTTGTGGGTATTCCTCGCCTATACCCGAAGAAGGGTCCAGGTCCTCAGGGGACATAGCAATATATATATATATATATATATATATATATATATATATATATATATATATATATATGCCGAAAAATAACAGTAAATCATGCAAGAAGTGAGACAAGTAATACATGCAACATCTACAGATAGACGTACAATCGATAAGGACTCAATATACCATAACACCATAGGATGCTCCTGATACGATCATATCTCAATACCGTAACGTCATGGGACACTCCCAATCTTGAGATGGTAGAACAAGTCTCTAATACTGTAATGCCATGGGACACTCCCGGTTCTAGAGATAACATAGGCCAATGTCTAATCGATCTCCCCTAGAGACTCGGGTTAAGTCAAGCTCAATAGAACAGAGGTATGGGACAAACAAATATTGTCACAATTCGCACATGAAACAAGTAATACTATATCGTAGGTAAATAAGTATGTGCACGTCAAATGAAAAAAAAACAGATGATAAGCAACAAGTAAATTATGTATGACTGAAGAGAAACAAATAATAGAAAATGCATGTAATTACTGTACAAATTCAGATAAGGTATACTTGCCTGTTGCTAATGTCCACTTTGTTGTGACCGCGGACGCCAAGACCAAGTTTTTATTCCAAGGAGCCTAGCAAAAAATATTATATTAATATTTCACTTATTATGTATTAGAGTTTAATTTTATTTAATCTAGTTGCTTAGGTAAATAGTTCACATGACATTAGTCTTGTAAAACCTAGTAAAATATTATGTTATGGAGAGGGGTGCATTACTTAAACAAAGAGTGACTTTAACCAATATCAAATGGGTGCATGGTTGGCTTACTAATTGGAAACGTACCAACCATGTTTTATATATTAGAATAAATTAATATATGAAATTTACTACCATTACTACTATATTTCAACATGCACACCTAATTAGTATTTGCATGGTTTCATGCAAAAGAGTGTAGGTTGCATGTAATTAGTTTGTGATTGGATTTCTTTAACTACTACATGAACACATTTACAAGAATTGGTTCATGGACACTAGCAGTACCTTATTAACATGTACAAGTTACTTATTATAAGGTCCATAGCTAAGCTTATTAAGTGATCCTATATTATCTAATATCTACTACAGAATAAGTTGCCAAGGTCACAAAACTTAGCACCTAAACTTAGCAAATGCAAAGTGATTTCGTTTGGGGATTTATTTGTTAAGGAAATGTGTAAATCAATTCCTTTCCCTGAACCACTGAGACTGGGAGAGAGAGAAAGCATAACGAATAAATAATAAATAAACAAAGTATTAGTAAACTATCTTTTCTTAAATCTCTAAAGTATTCATGTGGATTAGCTCACACGTGAATAGTAGCTACAGAGATGCATTGCAGCGACTTCCTCTTCTATAATATCCTATAAAGCACTGTTGTTCTTATTCCTTGGAAGAACCAGTTAAAGGTAAATAATGAAGGTCACTTACGAGAATAGTCTCTCTGATGAATGCGTGTATAGCGTCGAAGCTACTGGGTCCCCGGCAGGCTACGAGATGGTCGGCCTCAAGCCCACAGTTGCTTGGCTTGTCGACCGGTTCACTGGCCATGCGGCACGCTGCTTCTACTCGACTGTACTTGACTTCGCTTGTCGAGAATCGTCACAGCGGTCAGAAAATAGCAATGGCAGTGAGGTTCTATGGCTTTGGCAGGGGGGGAGGGGTGGGAAGGCCACTCTTGGGCTTAAGGTCAATATCCAACTATGCGTCCCACTATCAATTACTATGCATTCTATAAAAATAACCTATTTCTGAATAGAGAGCAAATAGAATTTATAGCCTTACAAACCAAAGAGTCAATTTGAGTAAGACAAATAAGGAAGATGACTTGGCTCAAGCAACACAACCTGAAAGGAAAAGGAGCAATACTAACCTCACAAAGTCGAGCTGCAAAACATGGTTGGGATATGCATGTCTGCATCTGGTGTGTTCAATGTTGTGACTAACATGCAACATAGACCTTTGCTACTAAACTATATTTTTGCTCAATATAGACTGTGTGTGCCATAGAGATGAACACAAATCCTAAATAGAATGCTTATCATGATTAAATGAGTAAACTAGACAGTTTCCTTGATAATGTGTAAAATAGTCATGTTCATATTCTTTATAAATTAGTCATACTAAGATATATTTTTATTATATCTTTTAACCTTCCAAAATATTTTTGAATGATTTTTTATGAAATTTTGAGATCAGTATACATCATCTAAATTTTTGGTGATTTTCCTTGAGACATGGAGTTAGAAAAAGGCTGATGGTAGTTGTGGTTTGTTCTTGATTTGAGGAAATTGGATCTCTCCGAGGGAGGTCTTTCTCCCAGGGGTGCTTGAAGAAGAAAGAGGTGAGCCAAGAAAGTAACTTGTCTACTTTTTAAACTCTTTGATCCACATAGTATAATCGCTAGTCTGCCTCTGTGTCTATTTTGACATTTTTATGTGAAGATGTAATCATGTAATAGTTGTACTTCTTTCATCGTTGCACCAATGAAAACGATAATTACTGCAACAATTTCTCAAATAGTGACTACATTCTTCTCTTACACAATGGATTTGTAATGTTTTCAGGGACTTCTCGATGTTCACAGTTAAAATTGATTGGGAATCCCAGATCATTTAGCTATAAATCACTGCTACCTTATCTTAAGGACCTAGCCAAGGACGTCTTGAGTAAGATGAAGTTGTTCTTTGAACATCTTACTCCATCTACCACTGTATATTAATAGTTTTTTTTCCCTATCGTTATTTGCAGAAATCTCACTTTTTCCTAATTTCTTAGGAGATGAATGGAAGAAACCAATGAGGAGATGAATAGAGGTACTATTGGGATCTTGATTGGTTGTGATGATAATGTCTCGGGAACGCCTCCAGATGATGATTTTGTTAGCAAACTTGACAGTGCAGTAGGAAGTTTTTGTTCTCTCTATTATTTAGATAGGTTACTGTTTCCCAGTTTTGTTCTTCTTTTGTAACCGGTTGGCAATGTAACTTGCTTACTATTGTAATATTGTTCTAGTCTTACAAAATTGTGTAAGATACGGTTGAATGAAATATTGTTGATCCTAATTTTGTTTGTATTTTTGATGATGCATTTTTTTTGTATTTTTGTGAATTAAGCAAATGAATTTAATTCTCAGGCACAATAATAAATTTTTTAAATACTTTTTTTTTTTCATTCGTAACAGTTATAAATGTTAAGAAAAAAAATTCTTTCCTAATGGTAAAAAACTGTTCAATTTTTTTATTTCCAACGGCAAAAACTGTTAGGAAATTTTTTTTTCCCATAATAATTTTCTTAACGCTTATAGTTGTTTGGAAATGATTGTTTTGGTGTAGTGTTCTCCACAGTAGAATTTCATATTCATTATTTATACTCCATATTAGGGTTCCAGATTTATCATTTGTTCTCCGTATTAGAGTTTAGATTCATGATTTGTTCTCCTCAAAATATATTTAAAATTTAAATTATATTTAAACTAACTAAATGATATTATCTAATTAAATACATATTTAGAATTTTACAAAATATATTTATAATAAATTATAATTAAAATATATTCAAATTATATTTAATATATTCTAATATAATTTAAAATTCAATCTATTTTTTTAATAATATTTTTTTTTACGTGCAACGCACGTGAAAGTAACTAGTGTGTACATATATATACATTAAATTGTAACTTGATACCCTCAACTTTGATAGGTACTAACTTAATATCCTCCCTCAACTAATATTTTCAACTTGATACCTAAAATTTAAAAAATGACAAAATTATTCCTCCTTCCCCTACTACGGCTGCCCACCCTCCTACGCCCCCTCCCCCACCCCGCCGTCGGTAGCCCACAACCCCCAGTGACTGCCCCACTCTCCCCCCCCCCACCCCACCCCGACGGCTGCACCCCCGTTCCCTCTCCCGTCCCCCTCTCCGTGTGCAGCGAAGAGAGGGAGGGGGGATGTGTGCAGCCAGGGGCAGGTGGGGGCGGAGCTGCCGGGTAGGAGCGGGGTGGGGGCAGCCCCGGAGGGGAGGGTGTGAGAGAGGCATGGACAATTTTATTTCGTCTTTACATTTTTTAGGGTATCAACTTGATACCATCAAAATTGAGGGTATATATATATATATATATATATATATATATATATATATATATATATATATATATATATATACCAAACCTAGGGTTAGGGTCTGGATCCCATGGGATCCAGGCCAATCAACCAGAGATCCATGGCCGACGGGTGATCAGAGGGCAGCGGGTGAGCAGCGGGCAACTCGGACGCGGGCTTACCTTTTTATGGTTAGATCCGGGCATATGATGCCCGTGTCTGGCACCTTTAAAAGGAAGTATGTAGTTCTTTTCACGAGAAAATGGTTTCTACTTCGTGCGATTCGGGATGCGAGAGTTTATGGAAAGGATTATACAAGGGGGACTGTGGACGTTTGATGGCCGCCTCATAATCATTGTTACGTCCCAGATCCAGAATACTGGCGAGCGGAGGAATGACTCAGCCAACCGCACCTTATGGAATACCGAAGTAATCCACAATATGTTAAGGTTGTCTAGAGACAAGGGGGTGCATACTACAATCAAGTCTCCTAGGGTCAAGAACTTCTATACCTCAATCGTTCAATCAAGTAGCAATAACATAGAACATTCCAGAATAAGCAGTAAGGCGTCCCAAATGCCGCATTAGAATGTTCTAGAGATCTAGCCATACAAAAAGATATGCCATATACACAATCAACAATATACATGACAGTGAGTCAGCTGCAGTCTGAATATAATACAGTCATGTATGGAACTAGTGTCCAGATTTGTCGGCTAACAGGTGCCGGTTGGCTAAACACCCAAAAGAATATAGTTCATAAAAGACGAGCAGTTGAACAAGAAACCCACTCGTGACCCTCAACTGCTATCCTTCTGGTGCGTGCCATCAGTGAGGGAGAAGTAAGCTTGATCCTCAGGTGCTGGCTCAAAATCTGGCCATAAAAAACCAGTGGGGTCAGACCCCAAATAGCAAGTACCACAAAGGAAGCACGAAATGAAGAAACAAAACCAGATCTATAGCCTGAGATGTATGAGCCAACAATCAATGGCATATGTCCCATCCATGACATGGTACGACACCCCTTCACAAAATAAGGACATGAAGTGCCCTATCATATCAAGATAGAATACGTCCCTTGATTATGGTCAAGCTAAAATATTTTGCGTCGTTGTTTTGGTCCATACTTTATCGTAACACAACAACGCAACCTAACAACCAAACAAGGACATGAGTTGAACTATCATTCCACAACAGCCTGTATCCTTAATTCCACTCAATCGAAGTCACAATACACAAGCAAAGATACAATAAGGAGAAATAATGTAGCTTCATTCCATGGAGTATCGTAATACAATGACGCAACCCAACAACCCAACAAGGACATAGGTTGAATCATCATGCTACGATAGTCCACTTTCCTGGCTAGGCACCTATATAAGCAAATTAAATGGCCAATCATGTATTACGGCTTGATATATGATCTCTGGGTTATCCCAGTAATGCAATATATGAGTATCCTCAGATCGTGCCATAATCGAGCAGGACTGGCTGAACAAGTGATATACAAGCAAGAATATATATAAATGATGCACCAGTCTCTCACAAGGGCCCTGAGCTAATTAATAATCAGTAACAGTTCTAGGCTTTCTATAGGAAAGATACTGGCTTGGTCTTATAATTAAATTATATAATGCAGTCCACTAGTGCGGATGATATACAGTATCTGTGGTGGCTAGCCTTTACCCCCAGCTAATTTAGGGTGGTTTGACATGCACGGTCTCGAGATACCGTTTCCTCCCAATGTTCTACAATTTAGTTGCCTAGTTAACCTTGGGTTAGTTAGAATCTCATGCCGTGGTCCCATGAATATTTCTTCTTAGATATCGTACCTTAAGTACGGGCACTCTTGATACGAATCCATATTGTCACTCGAAAGTGAAATCTGGATTCACCCAAGTGTGATGCAACAATAATACTATCTAGCCACGGCTAAAGTCACAGTTTAACTACCAGATCCGTGCATAAAAATAATAACATATATCACGTAGCAGAAGTATGTGGCACGATGACTCTCTCTCTCTCTATATATATATATATATCAAGTAGCACTCTTGGTGCGATCAAGTGTATCAGCACGGATATAATAGTCAGGACAGGAACAAGTTCTAGAATCAAGATCATAGACAAGTTATCAGGTAGCAAGTTATTCAGGACAAGATAGTCTAATACTGGTCACATTAATTTGTCACTTTATTATATCGATGAATGAGATTAAGAGTAGTGCGAGAACCCCTTGAGGTCATATCCATAACCCTTAAACCAAACAAGAACCGGGGTTACAGAACGTCACCCAAGTTGAATTATGCCTCTTATTCTATCCAACATATAATAAGGTGATCAAGAAAAAATAATCCAATTGACAAGTAAAATAACAAGTGCATACATGGCTACATCTACAGGGCTCAACGTGCGCAGGAAACAGTAGGCGTACAAAGCAAGTTGGTGCACAAAATACATAGAAGTAATGTTGGCGCACAACAACCAAAACTGGATAGTAGCGCAAAACGACCAAAACTGAACAGTGGCGCACTTTCACAAGAAAGTGCGCGAGCTACAAAGGATAGCGCACTTGACAAAAGTGCAAGGATAAGAATAAGACGCGCTCTAATAGAAAGTATGCGAGCAAGCTAGCTAGAAGACAAAATACACCATCCGAGGTCAAAGCTCGACAGTCAAAAAACTCGTCAGTCGTAGAGCACACAAATCAATAACACAGAAATCGAGAAACCAAAACTTCGTCCCTAAGGAAATAAAGAGGGAAAAAGTGAGCGAGCTACCAAATATAAGCAAAGTTCGCTGGTTGACAAAACAGAGGAAAAGTGCGCCAGATTGCCAATACGAAGAAAGTGTGCGGATTGGCTATACCGCACTTTTCCTTTGTTTTCCAAGGAGAACTTTAATAGAATACGCACCAAAGTGCGCCAATTGGGTTTTCTCTCAAAAGTGCGCCACTAGCTCAAGGAGTGTGACTGGCACACTTTTGGTAGGAGACTAAGTACAGTATGATTAGTACTTATGAAGAGTTAGGACAACACACCAATGCGCCCAAAGTGGAACATACGTATTTCTACGCCAAAGGGATCCTCTTGCATACTCTTCATAGCGTACTGTTCTTCTTCTCCAGTCAGCCATTTGGTACACGTATTTTATCAAGTTGCAGCACTAAAATTAGCTGGACTGAAAATCAAGCATGGCCAAAAGCAAAATTATATAAAATATGGTGCTCTACAATATAAGCTAATTAGTTTTGTAAAACACAAAGTTTTAGGAGATCAATCCCCAAGAAAGCTGTCACTCCCCATTCTCGTTATACGTATTTGGAGCATATTAGTTTCCTGCTTATATTATTTCGTGCTTGCATGGTTAATTAGATTGCATGTCATGGGGGTTAAACCCATTCTTTGGTTCAATTAGACTCTTGGTTTAATTGTTGGGTTGGTTTAGTCATGAGAGAACCCTATGGTCCAAATCTTAACCATAGCTACATAAGCTAACTTCTCTCTCTCTTTCTTCCCTCATTCTTCATTTCTCTCTCTTTCTTTCATTTCTAGGCAAGTACACCTTGCATGACATGGAGAGACTCTAGATTTTAATTTTTGCTCTTCTCTTGCATTTTATTAGTCTAATATGTGTACATTATGATTCTAACCACTTTTAATACTTAGAGTTTTCGGTTTTGATGGATAAAATTTAGTAGATCTATTTTTGTTAAGAATTTTCATGGGTTCCAAAAGTTTATTTTAGTTTTTATATATTAAAACATGGTATTTTAGAAAAAAAAAATTACGGTTGATGGAGAACTTTATTTCGAGCATTTTGGCTTTTGGTTCACTTGATTCGGAGTTAAAATAAAGTTTTTATGGAGAAAATAAACTTTTAATTTTTGGAGTTTTTGCCATGGTTGAACTTGCTGTCTAGAGAAGACGAAGTGCTCATGCGGCCAGCACTATATGCGGCAGAGAGTGCTATGCGGCCTGAGCTCTGTGCCGCATATACCTTCCAGTATTCCGTAAGGTGTAACCCCACTGGTTTTGCTTAGCCAAGTTTAGAGCCAGTACCCGAGTATTGAGCGTACTTCCCCTTGAACAATGACATGCACCAGGCGGATGGCTGTTGAGGGACATGAGTGGGTTTCTTGATCACTGCTCGTTATTACACATTTTACTCTTTTGGACGTTTAGCCACCGACACTTGTTAGCCGTAAATCTGGACATTTAGTCTTATTACATGATTGTAATTAATCAAACTACAGCTGATTATGGTCATGTACTTTTGCTACTCTGCCAACTTATTATTTTGGATGGCTGGTTTCCAGAATATTGTGGCAGGGCATTTAGGACACCTTAGTTCCTTGTCATACATGTTCTATGTTTACTATTCTTACTTGACTGATTGAGAAATTAGATATTCTATGTGACCCTAAGCGACTTGCTTGTAGTATGCAACCCCTTGTCTAGTTACAACCGTGACCACCGTACGACATTCTATATCTTGTACGGGGGACCTAGCCATGTACGTCTCCGTATTTTGGTGTTGGGGCGTGACAAAAAAAGATGAACCTATAGACCCAAACTCTGGTCCATGCAATTCCAACTTAGAAAATAAAAAATAACAAGTATTTAAGATGAAGGGGTGCTCGATCCCAACAACATGAGCTAAAAATTAAAAAAGGCATAATTAAGAATTAAAAGCATGCATAAATCCATGGTTCTTCTCTTGTGCAAGATGTACTTGCCTACGGAGGGAGAGAAAACCTAAAGGATAAAAATGGAAAGAAAATAATGAGCAGAGAGAGAGAGAGAGAGATAAATGAGAATATATAGGTTTAAGTTTGAGATATGTACCGTTGGATTACTCAAACACATCCAAGCCACACATGCCACCAACCCAACCAAACCCACTCTTCTCCCCAACTCACGGGTCTTGTCAAAACAAAGCCCGGACAAGCAATCAACATGCACCAAAGACAACATGCGTCGGGAACGGGGCTGACAATCATGAAGGCATGGAATCCTGACTCTCAATGCGAATGCGAAGCCCTTCGTATGGTCCCAATTTGGGCGCGACTCCCTGAGCTACCCGCAAATTACTAGAGTATCTACATAATAATGAAGCTCGTCAATTTAATTGGTAAGCCAATAAAGGTGGATGATCCGACTACTTATAGGGTCAAAATGGGATACGCCCATATTTTTGTTGAAATAGAAGCTGTCACGCTCCAGTCCCAAAAATACGTAGGACTAGGACACGTAAGCAAGCCAGCCGCATGTATATGGCAACTCCAATATATGGAAGCCATTACTCATGCGTATGCTGTATAATGAATAATAATTCACAAGTGGTAAAACTATCATGTGTCACAGTGTATGATCTAATCTCATCCACAGAAAATCAAATATAATGAATGACCAGTATCTATAACTAGATCTCAATATGAAGTATCTAGTGATGGTAGTCGGATGGAAACAAATCCACTACCGAACTAGTATATAGAATAAACAAGGTAAGTACAAAATAAGTACAACATCTAACAATTACGAGGCTCGAAGAGAGGAATCCTCGGAACGTACGCAACCAGTCCAGATCTGTGCTCCTGCGAATACTCATGAACAATACACCTAGAAAGGGCCAGGTCCTCAGAGGGACATAACAAGATACATAAAAGCATGCCATAAAGTAAATACTGTAAAACTCAAGGGTAACCTAACTATCTAAGTGAAATGCAACTTGAGGACAACTTTGAGTGTATGGGAAGTGTAGGCTAGACATATGCTGACGTAATTCATCAATCATGACAATTGGCTAATATATGCCATATATGCCCCCATAGGAGGGCGTAATATAATAACGTCCAGCTCCGAAGAGCATGAAATCTGCATAGTATATCGTCCATATCGCTCCAAAGAACATGGAAGCTGAATAGTATATCATCCATATCGCTCCGAAGAACGTGGAAGCTGAATAGTATATCGTCCATATCGCTCCAAAGAACGTGGAAGCTGAATAATATATCGTCCATATCGCTCCGTCGAGCGTAGAAGCTGAATAAAGGAAGTGGGTGTCCCATACGTCTATTAGTCGTCCTCCCCGTCCAATGATCTAAGCATGTTGTATCCACAACACGCTTCAGCCACTACGCCGAGGCATCGTAACTCTAGCTTATAGTCTATCGTTAGAACAATAGCCCAACCTTACAACCAAACAAGGACAAGGATCGGACTGTCATACCACGATAGTCTATGCTCCGCCTACTAATAACTGCTAAGTCTTCTAACATGCATCACTATTAGCAATTATACCCTATCCATCGTGCGACCTACACGTACAGGTGGCCAACCTCATACGCAAGTCCGTGCCCTATATGAGACTCACAACACGTGTAAGAATTGTGTCAAGGCCTGGGGAGTCATACCAATAATTTCACAACTTTAGGTGGGTCGACTAGACACTAGGTCAGACACAAGTCCTAACGTCAACGCATTCGTTGACTGTACCCGAGTCTCTCTCGGACGCGCACAGTTATATAATATAAACATGCAACTAATAATACAGAATTTAAACAGTACAACAAGGCAAGGTATACTTGCCTGGGTCCTCAAGCTGTGAATGCCAATAGTCTGCTCCTGCAGTCGCGCAGAACAATCCGATATCCTCGGGGTACGCACATGGGAATGACGGTGACGACGATGAGGTTGACGACGATAACGACGATGATAACGAAGATGATGGTGATGATCATGGTGGTGATGTTGATGAAGTTCATGGTGAAGATAATGATGGGTATGATGATCATGATGTTCATTGTGAAGATGATGATGAGTATGATGTTGATGACGACGAGGACGATGGCGTTGGTGATGATGATGATAACGACGATGACGATGGAGGTGATAACGATGATTACAGATGACGAAGATGGTGATATTGGTAATGGTGATAACGAGGATGATGGTGATAATGATGATGATGAGGCGATGATGTGGATAATGGCGATGACGAGGATGATGATTAAGGGTGAAGATGTGATAATTTAAGGGATGATTAGGGTTTATGTGTTGAGAATGAATGATGATGATGATGATGGTTTGAGATGATGATGGTGTTGATCGTGGGCTACCGGTGTCCGGCCAGGGGAGGGGAGGTCCGGCCAGGGGGAGCTTCTCCGGCGAGTCGAGGGGAAGACAGGGAGGTAGAAGAGGAGGAGGAGTTTAGGCCAGGGGTGGTGATCCGGCCAGAAGGAGGAGGAGGAGTAGGGAAGCTGCTGGTCGTGTGGGGTTACTCCAGTCGTCGAGGAGTAGTATAGAGGCGGGGGAAGTCGGGGAAGAAGGTGGTGGTGGTGACAGGATCTGGCGGGTTGTCGTGATGGTGGAGGTGGACAGAGCAGGGAGGCTGGATGTCGACTCAGGTGAACAGAGGGAGAGGAGGGGTCGTTCAATCGGTCGGAGGCCGACGGGTGCAGCGTCTCGAGGCCGTGATGAGGTGGTGGTGGGTTGCACTGCTCACGGGCTGAGCAGTTATCGACGGAGATGGGAGGTCGGCCCAGTCGTGTATGGGTCGGTACTGACAGTCCCCGGCGGTGTTCTCCGGTCGACGGGCGGAGGACGGTCGGGTTCCGGCGTCAATGGCAGCAGAGAGGAGGATGATAATGACGTTAATGGCGGTCGTGCTGGTGGTCGTGCAACGGTGCTGGTGGGTGATGGAGGAGCAGAGAGGGAAGAGGTTCCGGCGGAGTGGTCGGCCAGGCCAGGCGGGGGTTCAACTCCGGTCGGCGGAGCCTCTGGCTTCTGGAAGAAGAGGAATAGTAATGGTAAAGGGGGTCGGCTGGAATTCAGTTTTAGGTTTTTTGTTAAAAAAGAAGAAGAAAAGAGGTATTTATATACATGTGAAGGAGGGTTGGTTTGACCTAGGAATATTTTGAATTTGGTCAACATTCTCTTGGGTTGGGCCTTGGGCTCACATGAGGATATTTGGAGGGCCATAAATCACATTATTTAAAATACAAGGATAGGTTTAAAATAAAGGGGGCGATGTTGTGCGTTACACATCCCAAAAATTATGGAAAAATTCCTAGGAAGGGGAAAGTTAGATTTCTTCATGTATTGTCCAATGGGGTGGACACCTCAATGTAATTTTGCATAAAAGCACCCAACAATTGGGAAAATTACACAGACAAAAATTGGATTTAAATTAATTAAAATTAGTGCGCAAGGTGTTCTAGAATTAATTAGAAGTACATGGGAATAAAATTAAGTGTGACACAAGTGTCATGGACATAGAGGATTCAGTGCAGAATATTAATAAAATTTAGGTTGCACTAAATGGGTCAAGATTGTGTCTCCAATTTCGATTGGAATGCACAAGGATACAAAGTCATATTTTATTTATAATAATTGTAAACGTCTGCGACGAATGTTGTGCGACTAAAATGTAGCACAAGAAAGCATATTTATAAGTTACACAAAAGTCAGAATAGTAGGCGGGCCTGCCTAGGACAAGGTTATGAAATTTATAGGAAGGCATTGGCTGGTGTAGTGCTCCAATTATCGAAGCAACGGTAAGGCGCGCTAAGTGATATAAATATTGTGCAATTAAATAAAATATCGTGTTCTCTTTCTAGTTGGATTCTAATTAGACCTAATTTCTCTATCTAAGCAAAGTAGACCTAATTTTTGGTGAGGGGGTTTACAATTTACCCAACTTAAAATAATTTTGTCCTCAAAATTAAAATAAGGCAAAGTCTGTTATTCCTTCACATACATAAGGCAAGTTAATCGTAATATCTTTGCGATAATTAAAATTCTAATCAATCCTTCGTAATCACTTCAAAATTAAGATGGTCACTGTTCAAATCAAATTTCAACCTATCGTACTTTCTCATCAACATCCAAATTTAATTTCAATCCATATAACATCTTCGCATATCAAATTTTATATCACGATCTCCAACTATCACAATCTCCTTTAAAAATGATTCTAATCAAAAAATTTCTCCTATTTTTTAACTTATGAACTTTTGTACTCTTCAAATTTAGATTCAATTTATATCCTCAATATTTCAAATAGGTAATCCTGTAATCAAAAATTTCTTTTAATTCAATCCTCAAATTTGGAATTTAATCCGTCCATGTCCATGTTTAGAGTTCTATTTATTTTTCTCGAGGTTTAAATCGTTGATTCAACCTTCAATATTAAAATTTTAAATCATATGCTCACGTATCGATATTTGGCTTGCCATATCCCAGTTTTTAAAATTTATTAATCCTCATCATATTAATCATTCTTCTAAAATTCTCAATTTCAAAATGACTTGAACCTCTACATCTAATTTTTCTCGATCACAATCTAAGAGAAGTTTCTCTCAAGTTGACAATGCAACTGCTACCCAACTTAGAGTTTACCCATCAATTACATACGGTCCTCAAATTTACTTAATCATGTTACTCAATCCTCAAAATTTAAACACCAAATATATTATATATAATATACCCTTAATCAGTTATAAAAGGCAGTCATCTAGTAATGTGATTGGTCTATGGTATATATCTAGTACTCTCTATATATCAACTTATACTAGGCACGAGGTTTCGTCTTTCCGAAATAAGGGAAGACGGAAAACATTAATGATGAGTTCAAGGGGGAGGTAATAGATTAGAAGTATGGGGATCAAGGCGTTTAAAGAATTCAAATGGGAATTGTCAAAACAGTTGTGGATTGAAATCCTATTTTGGTAATTCCTATTCACATGCTCGTATCAGTACAGTTATGTAACGGATACGATACACTCAGACATATCTAGAGGGCAAGTACATTCGTCTACTAATTACTATATATCTCAATCCACGTAAAGTAGTTATGCGAAGGACGAACCAAGCGTACTATGGTTGATCAGACCATAGTACACTGATTCTAAAATGTATTAGTGTGTTAACCCACTAATATATATATCATGATCAAGCTCGATATAAGAGTAAGCTTGCAAAACTAGGCTATAATAGCAACATAAGTCACGGTAGTTTAGAAAATATAAATACGCTGGATTATGATGAAATGAGGTACAAGGTAATTCGAGTTCACAAAAGCAAAATAATAAATAAAAATGAGACTACACAATCTCTACAGTTGTTATACTAACTCCTTGTCTAAGTCGCTAGTCGGCCAAATAGGGATATGGGCCTCTAAGTTCTACAGTCTTAATAATCACTATCTTCTTATGCAAGCATATAGTTAATGTCATTCAATTACACTACATTAATGAGTCAAGAGGACTATGTGTTACTAGGTTGTGAGGCATTCTACCCAACTTAAAAATAATAAACTAATACTGTGACTGTCTTAAGAAAAATCTACAAAATAATTTGGTCATTGTAGTTAAAGTAGAAACTATTCTTAGGGCATACAAGGGAAAGATCTTGGTACTTATTAGGGTCTCCTATTGCATTATATAGGTAATGGTCACCTTAGGTCTTAATCATAGTGCTCATAGAACATGTGTCAATAATAAGAATGGAAAACTTACTGGCCTTCAAGGAAAAGAGGATATAACTCGTATCGAGGTGGGGGTACAATCACGTAATTTAAAACTATGGTATAACCATAAAAATTATACTATAAAAGAATACTTAACTATCAAGTCCTAACTACCAATCATATAATTTAAAGTTCAAATTAACAAACTATAACCCTAGCAAACTATATATCCTGACATAAAATAAAATCACTTGGCCTACAATCAAAAGTGTCAAGTAGCACGAGTTGAAAGATAAAGAGAAGAAAACATAATCAGTCGTCGCACAACAGCGAGCGCTAAGTTTTCATAGGAACAAGATTGAATTAAATAGAAAGTCTCTAGATAATATCATGGATTTTCTAAGGGAAATGTGGCATGCTAGTCTCTATGTTCGAGGTATGATCGAGGATAATGTTATATCCATTCCTCTTGGCTACCTAAATATTGTTCGGCTACTATAAGACAAGGAGCTAAAGTTGTAGTTCTCTATTACTATCTCATCATGAAAATCTAGGCTTAGTCCTAATATTCAACCTTGGGTTTCTGTTGGTTCCTCGATGCTAGGGTCAAACAATGTGGTTAAAAATTCAAATTGACTATAGTAGTGTTTATACTACTCTTAAGTCATACATAAGCACGTCAAGGGATAATGGTAAATTAAACTATAGGTAAAGGATGCTAGGGTTCGTTAGGTAGTAGGGAAGGTTAGGGTTCATTAGGTATTCTAACTCAGTGATGTGTCATTAACCTAGTTGCACTCTTAATAGGAAGGTTATCCTACTTATTATCTAACAACAGGGACTTCTATATTCTAAGAGAAGGCTATACTCAAGGAACTAATAGGAAAGCACATGAATTAAGCAGGATGCAATTATTTAGATAGAATGAATTGGAAAGAAGATAATTTATAGTCAGATGTGGATGAGATCCTATACTCTAATCCTATTTGCAGGCTTGTTCGGTACAGTAACGTAACCGAGACAATATGCTCTTGACCTGCATGGGCCACCATAAAAACATGTCACGCCCCAGTCCCAAAAATACGTAGGACTAGGACACGTAAGCATGTCAGCCGCATGTATATGACAACTCCAATATATGGAAGCCATTACTCATGCGTACGCTGTATAATGAATAATAATTCACAAGTAATAAAACTATCATGCGTCACAGTGTATGATCTAATCTCATCCATAAAAAACTAAATATAATGAATGACCAGTATCTATAACTAGATCTCAATATGAAGTATCTAATGATGGTAGTCGGATGAAAACAAATCCACTACCGAACTAGTATATAGAATAAACAAGGTAAGTACAAAATAAGTACAACATCTAAAAATCACGAGACTCAAAGAGAGGACTCCTCGGAACGTACGCAACCAGTCCGGATCTGTGCTCTTGCAAATACTCATGAACAATACACCTGGAAAGGGCCAGGTCCTCAGAGGGACATAACAAGATATATAAAAGCATGCCATAAAGTAAATACTATAAAACTCAAGGGTGACCTAACCATCTAAGTAAAATACAACTTGAGGACAACTTTGAGTGTATGGGAAGTGTAGGCTAGACATATGCTGACGTAATTTACCAATCGTGACAACTGGCTAGTATATGCCATATATGCCCCCATAGGAGGGCGTAATATAATAACGTCCATCTCCGAAGAGCATGAAATCTGCATAGTATATCGTCCATATCGCTCCGAAGAATGTGGAAGCTGAATAGTATATCGTCCATATCGCTCCGAAGAACATGGAAGCTGAATAGTATATCGTCCATATCGTTCCGAAGAACGTGGAAGCTGAATAGTATATCGTTCATATCGCTCCGTCGAGCGTGGAAGCTAAATAAAGGAAGTGGGTGTCCCATACGTCTACTAGTCGTCCTTCCCGCCCAATGATCTAAGCATGTTGTATCCACAACACGCTTCAGCCACTACGCCGAGGCATCGTAACTCTGGCTCATAGTCTATCGTTAGAATAATAGCCCAACCTTACAACCAAATAAGGACAAGGATCGGACTGTCGTACCACGATAGTCTATGCTCCGTATACTAATAACTGCTAAGTCTTCTAACATGCATCACTATTAGCAGTTATACCCTATCCGTCGCACGACCTACACGTACAGGTGGCCAACCTCATACGCAAGTCTGTGCCCTACATGAGACTCACAACACGTGTAAAAATTATGTCAAGGCTTGGGGAGTCATACCAATAACTCCATAACTTTAGGTGGGTCGACTAGACACTAGGTCAGACACAAGTCCTAATATTAACGCATTCGATGACTGCACCCAAGTCTCTCTCGGACGCGCATAATTATATAATATAAACATGCAACTAATAATACAGAATTTAAACAGTACAACAAGACAAGGTATACTTGCCTGGGTTCTCAAGCTATGAATGCCAATAGTCTGCTCCTGCAGTGGTACAGAATAATCCAATATCCTCCGGGTACGCGCACGGGAATGACGGTGACGACGATGAGATTGACGACGATGACGACTATGATAACGAAGATGATGGTGATGATCATGGTGGTGATGTTGATGAAGTTCATGGTGAAGATGATGATGGGTATGATGATCATGATGTTCATTGTAAAGATGATGATGAGTATGATGTTGATGACGATGATGACGATGGCGTTAGTGATGATAATGATAATGACGATGACGATGGAGGTGATGATGATGATTACAGATGACGAAAATGGTGATGTGGGTAATAGTGATGACGAGGATGATGGTGATAATGATGATGATGAGGCGATGATGTGGACAATGGCGATGACGAGGACGATAATTAAGGGTGAAGATGTGATAATTTAAGGGATGATTAGGGTTTATGTGTTGAGAATGAATGAATGATGATGATGATGTTTGAGATGATGATGGTGTTGATCGTGGGCTACCGGAGTCCGGCCAGGGGAGGGGAGGTCCGGCCAGGGGGAGCTTCTCCGATGAGTCAAGGGGAAGACAGGGAGGTGGAAGAGGAGGAGGAGTTCAGGCCAGGGGAGGTGATCCGGCCAGAAGGAGGAGGAGGAGTAGTAGGGAAGCTGCTGGTCGTGTGGGGTTACTCCAGTCGTCGAGGAGTAGTATAGAGGCGAGGGAAGTCGGGAAAGAAGGTGGTGGTGGTGACAGGATCTGGCGGGTTGTCGTGATGGTGGAGGTGGAAAGAGCAGGGAGGCTGGATGTCGACTCAGGTGAACGGAGGGAGATGAGGGGTCGTTCAGTCTCGGTCGGAGGCCGACGGGTGCAGCATCTCGAGGCCGTGATGATGTGGTGGTGGGTTGCACTGCTCACGGGCTGAGCAGTTATCAGCGGAGATGGAAGGTCGGCCCAGTCATGTATGGGTCGGTACTGACAGTCCCCGACGGTCCGCTCCGGTCGACGGGCGGAGGACGCTCGCGTTCTGGCATCAATGGCAGCAGAGAGGAGGATGATGATGACGTTAATGGCGGTCATGCTGGTGGTCGTGCAGCGGTGCTGGTGGGTGATGGAGGAGCGGAGAGGAAGGAGGTTCCGGCAGAGTGGTCGGCCAGGCCAGGCGGGGGTTCAACTCCGGTCGGCGGAGCCTCTGGCTTCGGGAAGAAGAGGAATAGTAATGGTAAAGGGGGTCGGCTGGAATTCAGTTTTAGGTTTTGTGTTAAAAAAAGAAGAAGAAAAGAGGTATTTTTATACATGTGAGGGAGGGTTGGTTTGACCTAGGAATATTTTGACTTTGGTCAACATTCTCTTGGATTGGGCTTTGTGCTCACATGAGGATGTTTGGAGGGCCATAAATCACATTATTTAAAATGCAAGGATAGATTTAAAATAAAGGGGGCGATGCTGCGCGTTACACATCCCAAAAATTATGGAAAAATTCCTAGGATGGGAAAAGTTGAATTTCTTCATGTATTGTCCAATGGGGTGGACACCTCAATGCAATTTTGCATAAAAGTCCCCAACAATTAGGAAAATTGCACAAAGACAAAAATTAGATTTAAATTAATTAAAATTAGTGCGTAAGGTGTTCTGGAATTAATTAGAAGTACATGAGAATAAAATTAGGTGGGACACAAGTGTCATGGACATAGAGGATTCAATGCAGAATATTAATAAATTTTAGCTTGCACGAAATGGGTCAAGATTGTGTCTCCAATTTCGATTGGAACGCACAAGGATACAAAGTCATATTTTATTTAGAATAATTGTAAACTTCTGTGACGAATGTTGTGCGACTAAAATGTAGCACAAGAAAGCATATTTATAAGTTACACAAAGGTCAGAATAGTAGGCGGGCCTGTCTAGGACAAGGTTGTAAAATTTGTAGGAAGGCATTGGCTGGTGTAGTGCTCCAATTATCGAAGCAACAGTAAGGCGTGCTAAGTGATATAAATATTATGCAATTAAATAAAATACAGTGTTCTCTTTCTAGTTGGATTCTAATTAGACCTAATTTCTCTATCTAAGCAAAGTAGACCTAATTTTGGGTGAGGGGGTTTACAGAAGTAGGTCGAGAACTCCCTTTGGCGATTGAATACGATGTCCCGTCTAGAACAGTGTACCTCGAGAAGGTGGAGTATGAATGGGTTCCTCCGATCTGCCATCATTATAAATGCTTTGGCAATCCTCCAAAGGATTGCACGATTAGGTAGCATGCAACTATTAGTGATAATGGACAGATGAGAGGGACATCGCGTGGAGATGGAGGCAGACATGAGGCCGAGGGGACTAACATGCAGACACAAGCGGACTCCCCGGTGGGTAGGGGAGAACAAATGACGGAAGTACTTGCAGGAGATACTGTGGCGAGGAAAGCCGCACCTGTAACTTGGGGCTCGGGAGGCTTGAAACAACAACCTACGAGCACTAGAAGTCCAAGTATGGCATTCAAAATTGATATTGGCTTAGATAAAGCTATGGAGGTAGATGGAGACCGACGGTCTGCGGAGATGGCATCGACGGGCTTCTTGAAGTCGTTTGAGCCGGGACAAACGGTCACTTTTTAGGCACAAAAACATAAACATTCCAAAGGGAGATAGGGTGGCGGTCAGGGTGGACGTAAATGAGGTAGTGGAAGTAAACAGACGAAGGGAGGGGTAGCCAACATCGCATCAGACTCCACGAGCAGGAAACAATGGGCAGCATATACTCGGGAGGACGCCAACAGACCGATTTCGACTGATTCTTTAGGGACACAAACTCTATGCATTGACAACCCCAGATGGATTAAGCAAAGATAGAAGGAAGCGACGGCTGGAGCGAAGGAAGTGATTCTTGGCGCATATATGGATGAAGGTGAAATGAGGGAGGGCATCAGTCACCCAGCTGGCGAACTTGAAGAGTGTGATGGGCACCCCCATGATAATTAATTTTGTTAATTACATGGAACGTACATGGTGTGTGTTTGTTGGGGAGGTGGAGGGAAGTCATCGATTTAGTAAGAAAGAAAAATTGTACTATAGTAGCATTACTGAAGACAAAAATTAAGTCATCCAGGTTACTCACTAGAAGGACGCACTCGCAGTGGAACCAGGTACACAACTTGGAGTTGTGTGATATGGCGTGCATATGGGTACGATGGGATAGCAAGAGCTGGGATGGGCTGGTAATTCATCTTTTCGAGCAGCTGATAGTACTAGTTTTTACTAAAAAATGTAGTCTATCTTGTAACATCCCAGTCCCAAAATACGTAGGATTAGGAATACATAACATGCTAGCTACGCATTCGACCAGACTCTGGTCTGACTCGAATACATATAAGCTGTATAATAAGGGTATCTATCTAAGAATACTGAAAATATCTATGTCACAATCCACATAAAGAACAAAATATCAAGAATGAACTACATGTGCTAAAGTCGGCCGTCCAGTAACACATAAGCTCGAATAGACTCGAGAAATGAATATGAGTCTATAAAATTAGGCAACATCAGCAGATGAATAAACAATATAAATAAATAACCATAACTCCGGTAGTAATAATATAAGTACCTGGCACCAATATCGCATGACAAAGCAACACATATCAGCAACTCCAGGCAGGCTCCACAACGGCCTATGCTGCAAAACTGGCAAGGGACCAGGTCCTCAGTGGGACGTAACAAGGTACAAGAAATGACATGCTAAAGTAAAACAGTATAATGCCATATACTCAAGGGTAAACTACTGTAACCATCTAAGTGATATGCACGTGAGGACATCACTCGTACTCAGGCTGAAACCACTACAGGCTCTGTGTCAGGGAGCCTATAGCAGCAAGTAATATCTCGTAGGGCAAGTATATGTGCCGAAGATCTGAGACAGAGTCTAAGGCATCTCCAGTAGTATAGTATATATATAATCATAATCATCCTGTAGTATGGTATGTCTTTCCTCACCCAATGTAACCTCACGTCTCATGTCCACGACCTCGCATGTCTATAACACGCAAGATCATGACCTCTACCTAGTACAATGAGTCATAATGATATCTATATAATATGCAAGTCTTATATCACGAATCTTGTAAGCCTATACAGAATTACCATGAATAACTCAAGAAAGATTCTGTCACATGCAATAGTGTCAAGTGTCCTACGGTATGACGTACTTGGTAAAGCAATCACGTAAAAATAGGATCGTTGTATCAACTCTCTAAGTGACGTTACTCTTCTCCACGTACGACGTAGACACCCGAATCTTGTTCGAACGTTAAACAATATCTCACAGTCCTAGGTTGAATATGCACATCACAAAAATATATATAAAGAAACACAAGCAGATAATATAACATGATCTACTGTAAGGTTGGCAAGGTACACTTGCTTGGGCTCTGAACTCCGTCAACTGCTCCTATAAAGTAGAATCTCCAAGTACGCCTCCGGATGCTGAAACAAACATCACCAACATTTCCAAAATATAAAAAATATATAGGATTGACTACCATAAGTCCAATTTGGACACAGGGGCAAAAATGATAGTTTCGGATCGAAGCGATATCCAATTATGGCCCACTTTGTACCGTAAAATATGTCATAGATAAAGTTATCTAAATTCATCAAACTTAGTGTCTACGGGTCCAGAACGACGATACGAACCCAACGGAATATCCAGAACTGGATTTCGATGAGCCGATCACGAAATTGTCAGTCATGTGGAACCGTAGGGCCCGCGAAATACTATTTCGTCAATGTTCTCAGAATCGAACCAAAATTGGGTCACAGGACCAGCATAATACTGCGAATCCGATGACACAAGTTTCGTTATGAAATGATAAGTACACACGAAGTTATGATAAGTGTTAGAACAGACCGATACGATATTTTTTTGACAGATATGCGTTAATTTCGGTGTGTACGCACATTCAAATTAGGTTTTGCGAAATCTCACACGTCCGCCTTGATGATACGCGCCTTTCGGTAAAATCCTTACTCGGCGAAGTTGCCTCGTTTTGTGGGACGTACCCCGTTTCGAGAAATTTTGGGATTATGAAATCAAGTTTTTGACAGATTTCAACAATAAATAAATCACAAAATAAATCGAATCTAGAGAAAGTGTTTAAAGGGATTAAAACTAGGCTATGTTGTCCAGAAGTCTGTTTGAGTCAAATTTTAACATCACATGCCGTTATGGAGATAACGAAACTCAAACACGCGTACCTAGAATAATTTTTGTTCCTAAAACTAAGTCATTTTTTCTTTTTTGTGTCGTAATTTACGATCGATACAAGACTTAGAATCGAAACAGGATACGATAAACTAAACTATTTAAACATGTTTTATGGGGGTCATGTGGTCTTCATATAGGAGTCAACGGTTCGCTGTTTGGTTAACTGTGTAGGAAAAAATGAGTATGGGAAGAAGGATACCTCGTGTGCTCTGCTGTTTGCGATTTGGGGCGGGTCTGTTCTGCGGCGGCGCGCGACGGCGATCAGCGGCGGTCGACGACGGTGGAGGTTCGTCTGGACGCAGGGGAAGGGTCTGAGGGTATAGGTCTATGGTGATGGTATAAATTATAGTAAAAAAGGGGGGTTTCGGAATAGGAACGGAGGAGTTGGGGTTATTTCAGAAGCTGGGGGGGTCAGGGGTTAATGTAGCCGAACGGAGGGTTGATTTTGGGTTTGGGTTGATTTTAGGTTTGGGTTGATTTCAGGTTTAGTATTATTATTATTATTATTATTATTTATAATACCACATATTTATATGTATATATATAGCCATTTATAAATAGGTTTGTACCTCAAATAATTTTTAGAAAAATCTACAATACTCTAATAATAGTTGTACACCCAAAAATATATTTTTTGTGTAATATTTGTAATTAATAAATATATATAAATATCTATCCATGAATTTTATATTATTTTTAATTAGCTAAAAATAATAAAAATTCTTCCTTAATCTCAATAATTACATAATATCAATAATAAAAATATTAAAAAATTAAAATTTAAAATCAGGGGGTTTACATATCTTTTGTTTTTGGAGTAATTTATGGGCATAATGATAGGCGTCAAAGAGAGAAATTATGGCAGGAGATCATCCATGTTACCTATATTACTAAAAATAAATTCCGACGTCCACTTATTCTCATGGGAGACTTCAATGCTTTATTATTTAAACATGAGAATGTGGGTGGCAGAGAGGTGTCGGACGTGATCTTGTAAGAGTTTCAGAGCTGCCTCCTCTAAGTTGGCTTACAGATGCTGGAGAGGATGGGGCATATCTGGTCATGACACAATAAGGCCCTCCGCAAGAGAGTGGTGTGTCAACTAGATAGAGCCTTGGGCAGCTGGAGTTGGTTTTCTATATTCCCTCATACGGTGACCGGGTGCCTCCTGGCTAGAATGAGTGACCACTCCCCAATCCGGGTGCAGCTTACAGAGATTACTAGACATCGTCCCTGCCTGTTCAAGTATAACAATAAATGGAGCAGTATGGAGGGATATTCTACGGAGGTCACGGAGGGTCTCCAGGAGGATGTGGATGGCAATTTGCAATATCGGCTGGTGACCAAGTTGAAGAGGATCAAGGCTGGACTAAAGGCATAGGTTAAAAATAGGCGACAACTCTCCCAAGCTGAGAGGGAGGAACACCTTCACGAGCTACAGTCAGCTTTACAAGCTGACATTCTGAACGAGGACCTGGCGGCTCAAGAGCGGGAGAATAACGATGAGGTAAACTTACTGCGTCTAAAGGAGAAGATTGAATTAGTACAATGGATAAAATATTCATGGTAGCATGAAGGGGATAGATGCACCAAATTATTCTATGATGTTATCCGAGCCAGACAACATCGGAACCGTATCTCCAAATTGCTTGGGCCAGATGGTAAAGAGGTGGTGGAGGAAAGCTCTTTTCAAGCAGAGGCGGTAAGGTTCAATATTGAGTTATTTAATCAACATACTTATGTATTTGATTTTTCGGAAATGGTTTGCAAGTGTTTGGTAACACCTATGGGAAATGACATGATTCTCGCGCCTGTCACATTGGAGGAAGTTGAGGAAATTGTAAAGAATGCCGATCTAAATAAGTCACCTGGTCGGGATGGCTTTGGGAGTCAATTTTATAAGGTATACTGGGATGAGCTCAAGGAGGCTGTTCTGGAGATTATACGGGACTTTTTTGTAAATGTAAAACTTCTTCGGGAGTTGAACCATACCTTTCTCACTTTGATCCCAAAGAAGGAGGGGCAACACTACTTAGTGACTTTTGCCCGATTGCCTACTACAACTACTTATACAAGTTTATTACCCATTTAATGTGTAGGAGGATGGAAAAGATTATGCAGGAGTTAGTGGCCCCAAACCAAGTAGCTTTCATCAAGGGCAAATCCATTGCTGACAATAGTCTGCTAGCGTATGAGTTAATACGGGACTTCAACAAGCCAGGGGGTAATAAAGCTTGTCTCAAACTAGATCTGAAAGGCTTATAACACCGTCAATAGAGATTTTGTGTGCCACTTTATGCTCGCTATGGCCTTTAATCGTGTATGGGTGGACAGGGTAAGGGTATGCATATCTACTCCCACATACTCGGTTTGGTTAGAGGACAACCATATTGTCACGCCCCAGTCCCAAAATACGTAGGACTAGGAACACGTAAGCATGCCAGCCGTATGTATATGGCAACTCTAATATATGGAAACCATAATACACACGTACGCTGTAATATGAACAATAATTCATAAGTGGTATATAATTATCACAAGTCACAGGGCATAACTAAATCTCATCCACAAAATCAAATAGGAATAAATAACCAATCTACTATATAACAGAATCTCAATATGAAGTATCAAAGAATGATAATCGGGTGGAAACAAATCCACTACCAAACTAGAATATAAGAGTAAACAAGATAAGAACATCTAATGAACAATGAGACTCGAAGAGAAGACCTTTCTGAAGGAGATAAGTAGCAGGTCCTGATCCGTGCTCCTGCGAATAGTCAAGATCATCTACACCTGGAAAGGGACCAGGTCCTCAGAGGATCGTAACAAGATACATAGAAGCATGCCAATTGAATACAGTAAACATGCAATATAGTCAAAAAATATATAAGTATGTTGTACAAGACAATCTATATGAATGCATAATGAGGACAACTTTTCTACGTATGGGCATGGGTATGCTACTCGATCTAAACTTCACAACTCACACACACGGCAGGGACATCAGAAATCAACATACCTCGGGGGTAGCGACCAGTGTGACACCAGAAATTGATATACCTCGGGGGTAGCGACCAGCGCGACACACTACCGTAGTGCGTGCTAGATACTACGGTTTATCAGAGTGGTTATAGCCCATACGCCTACTGATTGTCCTCCCCTTCCATGATACTTTATGTCAAGTGTGTGTCAACATATATAATATATAGTAATGACTGAAAGAAAACACACATGCAATAAATATATGGAAATATAATAAGCATGCAAAGTACTGTAAGTAATTTGGCAAGGTATCTTCCCTGGCAAGAGAGTTGCAAAGTGTAACGTCTAGGAGTCAAGCACACAGGATCAGAAACTACGACCTCAGAATGAACGTCTCCGGATGCTAAAATAAATATCACCAAAGTTCCCACAATAAGCGAGATAGCTAAAAAATAATGCCCTTTCGTCCAATTTGGACACAGGGGCAAAACGGTAATTTGGGTCAAAGCGAGGTCCACATGTGGGCCACTTTGCATCAAAAAACGTGCCAGGAATAAAGGTCTCTAAATAAAAAAAATTATAGGTCAAACAAATTCTAAAAGTCAATACGGACTCAACGGTACGTCCAATTTTGGATTCCGGTGAGCCGAACACAAATTTTCCCAAAAAGTCAACCGTGGGACCCGCAAATAAAAGACTTGGTCAACTTTCTCAAAATTGCGTGAAACTTGGGTCACAGGACCAACGTGATACCACGAATCCAATGACGTTAGTTTTGTCGCATTCTGACGAGCGTACAATAAATGGTGCGGTATTTTGCAAAAGTTACGATATGGGGATTTTTTACGGATACGGGTTGATTTTGACGCGCACACACGTCCAAATCAGTTTCCACGAAAGCCCACACGTCAGGGTATACCATGCGTGCCTTTCGGTGAACTTGGTAGGCGATGAGGCGGTCCCGTTTGGCGTGGCGCGCTCCGTATGACAAGGTTTAATATTTTAAAAATAGTTTTTATGAGTTTTCCACCTAATTTATTTCTGATTTTAACATAATATAAAATAATATAATTGACAGGAAATAATCTCGATTATATGGTATTTACACAGAAAAAGGTAGATCTCGATTTGGATCTCTATGTTGGGAGATATCGACCTCGGAACATAGGTCGATGGGGCAGTTTTATAGTTGTTTAAAATATAGTTTTTCCTAAAGTTGGCATCGATTTTTACCTAGTTAGAGAGGGATAAGTGAGGATCATACCGGCGAAGACGAATCAGAATTTGGTTGAGCGAGGAGGTGGAAATCAGCGTGTGAAGTTGGGTATGTCGGTGTAGTTTCTGCTCTGCCTGCTCGCGGGTGACTGGATGTACGGCCGGCCGGCGATGGCTGCTGTGGCGGCGGCTGCGGTGTCGTCGAGGTCGGCGGCGGCGGTGGATTAGAGTGGAGATCTAGGGTTAGGGTTTAGGTTTTATAGAAATATATATATATATATATATATATATATATATATATATATATATATATATATATATATATATATAAAGGGAGTGGGGAACAGGGGGTCTCACGTGAGGGAATACTGCTGGCAGCGGGGGGAAAGAGATATTGGATTAGCGGGTTTAGGGGCTAGCGGGTTATTGGTTTAGTTTATTTAGGTTTCTTTTTTCCTTCTTTTCTTTTCATTTTTTTCTTTTTTTTTCTATTTCCTTTCCTTTTTGTTTTATTACCATTATTACTATAATTATTAATATAACTATTACTAAAAATTATTATTATTATTATTAACTATTATTATTATTACAAATAATACTTGTTATTATTATTATATTATTATAACTATTTTTTATTATTATTATTATTATTATTATTATTATTATTATTATTATTATTATTACAATACTATTTATTTATTTACGCATATATTTAAGGTATAAAAATTCAGAGAAAAAAATACATTTGTACCCCAAAATTAATTTCTAAAAATCTCTCTCTCCCACAAGGATCCCTAAAATCAAAATAATAGTTTTTGTACAATAATTCTAAATAATTAATTATCTAGGTACTTAAATTACTACGTATATATTATCTAAATAACTACGAAGTAATATAAATAAATTCAATAACTAATTAATTAAATAAATATAATATTTAAAAATATGGGGTTTTATATTCTACCCAACTTACAAAAATTTTGTTCTCGAAATTGACACTGCCCATATTCATAAAGAATCACTATAGCTATTACACTTCATTGCTATCTAGCATTGCTTCCTAAAAGTCATGGTCAGTCACCTTAACACTTATCATTTATTGTCCATACCATATTCTATTATCCTCTAACTCGTCTATACTACCAAACTTACAAGAATTCTACTAGTAGTCAAGTCTCTTGAGGCTATTGTCTAGGTTGTAGGACAAATTTATTCATTGGGTCGAGAATCTTGGGATTCCTGTCTGAAATCTCATAACTATAATTTTTCTTTGTAACCGTCAAGTATCGTAGTCTAATACTGCCATGCCACCTGACCAGTATGTCTACAAATACTTTGACGACTATACTATAATGGTCTAGCTGCAGCTATCGCTACGTCGCTAGCTATTTGTCATAGTCATCAGTTCGTAACAAGTGCCTTCCACTCTTTCCTAAGCTTAGTCTAAGTTTTAGGACAACAGTTAAGGTTTGGACTATCTTATAAAACTAGTAGAAGTAAGTACTAATTTAACTGTGCAACAAATTCCTATTAGACTTAGGGATGCTATACATGGTTTTAAAATGATAGAAGGATACAGATATTGCTATAGTGCATATACATAAGGGTTATCATTATGTACTCATTTTTTTTAGTTATTAATCATTTACTAAACCATTTATGTTTTAACTAACAAATTAAGGGTGAGGTTAAAGTAATTCAAATAATTCGTAATGACACGAAAGGATACGACTATGATAGGAAGAGTTAAGCAAGAGATAAGGAATGGATATAGAAGAGAAGATGAGCCACCCCAAGGGGCGAGATGGTGATAGAAAAATAGTACTACTACTGCTACTCGCGTCATCTATTAGCATCGCGTATATGCCATCTGGGTAGAATATCAATATATCCTCATATCTGCTAAACTACCTTATATATAATTCTCCGTCTACTATGTACCTAAGATCTCGTGTCATAAAGGGGTCATGAGTATGAAAAGACAAATATACTAAAGGTCGTACATGTATCTACGACTTCCTGTGTCTGCGTACCCTTATTTGTAATCATGAGTGCTTGGCCTATGGGGTATATCTAGTACTATCCGTGTATCAAACTTATACTAAGCACGAACGTTCGTCTTTCCAAAATAGGGGAAGACGGAAAACAACAATAAAGATTTTAAGGAGGAGGTGATAGGATACAAGTACGAGATTCAAAGGGATTAAAGAATTTGAAAGGGAATTGCCAAGGCAGGATTGAAATCTTAATTTGGTAAATTCCTATTCGCATGTTCACATCAGAACAATTATGTACTTGACATGATATGCTCTGACTATTCTAGAGGGCTAGTATATTCGTCTAACAAGTTTAGTCAACTATATCTTAATCCACGTAAAGTAGTGATACGAAGAGCGAACCAAGCGCACTAAGGTTGATCAGACCATAATGCATTAATTCTGATTTAGAAAATGTATTAGTGTGGGCCCCCAATAATACATATGTCATGAATAAGCTCGATAAAAGAATAAGCTTGTAAAACTATGCTATAATAGCATCATAAGTCGAGGTGGTACAAAAAATATAGCTACGCTGGATTATGATGAGTGAAAGTACAAAATAATTTAAGTTCACCAAGAAGATCGGTATTGTGCCTCTACAGTTGCCATACTAATTTCTTGTCTAAGTCTAAAGTCAACCAAATGGGTGTATGGGCCTCTAAGTTCTACAGTCTGGGTAAACACTATCTTTTTATGCAAGTCTATAATTTGTGTTATTCGTTTATACTTTATTAATTGTCAGAAGGACTATGTGATACTATGTTATGAGGCATACTACCAAACTTACAAAGATTTAACTAATAGTGTTATTGAATACTAGAGTGTATATACCTGGTACAAGGCACCTTCCTAACCCCTATCAAGCATGAAAGAAAAGAGAAGATTGACGTTGAGAAGGGATCAAGCAAGATGCAATGCAGGCAAGCAAATAAGAGTGCAAAATAAAATCAAAGGAGGTGATTAAATAAGTGGATGAGATCCTATATTCTAATCCTATGCGCTGGGTTGCTCGGTACGGTAACGTAACCGAGACAATATGCTCTCGACCTGCATGGGCCACCACAAAAATATGTCACGCTCCAGTCCCAAAATACGTAGGACTAGGAACACGTAAGCATGCCAGCCGTATGTATATGACAACTCCAATATATGGAAACCACAATACACACGTACGCTGTAATATGAATAATAATTCATAAGTGGTATATAATTATCACAAGCCACAGGGCATAACTAAATCTCATCCACAGAATCAAATAGGAATAAATAACCAATCTACTATATAATAGAATCTCAATATAAAGTATCGAAGAATGATAGTCGGGTGAAAATAAATCCACTGCCAAACTAGAATATAAGAGTAAACAAGATAAGAACATCTAATGAACAATGGGACTCGAAGAGAAGACCTCCCCGAAGGAGATAAGTAGCAAGTCCTGATCCGTGCTCCTGCGAATAGTCAAGACCGTCTACACCTGAAAAGGGACCAGGTCCTTAGAGGGACGTAACTAGATACATAGAAGCATGCCAATTGAATACAGTAAACATAAAATATAGTCAGAAAGCTATAAGTACGCTGTACAAGACAATCTATATGAATGCATAATGAGGATAACTTTTCGACGTATGGGCATGGGTAGGCTACTCGATATAAACCTCACAACTCACACACACGGCAGGGACATCCGAAATTGACATACATCGGGGGTAGCGACCAGGGCGACACCAAAAATCGACGTACCTCGGGGGTAGCGACCAGCGCGACACACTACTATAGTGCGTGCTAGATACTACGATTTACCAGAGTGGTTATAGCCCATACGCCTACTGATTGTCCTCCCCTCCCATGATACTATGTATCAAGTATGTGTCAACATATATAATATATAGTAATGACTGAAAGAAAATACAGATGCAATAAATATATGAAAATATAATAAGCATGCAAAGTACTGTAAGTAATTTGGCAAGGTATCTTGCCTGGCAATAGAGTTGCAAAGTGTAATATCCAGGAGTCAAGTACACAGGATCAGAAACTACGACCTCAGAATGAACGTCTCCGGATGCTAAAATAAATATCACCAACGTTCCCAGAATAAGCGAGATAGCTAGAAAATACTACCCTTTCGTCCAATTTGGACACAGGGGCAAAACGGTAATTTTGGGTCAAAGCGGTATCCACATGTGGGCTACTTTGCATCGAAAAGTGTGCCAGGGGTAAAGGTCTCTAAATAGGACAAATTATAGGTCAAATGAATTCTAAAAGTCAATACAGACTCAACGGTACGTCCAATTTTGGATTTCGGTTAGCCGAACACAAATTCGCCCAAAAGTCAACCGTAGGGCCCACAAATAGGTGACTTGGTCAACTGTCTCAGAATCACGTAAAACTTGGGTCACAGGACCAGCTTGATATCACGAATCCAATGGTGCAAGTTTCGTCAATTCTGACGAGCGTACACTAAATGGTGCAATATTTTATAAAAGTTGCGATACAGGGATTCTTTGCCGATACAGGTTGATTCCGATGCGCACACACGTCCAAATCAGTTATTGCAAAAGCCCACACGTCAGGGCATACCATGCGCGCCTCTCGGTGCACTTGGTATGCGATGAGGCGGTCCCGTTTGGCAGGGTACGCTCCGTATCACAAGTTTTAACATTTTAAAAATAGTTTTTCATGAGTTTTTAACCTAATTTATTTCTGATTTTAACATAATATAAAATAATATAATTAATAGGAAATAATCTCGGTTATATGGTCTTTACACAAAAAAGGTAGATCTCAATTTGGATCTCTACGTTGGGAGATATCGACCTCGGAACATAGGTCGATGGGGCAGTTTTATAGTTGTTTAAAATATGGTTTTTCCTAAATTTGGCGTCAATTTTTACCTAGTTAATCACGCTGCTCGATGCGAACTAATTTACGGGATTTAGAGAGGGATAAGTGGGGATCATACAACGAAGACGAATCAGAATTTGGTTGAGCGAGGAGGCAGGAATCAGCGTATGAAGTTGGGTATGTCGCTGCAGTTTCTGCGCGGCCTGCTCGCGGGTGACGTGGATGTGCGGCCGGCCGGCCATGGTTGCTGCGGCGGCGGCGGCGACGGTGTCATCGAGGTCGGCGGTAGCGATGGATTAGAGTGGAGATCTAGGGTTAGGGTTTAGGGTTTATAGGAATGTAAAAATATATATATAAAGGGAGCGGGGAACATGGGGTCTCGCGCGGGGGAATACTGCTGGCAGCGGGGGGAAAGAGATATTGGGTTAGCGGGTTTAGGGGCTAGCGGGTTATGGGTTTAGTTTATTTAGGTTTCTTTTTCCTTTCTTTTCTTTTCATTTCTTTTTTTTTTCTTTTTCTTTTCTTTTTCTTTTTCTTTTTATTTTATTACCATTATTACTATAATTATTAATATAACTATTACTAAAAATTATTATTATTATTAACTATTATTATTACAAATAACACTTGTTATTATTATTATTATTATATTATTATAACTATTTATTATTATTATTGTTACAATACTATTTATTTATTATATATTTAAGGTATAAAAATTCAGAGAAAAAAATATATTTGTACCCCGAAATTAATTTCTAAAAATCTATCTCTCCCACAAGGATCCCTAAAATCAAAATAATAGTTTTTGTACAACAATTCTAAATAATTAATTATCTAGGTACTTAAATCACTACGTAATATTATCTAAATAACTACAAAATAATATAAATAAATTCAATAACTAATTAATTAAATAAATAAAATATTTAAAATATGGGATTTTACACATATGGCTTCATTGGTAGCAATCGAGGCTTGCGCCAAGGGGATCCGCTCTCCTCGTACTTGTTTATGCTGGTAATAGAGTATTTCACATGCCTTATGGATGTAGCGATTCTCAGAAACCAGATAACTCTGCTCTATAAGAAGGTACAATCACATATATCCCATCTTATCTATGCGGACGACTTGTTGGTATTTATGGTTCCCTCGTGGAAGGGGATCGAGAGCTTGTCGGCGGTCTTGCAGAAATTTGGGGACCTCACGGGTTTGCAGCTAAATAAAGATAAGAGTATGGTATATTTCAATCAACATTGCCAGGATAAGGAGAAGAGAGCTATGTTGCTTGGGGGTGGAAAGGGAAGAGCTTCCAGTAAAATACTTGGGGGTCCCACTTTCTATAAACTATGCTCGTGAGGTAGAATTTTAGAGTTTGGTGGTTTACACTCAGCGACGGCTTGAAGGGTGGCATGCTCAGAGTTTATCCTTTGGCGACCGTATTGAGTTGGTGTCCTCTGTCATCTATGCCACCGCATCTTTTTCATTACAAACAATAATTCTTCCGTTTGCAACCATCAGTAGGATAAAAAAGATGTGCATAAACTTTATATGGAGGGGTGGCATCCATTCTATTGGTTGGGATACCTTGTGTAGACCACGCGTGGAGGGAGGTGTGGGGCTCCAATCGTTGTGGGTGCTATGTGATATCGCGGGACTTAAGCAGACTTGAAAACTCTTAGCTCAGGACTCGTTATAGTCAGCCTGGGTGAAAGGACATTATTTGAAAGTCCATTCCTTTTGGGAAAAAGCAGGAAACAACAATGACTCAGTTACTTTGAAGAACATACTAATGCATTGGGATAGATTAAAGGGCCTCATAATGGGAGTCATAAAGAATGGAGAGAACACATACCTGTGGTTAGAACCGTGGATTGTGCATCAGAGCATGGTAGATATGGACAGTTGGCTTGCATTCGCAATAGAGGGGAGGTATCCTCGTGTCAGCGCCATCATCCACAATGGGTCCTGGATACCGGAGATGCACTGAACCACACGTCACTTTTCGGAGCAGATACAACGGGTGCCGATTGAGCAAGACCTGGCCGCTGACTATTGGGTCTAGTCGAAGACTGACGAGCAACGATTCCCCCATACGGTGGTGTATGATGTAGTTCGGGTAGCGTAGCCCCGGATAGAGCTGGCATCTTTTATCTGGATTACGAGAGTGGCAACAAAGTACAACTGGGTATGTACAAGTTGTGCTTGGGGAGATTGCTGATAATGGATAGGCTTTACCATTTTGGAGTACAGGTAGAGACACAGACTTGTATTTTATGTCAACAAGCAAATGAGTTGATGGGTCACCTGTGTTTTACGTGCTCGACCATGACCCTACTCTGGCAGTTCCAATGCGAGCAGCTTCATATGGATTACAAAGGGCCACAGGAATAGAGGAAGGTGGTAGAGAATATCATCGCAACAAACAGAAGGTGAACACAGTGGTTCAGAGAATCAAGAGTTCAGTTGGCGGCTTCATCTTAGCATGTATGGAGGGAAAGGAATAATCGAGTCTTTGCAAAGCTTGTTACCCCTATTATGGGTATTAGACAACATTGAGCATGATATTCGGATTATGGGGCGTGCCAATGCTACATAATGTGTAGGGATGTAATTCGTCTCTTTTTTAAATATAATTACTTTCTTCCAAATATATATATATATATATATATATATATATATATATATATATATATATATATATATATTTTGTTTTTTTGTTTTTTTCCTACCCGAAACCCCCTGCCACCCCTTAGCCGATGCCGGGACTCGATGCCCGGACCTACTCGGTAATGTCCCGTAGCTTTACCACTAAGCTACAACCTAGGGGACAAATATATATATATATATATATATATATATATATTATCCATTAAAAATATATACTTACCCCCATGTTAGATTATGTATATTGATATTACCCTCCTGTTAGATCAAAAGTTGAGTTTACCCCCCTGAAAGTGTCGTTAAAAGTTTTTAAAGTGTCGTTAAAAGTTTTGAAAGTGTCGTTAATAAGTTTTTAACGACACTTTCAGGAAGGTAAACTCAACTTTTGATCTAACATGGAGGTAATATCAATATACCTAATCTAACAGGAAGTAAAATCAAATAGCCCAGAAAAAAAAGTCAGCTTCCACCAATTTGAGCCATAGTGACAAAAATATATTACAACGAGACGACAATCCAATAATCAGCCTGAGCCAGACACCAATGGGACTACTCGCGTCCTGTGCAGCAGCAGACACGCTGACCTGTTCGTTGCCACCGAAGAACACCATCGTCTGGTTCGCCACCCCCACCCCCACTCCCTCCGGATTATTAGTATCATTATTCTGTCATGACTTTTGGCTCAAGATCGAGGTCGACCTCGGACATAAAGTGATCGCATAGTCGCCTCCACTGCTGCAGGTGAACGTTGATATGGCATCATCGTACGCGTAGCTATACGCCCTCAGACACACCTCCTTGAAGAACAACGAGTACATCAATGGCTTGCACGTGACCATGCTCCCTACTACAACAGTACTCCGTCGACCCGAATGCCTCGTATGCACTCCTGCACGTGACCCCCTCCCCGCTCGACCTGGATACGACCCTGAGCCCCGACGGACACATCGGATTTAGGTTTGTCAGGCACCCGGTGCTGCTACACTGGCGGATGGATGGAGATACCAACATCGGTAGGTTATAGCCATCCATGAGGCTGACATCGTAGAAGTCGAAGCCGGTGGTGCCGGTACTGCCGAGAGTAAACTCAGCCAGCGTAGAGAGAGGGACGGCGCTATCGCCAAAGTACTGGAGGGAGGAGGAACAACAATCGTCGGTGGTGTAGCTGAAGCTACCCATGGCGGGGTCGGTGGAGAAGTAGGTCTGGGCCCAGAGGTGGCAGGACCATGAGGCGGGGATGTCGATGGACTTTGACTCGCCTCTTGGAAGTACGAAACCCGTCGATATGAGCGAGACGGCGCCAACATCGGAGAGGATGCCCGACTAGAAAGTATAGTCGCAATTGTTGTTGACGGTGAATGTAACTGAGTAAACACAAGTTACGAAGAAGAAGAAGAAGAATAGGGAGACCAAGTGAGGAAGTGGAGACCATTTATATTGGTCCATATGTTCATGGCTCATGTAGAAATATGAGTCTATGGGATCCCTACTCCCTAAAATTTTCATGATCACAGCTGTTAAATCTTGTTTAAGTTATCTAATCTTAATTATTGATTTAATCGATTCAAATCAATGGTTAAGACTGAAGGGGCAACTATAGTTACTCTAGAGAGGGGGGGTGAATAGAGTGTGTGTGATCATAATCCAATTAAAGTAAGGCAATTACCAACTTATAAAAATGCTATAATGAGTAAGAATATGATCAAAGTATAAAAATATTACTGCGTGAGTTGTAGATTAGATATAGCTGTGCCTTATTGTACAACATTCTACCGCTGACTCTGCGGCGTAGGCTGGATGTACCCATGACTCATGCCCAAATTTTGGGTATGAATCATGATATATATGATCAAATGACTAACTATATCTCAATCCATGATATACAAACTCAAAAAGGAATAATATTCATCAAAGGTCTGCAGCCTAATAACACATTTGTTCGAATAGGCCAAAAGAATAGTACATGCCTATAAATACTAGGCTATAACAACATATAATATGAATAGAAGTAAACAGTAACCTAGAACCTCAAAAGGACATAGCAAGTTATAATAATACATGCTAAAAGTAAACTGTACACACACACACACACACACACACACACACACACACACACACACACACCAGTTTAGGAGATAAGCTGAAAACTTAATTCAAAACTTTTATTCAACTACAAAGAACGCTCTTTTGAACTCTTAGCTATTACAAAGAGAGAATACTTTGGGATGCCTTTAGAAGAAGATGGGATGCCATTTAATAAAGCTTACAAAGAATCTTTTCAAAAATATGGAAAGACCAAAATGACATAAAGATAAAGTTGATATGACTTAAAACAAACAGACATGACATAAAGCTACTTTTCATAAAATATATGAGACAAAAAGTAAAGATTCTCTCTTTTCAACTGATATGACATAAAGTTATTTTTTATAAAGTAGATGAGACATAAAGTAAAGATTCTTTCTTTTCAGCTGATATGACATAAAGTTGAGAATCTTCTTTATTAAAGTTGTTTTTTGATGTGATATAAATCAGTCGTACTATCACTATATGACAAACCGATAGAATACAAATTATCCTTTCTATAGAAGAAGAAAGAGAAATTCAAAGATATAAAAAATGATTGTCTTAATTTTTCTAAGCTTTATCTACCTAAAAATGAAGATAAACATTTTTTAGAAACTGATGCATCAAATTTCCATTGGGCTAGAGTTTTATTAGCCAAAGTTTCTTCTAAAGAGAAGATGGTTTGTGGTTTTGTCTCAGAAAAATTTAGACATGTTGAGATTCATTAATCTATATATGAAAAAAATTCTTACAATCTTTAGAGGTACTAAATCTTTTAGTCCTTATATATTTTCTCAAACATTTACTATAGTTACTGATAATAAAGGATTATCAGAGTTTCTTATTAATAGAAAAAGAAAACAAATGGTAGAAGAGTAAGGTGGTTAAATGCTATCGATATATTTTCTTATACGATAATATTCTCTCATGGCTATACTAACTATTTGTCTGATTTTTTAACCAGGGAACATGAGTTTGTCTCTGGCAAATCAAAATAAAAGACGGATGTCTTATGCCCACAGCCCCCAGGAGAATAAATATTATTCCTGCAAAGTCCCTTCCTCCAACTAAAATGAGGATAGGGAACATAGTCATCGACATCCAATTTGTACAAAGATCTTTGCAGGGAAGACTTTGCCTTTTTTGGTCTTTGTAATAGAGACTATAAAAGAGTAAATGCTCTTTGAAAGACAGTGGAGGGAGGGGGGGGGGGGAGGGCTCCCGTCCAAAGTACTAAGAATTTACTTCACAAATTTGTCTTCAGCAATGATCGCTAAAGACCGAATTATCTCTGACTTACTATCCCAACACAGGGATAATCTAATAGAATTTCAATGTGTCATGACTCACACCTGGATATTCGGGCACGAGTACATGGGTACGTCCAGCCTACGCCACAGCATCGGCGGTAGAACGCTGTCTGGGTCAATCCTAACTAACTAATATCTCATCAATATAATATGGTACATGTCAATCATCTCAACTTCAAATGGAGGAACAATATGGTATCTCAAAAATGTAACTAAACTCAATTACAATGCAAACTAAGGAAGATAAAGCACGAATGAAATAACGAAGGAAAGAACAAGATACAATCTATAAGTCTAAAATAATATACAAGCCATGAATCTCAACAAATATAGTCTAATATAAGTCCAATACAATATAAACTAAACCTCCTCGGGCTCTGCAACTAAGTCCTCTTGGTCTACACGAGTATCCTCTAAAGGTACGCCGTCCTGCAGGCCATAGAATGTGGGACACTGCTCTATGAGCCAATCATCTGAAAAAATATATCTAGTCAGGATTGGAGCGAAGTACATACCTCCGAAAGCAGTTTCAATAACATAATCGAGCATATAAAATAGATAATAGAAAAGAATATAAGATAACTAAATATCTGAATGAAATAAATAAGAGAAAACATGTAATATACTGGAATAGAGAACAATAATATTAATATATATAATATGAAGAAATAACTAAAATCTAACTAATGTGCCTCAGAATACAAGTTCATTATGTGATCGGTTTAGGTTGAACATGATCAATAAGGTAAGATGATTACAAGTGTGTCATGTAATCGGTATGTACACGAATAACAATGGGGCTTTGATCACATAATCAACTCCTACTCTCTCAACCCCAACTAATACCAATGGATCCAATCACGACACGTTACATACACGAATATGACCACTGAACACGAGCAGTGGGTGTACACGAATATAATCACACTGAACACGAGCAGTGTGTGTACACGAATAAGCACACTGAACACTAGAAGTGTGTGAATACAAAATATAAATCAATACCCAATGTACACAATGAAATACATGTACAGGAGTACCCGCTGAACACGGTAGGGAATAACATCTCCTGACAGGATCCATATAGTACATATCCATGAAATTACTGTGTCAGAATCAAGTATACAGTTCTAGAACATGAATATATACACTATTATGAATTAAAAACTAAAAGAGAAATATACTCGCCTAAAGTCCTGAACAAGGTGTGTCTCTCGATGCCCAAGCTGGTGTCACACAGACCTATATATGGTATGTTGCATTAATACAAGGTTCTGGAATAAAAATAAGTTAAACTGATACAATTCTAGGTCATAAATCCATTTCTAAGTCAAACCGACTATTTCTAGGTTGTATGAGTCTAACACTAGGATACTAGGTCAAACAATATGAAACCAAGCTACACTAGCTAATCTAAGATACTATGACACATACAAAAGGCTGTATCATAGGATACGCAACTTTTAATATATGAAAATAATAATTTATATATATATACAAGTCCATATATATAGTATCTTAACTAATTAATGAAATTTGGATACCTTGGCCTTCCATCAATGCGTATCACACTACCTCACACCTATCTCGATACTCAAATCCAATACCTTGAGTAGTAATTGCTAACATTAATACTAACAAGTATAACAAACCTTAACACTAAACTACTAATCACTTAACTACTAACCAACTATTATACTAACTGACTGAACACTCTAACTAAACTAACCTCACGGAAGAACCACTACCTAACTGTATTGATACAGATACTGATAGCTGAAACCTGTGCACGATACTGTGCTATTGCTGCTACTGCCTTGCACTGCAGTGCTTTGCTCTTCCTCTGATGAACACTGCTGCATACATAACCCGTAAGCTGCTGCTCTCACTGAGCAATTGGTGCACAAGTTGGTGCAATGTCTTCCCCCCTTGCTTGCTACTCTATGCACGAGCTACACATGAAGTCTGCTGCCATACCCCCTTTGCTGCAGAATCTTGTGCACAAATTACTCATAGCTGCTAGTCTCAGTTGGAGTAACTGCTACTGCAATACCTCTGTTGTTTATTGAAACTTCCTGCTGAATTGATGCTGCACAGTCGAGACTTGCTACTGCAGTGAGCTCGGCTGTGGTTGCTCACTGCAGTGGCTGAATGCAGTATCCACTGCCCGAGCTTCCCTCCCCCTTGCTGTTACTGAACTATTAGCTGGCCTGAGCATCTCACTCACTGACACACACTCACATAGCACACACACACACATACATACACACACACACACACATACACACACACACACACACACACACACACACACACACACACACACATATACACGTATAGATATAGCATCACATACATATACATATAGATACACATATGCACTTATAGATATATCAATATATATATATATATATATATATATATATATATATATATAAACACTTAGGCACATAGCTATAGTATAATTAACTATAAATACTCATCTATACAATATGATATAAATACACACTCATATATATATATATATATATATATATATATATATATATATATATATATATATATATATATATATATATATATATATATATATACATACACACAAGCACACATAGAATTAAGGGCAATGAAACAAATATGTGGCGTGCACCGCACCCGTATCACTCATTCTATGATACGCTTGCGATACGGCTCCACCACACAACCAAACGTATCTCGAAGGATACGAGCAAGTCTAGATTACTAATTATGAATAATACGAACAATAATTAAAGTAATTATGTGTCCATATCAAGAAGGATATACACAAATCTTTCTGTCAGAGAAAAACCCCCAAAATTAACCCGTATCGCCAAAATGATGAGATACGATCTACATGTACCCAATTATGGACACGAAACTAGTCACAAACAATCACACACATGTTAATTTGATCTATTTGACCAATTAAAAAATATCACATATAAACCCCCTCACCCAAAATTAGGTCTATTTCGCCTAGATAGAGAAATTAGGTCTAATTAGAATCCAACTAGAAAGAGAACACGATATTTTATTTATCTGCACAATATTTATATCACCTCGTACACCTTACCATTACTTCGATAATTAGAGCACTACTCTAGCCATTGCCTATCTACAAATTTTACAACCTTGTCCTAGATATGTCCGCCTACTATTCTGACCTTTGTGTAACTTATAATATTGCTTTCTTGTGCTATATTTTAGTCGCACAATAAACGTCGCGGACGTTATTATTGTAATTCTAAATAAATATGACTCTGTACCCGTGTCCGTTCCAATCGAAATTGGAGACACAATCTTGACCGTTTTATACAACCCAAATTTTATTAATATTCAATACTGTACCCTCTACATCCCTGATACTTGTGTCCCACCTAATTTTATCTCCATGTACTTCTAATTAATTCCAGAACATCGTGCGCATTCAATTTAATAAATTAAATTCAATTTTCATCTTTGTGTAATTTTTCCAATTGTTGGGGACTTTTATGCAAAAATATATTGAGGTGTCCCCACCATTGGATAATACGTGAAGAAACCCAATTTTCCCTTCACATGGATTTATCCGTAATTTTTTGGAATGTGCAACGCACGAACATCGCCCCTCAATTAAACCTATCCTTGCATTTAAATAATGCAAATTCTAGCCCTCCAAATATCCCCAAGTGAGCCCAAGGCCCATCCCAATGAGAGTGTTGACCAAGTCAAACTATTCCTAGGTCAACCCAACCCCATGTGCATATAAATGCATCATTCTTTTACTTTTTCCTTTTTATTCCTAAACCTAAATCTAAGTTTTCAGCCGACCCTTCCCCCAATCCCTGTTCATCCTCTTCCTTCTTTCCCCTACCTCCGCCGGAGCCCAGCCTAGCCGGAGCAGTCCCTCGCCTGACCCTCGTCCTCCTCCTCCTCACCACCTCCGTCCTCTTCTTCGCGAACAATACCGCGATATTTCGATCTTCTCCTCTGCCGGATGGTCACGAACCCGCCTTCACAGCCACCGCTGCACAGCGCCGGAGAAGCCGCTGCCCGACCTTCGTCTGTACCTGAACCACCGAGCGACACCCCCGCCTCTCCTCGATCTCGACCCGTGCAAAACCGCCTGCCGATCCCCTCGACCAACACCTGAGCACCTCGCCGAGCCCCTCCACTCCGGTAGCCTCACCATGATCAATACCTTGTCTTCATCATCATCCTCCTCCCATCACCACCACCCTCGTCGACATCATCCACGTTCCACCGCCAAGTCCTCCATCCAGCCAGGCCCGTCGATCCCCGCCTGATCCCAGTCCGACCACCCTCATCTTTCTGTCAACCCCAGCAACACCACCAGCACGAACCACCACCCTGAGCTCCTCCTCCTCTCCCCTCCTTCCTCAGGTGATCGACTGAACGTCCCCCTTTCCCTGCTCCTCTCCTCCTTGTCGTCAATACTCCCCTGGCTTGAACTCCTCCTCCTCTTCCACCTCCCTGTCTTCCCCTCGACTCGCGGAGAAGTTCCCCCTGGCCGGACTCCGACAGGAACCCTCCGGTCAGTCGTCAACATCATCCACGACCATCATCACCACCTCTATTACCTTCACCATCATCATTGACATCGTCGTTGTTGTTATCACCTTAACCACCCTCGTCACTATTATCATCCTCATCATCGACCCTAACATCGTCATCACCCTCGTCGTCTTTGTCATCACCATCGTCCACGTCATCATCCTCGTTATCATCATCATCATCATTCTTGGCATCATCATCGCCATCGTCATCGATATCGTCACTATCCCCATCATCATGATCGTCAACATTACCCTCATCCCTATCATCCCCATCCATGTAATCATCCTCATCTCATTATCCTCGTCATCGTCGTGTCATCATCATCACCACCATCATCGTAGCCAACCGTCATCACCAACCTATCATCATTATTATCATCCTCGTCATTACCCTCATCCCAGTCATCATCCACATCACCACCATTATCATTATTTTTGTCGTCATTACCATAATCGTCACCTTAACCATAACCTAATCATCACATCATCATTACCCTCATCCTCGTGTTTATCATGAACCCGTCACTCTTGCCAGACGACCCACAACAGTCACCCCTGATTTCTGTACCTGTGTACGCTGACCCCGAGGATCTATTGGATTGTTCTACGCGGCTTCTGGAGCAGGCTATTGGTACTGCGCAGCTTCCTTGCCAGGCAAATATACCTTGCCTTTGTTGTACTATTTAAATTCAGTTATATTGTTAATTGTATATTTATTAGTTTATATTATATAACTGTGCACGTCCGAGAGAGACTCGGGTGCAGTCAACGGAGGCGTTGACGTTAAGACTTATGTCTGACCTAGTGTCTAGTAGACCCACATAAAGTTGTGGAGTTATTGGTATGACTCCCAGGCCTTGACACATTTCTTACACGTTTTATGAGTCTCATGTAGGGCACAGACTTGCGTATGTGGTTGGCCACCTGTATGTGTAGACGTGCGATGGATAGGAAATAACTGCTATTAGCAATGCATGTTAGAAGACTTCGCAGTTATTAGTAGGCGGAGCCTAGACTAGCGTGGTACGATAGTCCAATCCTTGTCCTTGTTTGGTTGTAAGGTTGGGCTATTGTTCTAACGATAGACTATGACCCAGAGTTACGACGCATCGGCGTAGTAGCTACAGCGTGTTGTGGATACGACATGCCTAGGTCATTGGGCGGGGAGAACGACTAGTAGGCGTATGGGACACCCACTTCCTTTATTCAGCTTCCACGCTCGATGGGGCAATATGGACGATATACTATTCAGCTTCCACGTTCTTCAAAGCGATATGGACGATATACTATTCAGCTTCCACGTTCTTCGGAGCGATATAGACGAAATACTATTCAGCTTCCACGTTCTTCGGAGCAATATGGACGATATACTATGCAGATTCCATGCTCTTCAGAGATGGACGTTATTATATTACGCCCTTATATAGGGGCATATGTGGTATATACTAGCCAGTTGTCACGATTGGTAAATTACGTTAGCATATGTCTAGCCTACACTTTTCTATACTCTCAAAGTTGTCCTCAAGTTGCATTTTACTTAGATGGTTAGGTCACTATGGAGTTTTACAGTATTTACTTTATGGCATACTTTTATGTATCTTGTTATGTCCCTCTGAGGACCTGGTCCCTTTTCAGGTGTATTGTTCATGAGTATTTACAGGAGCGCAGATCCGGGCTGGCTACTTATATTGCGAGAGGTCTTCTCTTCGAGCCTCATGATTATTAGAGGTTGTATTTATATTGTATTTGTCTTATTTATTCGTCATTCTAGTTCGGCAGCGGATTTGTTTCCATCTGACTGTCATCTTTAGATACTTTATTGTGGGATCTGGTTATAGATATTGGTTATTCATTATAGTTGATTTTCTGTGGATGAGATTAGATTATACCCTATGATTTATGATAGTTTATACCACTGGTGAATTGTTATTCATATTGTAGCGTACGTGTGATATAGTTTCCATATATTGGAGTACCATATTCATACGGCTGGCATGGTTACGTAATCCTAGTCCTACATATTTTGGGACTGGGGCATGACACCATATGTGCCAATCTCAGAATTCTCCTAAAATTGACACAAAAACATACGTAACTTCCACCATAGGCCTCCTGTGAACCTAATTCTAATTCCTATGAGTTGCCTATACATATGGGATAGTTTCTTATGGTTAAATCTCAGATTTAGAGTCTACTAAGAGAGAGAAAACTAAAATGTACCTATTGGGAGATGGATTCCTAATAAAAATCTCCAAATGTAGCCTCCTCCTTGTAGATCTTGGCCTCATCCTTGTAACTCCTTGCTTCCTTCTTGTAGATCTTTGTTATAGTAGCCTCAATGGAATAATAGGAAAAGAATTTAGAAAAATAATTATGAGAGAATGGTGAAGGAATGAAAAATTTTGGAAATGGGGAAAATCTAGATCCAAATACAAATAAAAATGAGAAGGGAGACTCTCTCTCCTCCCTCCTAATGTGATCGGCCCTAATCCCCTCTCCCATACAATATAAAATGTCCAAATTATCCCTTGGGGCCTCTCATGAATAAATTAATTAAGGAGGGAAGGTTCAAGTCTAATGGTTTCACTAATTAATCCATCCTCCTAATGAATGGTCCTAATTATTGGGCTCAATTTAAACTAAATAATCCTAATTATTGGGCTCAATCTAAACTAACATAAAATATTGGGTTCATGCATCTAATTTAATTAATTAGGTCAACTACACAAATAATTAATTACACATACATAATATTTAAATACAATACTCCTAAAATAAAAATACCCGTGTCAATTACCAAACTATCCTTGATTGAAATTGTGAGGGTGACATTCCTACCCACCTTAGAAAAATTTTGTCCTCAAAATTAAGGAAGAAACTAACTACCAAAAATAAACAATACAATGCAAGAAAGAATTATACCTCATGGCTCGAACATATATGGATATCGCTCGCGCATCTAGGCATCTCGCTCCCAGGTACTATCTCCTGGCGAGTGATGCCTCTACGCGATGCGCACCAAAGGAATCGTCTGGTTCCTCAGCACCTTCTCTCTCCGATCCAGAACCTCAACTGGCTGCTCTGGATAGCTAAGAGTAGGGCCTACCTCAATCTCCGAGTGATCCAATACATGACTGGGATCTGCCACGTATCGTCTCAGCTATGACATGTGAAACATGTTGTGCACTCCCTCCAATGCAGGTGGTAAGTCTAGTAGGGCCTACCTCAACTGCACCGACCCTCTCAAGAATACTGAAAGGTCCGATGAATCGCGGACTAAGATTTCCATCTCTACCGAAACAAATTGTGCCACATATTGGAGAAATCCTCAAAAAAACCAGACTGCCAACCTAGCATGAAACACAACCTTAGCACTCTAACAAAATCAAACAATCACAAGCAATGCAAAACAAAACCTATGCCTTAAACTCCAATGGTCTCCTGTGGCTATCGACCCAATACCGCTATCTGTCCTACGCCACTCGAAGTATATCCCTGGTGAGCTTCACCTTCTCATCTGCATCCACTACCATCTCTGGTCCCAATAAATCTCTTTCGTTAACATCATCCCATGATAACGGAGTGCGACATCTTCGTCAATATAACGCCTCAAATGGTGACATCTCGATACTGGCTTGGTAGCTGTTGTTGTAAGAAAACTCTACCAAGTGAAGATGATCCACCCAAGAACCTCCAAAATCCAAAACACAGGTGTGTAGCATATCCTCGAGAGTCTGAATAGTCCTTTCCGACTGTCCGTCTGTCTGAGGGTGATATGCGGTACTGAACTTAAGCTGAGTGCCCAAGCTAGCCTGCAAACTCCTCCAGAAGTGGAACATGAAGCGACTATCCTGATCCGAGACTATGCTCACTGGAACTCTATGCAATCAGACAATCTGATGCACATACATCTCCGCGAACTTCTCTGTAGATGTACCCACTTTGAATGGCAAAAAGTGGGCTGATTTGGTCAATCTGTCCACGATGACCCAAATTATATCTTTACCTCCAGGAGAACGCGAAAGTCCTGAAACAAAATCCATCGTCACATGCTCCCATTTCCACTCTGGAATGGGTAAAGGCTGAAGTAATCCACCTGGCCTTTGTCTCTCCGCCTTTACCTACTGGCAAACTAAACATCCGGATACGAAGCTAGCTACCTCCCACTTCATACCATACCACCAAAAATGCTCTCTCATGTCTCTATACATCTTGTTAGCACCTGGATGCATAGAGTATTAAGATCGATGCACCTTCTGAAGAATCTTCTCGTGCAATGCTCCACTCGACATACACAATATGGTACTGTACCGCAATGATCCATCATCTGCAATACTGAAGTCCTCTGCCAGCCCTATCTGGACCTGTGCTCTGATGCTCCTTAGAGACTCATCCTCGTACTATGCGGCTCTGATCTGGTCCATAAACTCTGACTGTACCTGAAGCCCCCATATCTGTGCTCTGACTCTAGGAACTAATACCTCAATGCCCAAACTGTCAAGATCGACCAATAAGTGTCTGTCTCTTGTCAAGTACATAGCAACTGGATACCTGCTCAAGGCATCCGCGACTACGTTGGCCTTTCCTGGATGGTATTGTAAAGAAATATCGAAGTCCTTCATCAACTACAACCATCGTCGCTGCCTCATGTTGAGCTTTTTTTGTGTAAACACATAATTCAAGCTCTTGTGATCTGTAAAGATCTCTACCCTCTCTCCATACAAGTAGTATTTTCATAATTTAAGAGCAAAGATAACTGCTGCCAACTCTAAGTCATGGGTAGGGTAATTCTTCTCATGCGGGTGTAATTGCCTGGAAGAATAGACAATCACCTTTCCGTTCTTTTGAAACACACAAACCAAACCCTTACCAGAGGCATCACTATATATATAAAATCCTCCGGCTCCTGATGGCAATGTCAATATTGGAGCCGTTGTCAACCACTTCTTCAGCTTGTCAAAAGCAGACTGATAATCCCCAGTCCAGACGAACTCTACGTCCTTCCTGGTTAGTCTAGTTATCGGCTCCACAAGCCTAGAAAAATCCTGAACAAACCTCCTATAATAGCCTGTCAGTCCAAGCAAACTCCTAATCTCTGCCGCTAAACTCGGGGTAGACCACGACTCAACTGCTGAAATCTTCTTCGGGTGCACTGAAATCCCATCTTCTGTAATCACATATCCGAGGAATTCAACCTTATCAAGGAAGAACTCACACTTCGAAAGCTTGCCATATAGATTCTCCTTCCTAAGGGTCTCCAGAATTATTCTCAAATGCTTCTCATGCTCCTTCGGGGTCTTAAAATAAATCAGTATATCATCAATAAAGACTACCACAAACTGATACAGGTACTGATGAAACACCTTATTCATCATGTTTATGAATACCGATGGGGCATTGGTCAACCCAAACGACATCACCAAGAACTCAAACTGCCCATACTGAGTCCTAAAAGCTGTCTTCAGAATATCTTCCTTCTTTACTTTCACCTGGTGGTATCCCGACCTCAAGTCTATCTTTGAGAATACCTTCGCTCCGCTCAACTGATCAAATAAATTATTAATTCGCGGCAACGGGTATTTATTCTTGATAGTGAGGTTGTTGAGTGCCCTATAGTCGATACACCTGCGTAACGACACATCCTTCTTTGGTACAAAAAGTACTGGGGCACCCCATGGTGATGAACTGGAATGGATGAAACCCTTGTCCTACAACTCATCCACCTGCTTCTTCAACTCTGCCAGTTCATTATTGTCCACTCTATAGACGTGCTATGATATTGGCTCTGCGTTTGACACCAAATCTATAGATAACTCCACATCTCTGTCCGGTGGTAACCCGGTAACTCCTCCGGAAAGATGTCTATATACTCTGTTATCAATGGATGTGGCAGATCCTGCTCTTCTACCAACGCTCCACATAAGTCGCCTTCGCTCTGCTCTGCTGCTCCTCTTATGAACTCAAACTCTGGCTCTTCTAGCGCCTGAAACAAAACTCTGCCTCCACAGCAATTGATACTAGCATGATGCCTACTCAACCAATCCATCTCGAGTACTCTATCGTAGCTCGGAAATGGCATTACGAGTAGACATATGTCCAGCTCTCGGCCTCCCAAAGAAACTCTTCGGTCCTTGCAAACAACACTGACCAGGATATTACCACCCTCGATCATAATTTTGGAAGTCCTCGCCAACGGTTCGGACTCAAGACGATGTCTTAGAGCAAAAGATACAAATACAAAACTATGAGTAGCACCGAAATCAAATAAAGCATGAGCTGGAAAAGAATCAAGATAAACTGAACCTGAGATAACATCATCGACTGGCTCCTCCTCCTCGACAGTCAAGGCAAAAGCTCACCCTTGTCGCTGGGCACCTCTCTGCTGCTGCTGGTACTGAGCAAACTTCTGCTGTTGCTTTGGTAGAGGTCATCTCTGCTGTCCCGCTGGTGGTCTCGCGGGTGCTCTCTGTGCCTGAGCTTCGCCCTGAGTTGGACGAGTTAGGACATTAGGACAAGCCCTCAACTGATGGTCTTCTGATCCGCATAATAAGCACTGGCCCAATCTCATCCTGCATGCATCCTATCCTTGTCCTTGCTTCTTACAGAAAGTGCAAAGAACAGCTGCCCTCTGGATCTAGTGCATCTGCTGTGCCGGCGCTCTAGCTGGTCCGTGATACTGCTGCCTCGGATGCTGGAAATGCCTCTGGTGCTGCTGCTGGAAATGAGGCCTCTTTATTGGACCTATGTTGGCACCAGATCCTCCTGTGTCTCTCGGCCTCTTAGAGCCAAGATCTAGATCATTCTCTGCCCGCGGCGCGTATCTCAGAATCTCCTCGGAAGTAGCGGTAGGATCTCCGTTTGTATGGGATTTGACCTCCCGGTTTAGGCCCTTCCTGAACTTTCTGGCTTTCCTTCTGGGGTTGTACCCCTCCACAAAGCGACCTAGTCTACAATACTGTAAACTCTATCACCCAAAATAGGTATTTTGTGTATATTTTATATTATTATATTTATTATAGATGTTGAATTTATTTAGAGTATTCTCTTAGTTAATTAGAAAATAATTTTTTTTAGTATATTTACTTATATAAATATTTATTTAGAATTTTTTTTAGGCTATTTTAGATTATTGAGATTTTTCCATAATTTTTTAGTTAATTAAAAACTAGTAACACTAATTTTCTAGGACTTTGAAGAATTTATTTTTTGTTCAAACTTAATTAAAAATATTTTAAAATTTTATTTTAGGTTCTAAATAGTCAAATATATTTTTTAGAATTTTCTAAAAATTTTCTGAATACTTTTAGTATTTATTGGGAGTTATTTAGACTAATAACTAATTTTTAGGACTTGTAGAATTTATTGTGCAATCCCAGGAATATAGAATAGACCCACGTTATTTTTTAGGGTTTATAATATTATTATATATTTTTTGGAATTATTTCAGAATTTTGGAATAATGTTAGTATTTATTTTTAGTTAAATGGATAAAACTAATGTTTAGAGATTCTCCTAATTATAGTAGTAAACTTATAAATATAAATTGTCCTAAATATTTTTCTACGGTTTATAGGTTCAAAATATATTTTATGTAATTTTTTCAGATTTTTATGATTATTTTTAATATTTATTTGGAGTTATTTAGATTTAAAATGACTTAAATAATATTTTGATAAAGGCAAATCAAAAACAAATAATATAACAAAAATTATCCAATCAGATTCTGACATGTGTCAGCCTATAAATATCCATTCAGCCGCAGGTATATCCCTATATATATATATATATATTATTATAACCCTAATTATCCCATTATCTTAGAGAGAGAGAGATTTTTTAGAATTGCCACCTAGGGTTCCTTCATCTTCCACAAGCCATTGCGCATAGCTTCGGACTCCAAACGAGGCCTAGTTTCTTCTGTTAGAAAGATATTGAGGTTAGATTTCTGATTATATAATTTATTTTAGGAAATTATGAGTATTAAATTCTGGAAAATTCGTAGAGCACAGTATGTCCGAAAATAGACGTGTTTTAATATTTTCGCGATTTCGGTAGAACCAGGAATCATAATCATGAACTGTTTAAAGTTTTGGAAAGCTAATGTCGAGATCATTGACATATATTTTTCCCAGAATTTAATTCAAAGTATTTATATACTGTTAATTTTGTAGAACTTCTAGGTTAGAATTTAACCATCGGTGCACAATACAAAATTTGTATGTGCCATAATTTCCAAACGAATTTGAATTCAGACGAGCCATAAATTCCAGTATATTTTTGACGCTGAAATATACAGGAAATCATGCATAAAAGTTGAGTTTGTGTCGGTTGACTTTTCGGTCAACAGATCGCCTCGATTTGTGTGCCATGAGTCTCGAGTTGATAAAATTCCGTTTCTTTGGACAAAATTTAGGAATTAACATAAAAATCAGAATAATAAGATTAAAATAGGATTTTAGAGTAATTATTCCAGAATTAAATAAATTAAAATAAATTATCTTTTGACGTGATAAATTTGTAATACATAGGCTATTTGGACTGTGACTTGGACTCTGATTCATACCAGCAGTAGGACCCCATGCAAGATACCTTTCCAAATTGCTTACAGTATTTTGCATGCTTAGTATATTTCTGTATATTTATTGCATTTCTGTTTATTCTTGCATGTGTAGTTTTCTTTCAGTCATTACTATGTATTAGATATGTTGACACACATATGGCACTTAGTATCATAGAGGACAATCATTAGGCGTATGGGCTTTTAACCACTCTGGTAACACCGTAGTCACTAGCACGCACTATGGTGGATCGTGTCCGATGGTCGCTACCCCCGCGGTATGTCGATTGATGGAGTCCGGGGGTCGCTACCCCCGCGGTATATCGGCTGATGATGTCCACTGACGAGCGTGAGGTTGTGAGGATTAGATCGAGTAGCCTAACCTTGCCCATACGTCAAAAAGTTATCCTCATTTGCATTCATATAGATGGTCTTATACAACATACTTATTTATTTTTAAATAATATGCATGTTTACTGTATTCAAATTGGCTCGTATTTTCTGTATCTTGTTACGTCCCTCTGAGGACCTGGTCCTCTGCCAGGTGTATCTGTTTTTGAGTAATTACAGGAGCGCAGATTTGGATGATTACTTGTGTTGCGAGGATGTCTTCTCTTCGAGCCCATGGTCGTTAGCTGGTATTCCTATATTGTATTTGTTGTGTTGTACTTTTCCATTCGAGTTGGTAGTGGATTTGTTTCCATCAAACTATCATCCTTAGATATTTATATTGAGATCTAGTTATATAGATGCTGGTTATTATTTATATCTGATTTTCGCGGATGAGATTTAGATTATACCCTGTGACTTTTGATACATTTTATACCACTTGTGGACTTGATATTCATATTACAGCGTACGTGTGGATTTGGTTTCCATATATTGGAGTTGCCATATCCATGCGGCTGGCATGCTTACGTGTCCTAGTCCTACGTATTTTTAGGACTGGGGCATGACAAATACTCTGTCGCATACTCATCTACCGGCATACCTCCCTGAACGAGGTACTCGAACTGGCTCTCTAGAGATGTCAAAGCCATGTCTGGAAATAACTTCTTTTTGAAGAGCTCTTAAAAGCTTCCCAAGTGAGTCCTGGTTGTGTTATCCTGGGGTCTGTCCTGAACCATGTCAAAGCAATATCGAACATCATGCACCCCACTGCCTTTATCTGCAACCTCTCTGGAATCTGAGTTAGCCATAGGTTTCGCTCGATGTCTTCGATCCAATCATCATCATAAAGGATCCCTTCTGTGCCTATAAAGTCCTTTGACCCCATCCTCTTGAAGTCTATGATGGTCCCCGGCCTCGGTTGCTGCGGGGTAAACGGGGGTGGTGTCGTTTGTGGTTGGACTGTAGAAGCTCTCTCAACTGTTGTGAGCGCAATCTGGTGAGCATTCTCCATGCTCTGTCGTAGGACCTCTGACTGACGCTGCTGCACCTCCATCATCTATTGAAAGAGCGCAAATATCTGCGTTTGATCGACTGTGGGAGGTGGGGGTGGAAGATCCCCGAAAACTGTCTGCGCCGTCCTCTGTACTGGAGGTGGAGCACCTCCGAAAGCTGATGCAGATGCGCCCACCTAGACTGGTAAAGCTGACCTCTGGAATGTAGGTGCTGGAATATCGTTTGAGGGTGCTGCCCTCATAGGTGATGAAGTGACTGATCATGCCGTCGCTGCACCTGAGCACTGGGAACGCGTCTTCGGCGGCATCCTGAAGATAGATTGAAATAAGGAATCAATATTGAGTGAGATATGATATCAACAATGAAGGACATATTTTATTCAAAGTAAAGCAAAAATTTAATAGATAAGGATTGTAATACAGATATTAGAATTATTTCCTAGTTGTGATTGAGTAAACTCTCAACTTAAATCCTATTTCCTAAAGCTGGCTCGTAGCAGTACTCTAGGCGAACAACACTACGATATCACACTAATTGCGAATCTAGACATGCATGGGCCACCACTAAAAATGTGTCACGACCCACACCCGAATATTCAGGCATGAGTACGTGGGTACGTCCAGCCTACGCCGTAGCATTGGCGATAAAACGTTGTCTGGGTTAATCCTAACTAACTAACATCTCATCAATATAATATAGTAATTGTCAATTATCTCAACTCTAAACGGAGGAACAATATGGTATCTCACAAATGTAACTAAACTCAATCATAATACAAACTAAGAAAGATAAAATACGAATGAAATAGCGAAGGAAAGAACAAGATACAATCTACTAGTCTGAAATAATATACAAACCAAGAATCTCAACAAATACAGTCTAATACAAGTCCAACACAATATAAACTAAACCTCCTCGGGCTCTGCAACTAAGTCCTCCTGGTCTACACGAGTATCCTCTAAAGGTACGCCGTCCTGCGACCCGTAGAATGTGGGACACTGCTCTATGATCCAATCATCTGAAAAATATATCCAGTCAGGATTGGAACAAAGTACATACCTTTGAAAGCAGTTTCAATAACATAATCGATCATATAAAACAGATAATAGAAAAGAATACAAGATAACTAAATATCCGAATAAAATGAACAAGAGGAAATAGGTAATATACTGGAATAGAGAACAATAATATGAATATCTGTAATATGAAGAAATAACTAAAATCTAACTAATGTGCCTCAGAATACAAGTTTATTATATGATCGGTTTAGGTTGAACATGATCAATAAGGTAAGATGATTACAAGTGTGGTATGTAATCGATACGTATACGAATAACAATGGGGCTTTGATAACATAACCAACTCCTACTCTCCCATCCCCAACTAATACAAATGGATCCAATCACTACACGTTACAAACACGAATATGACCACTGAATACGGACAGTAGTGTACACGAATATAATCATACTGAACATGAGTAGTGTGTGTACACGAATAAGCACACTAAATACGAGCAGTGTGTGAACACCAAATATAAATCAATACCGAATGTACACGATAAAATATATGTACATAATTACCCGCTGAACACGGTAGGGGATAACATTTCCTGACGGGATCTATGTAGTACAAGTTCATGAAATTACTGTGTCAAAATCATGTATACAGTTTTAGAACATGAATATAAACAATATTATAAATTAAAAACTAATAGAGAAATGTACTCGCCTGAAGTCCTGAGCAAGGTGTGTCTCTCGATGCCCAAGCTGGTGTTACACAGACCTATATATGGTATGTTGCATCAATACAAGGTTCTGGAATGAAAATAAGTTAAACTAACACAATTCTAGGTCATAAAGCCATTTCTAAGTCAAACTGACTATTTCGAGGTTGTATGAGTCTAACACTAGGATACTAGGTCAAACACTAAAAAACTAAGCTACACTAGCTAATCTAAGATACTATGAGACACACAAAAGGCTGTATCATAGGATACACAAGTTTTAATATATAAAAATAGTAATATATATATATATATATATATATACAAGTCAATATATACAGTATCTTAACTAATTAATAAAATTTGGATACCTTGGCCTTGCACTATCACACTACCACACACCTATCTCGATACTCAAACCCAATACCTTGAGTATCGACCCATTACCTTGACATTACCTTGGTATCCTAAGGTAATTTAAATCTCATTCATATAGCTAATACCCAATGCTAAACAACTAACTAAAATATTTTATATACTAATACATAGATACTAACTTAACATTTAATATCTATCCATCTAACTATCACATATCATACATTTAGATACTTACCAATAACTTACATACGTATATATATATAGTTACTTTGCTAACTAGTAATTGCTAACATTAATACTAACAAGTATAGCTAACCTTAACACTAAACTACTAATCACTTAACTACTAACCAACTATTATACTAACTGACTGAACACTCTAACTAAATTAACCTCACTGAAGAACCACTACCTAACTACGTTGATACATATACTGATAGCTGAAACCTGTGCACGATACTGTGTTATTGCTGCTACTGCCTTGTACTGCAGTGCTTTGCTCTTCCTCTGCTGAACACTGCTCCACACATAGCCCGAAAGCTGCTGCGCTCACTGAGCAGTTGGTGCACAAGTTGGTGCACTGTCTCCCCCCTTTGCTTGCTACTGTGCACGAGCTATACATGAAGTCTGCTGCCATACCCCCTTTACTGCAGAATCATATGCACAAATTAGTCATAACTGCTACTGTCAGTTGGAGTAACTGCTATTGCAATGCCTCTGTTGTTCAGTGAAACTTCCTGCTGAATTGATGTTGCATAGTCGAGACTTGCTGCAGTAGTGAGCGCGGTTGTGGTTGTTCACTGCAGTGGTTGAATGCAGTATCCTCTGCCCGAGCTTCCCTCCCCCTTGCTGTTACTGAACTGTTAGCTGGCCTGAGCATCTCACTCACTGACACACACACACACACACACACATATATATATATATATATATATACAAACACACATATACACGTATAGTTATAGCATCACATACATATATACATATATATATTCAACGTACATATACATAAAGATACACATATGCACTTATAGATATATCAATAGATATATACATATAGATATAATTAGATATATATATATATATATATATATATATATATATATATATATATATATATATATATATATATATATATATATATATATAAATACTTAGGCACATAGCTATATGTATACTTAGCTATAAATACTCACCTATACAATATGATATAAATACACACTCATAATAGATCATACATATATATATATATATATATATATATATATATATATATATATATATATATATATATACACACACACACACACACACACACAAATACACATAGATTTAAGGACAATAAAATAAACACGTGTAGTGCACCGCACCCGTATCACACTCATTCTATGATACGCTTGCGATACGGCTCCACCACACAACCAAACGCATCCTGAAGGACACGAGCAAGTCTAGAATACTAATTATGAATAATACGGACAATAATTTAAGTAACTACGTGTCCGTGTCAAGAAGTGATATGGACAAATCCCTCTGTCGGAGGAAAAATCCCAAAATTAACCCGTATCGCCAAATTGACGAGATACGACCTACACGTACCCAATTGTGGATACGACACTAGTCATAAACAATCACACACATGTCAATTTGATCTATTTGACCAAGTAACAAACACCACATGTGCCAATCTCAGAATTTTCCCAAAATTGACATAAACACACACATAACTTCCACCATAGGCCTCATATGAACCTAATTCCAATTTCTATGGGTAGCCTATGCATGTGGGATGGTTTCTCATGGTTATATCTTAAATTTAGAGTCTACTAAGAGGGTAAAAACTAAAATATACCTATTGGAAGATGAATTTCTAATGAAAATTTCTAAATATAGAATGTAGCCTCCTCCTTGTAGATCTTGGTCTCCTCATTGTAGATCCTGACTTCTTTCTAGTAGATCCTTGTTATAGTAGACTCAATGGAAGAATAGGGAAGGAATTTAGGAAAAAATTTGTGAGGGAATGGTGAATGAATGAAGAAATTTGGAAAGGGAGAAAATCTAGATCTAAATGCAAATAAAAATAAGAAGAGAGACTCTCTCTCCTCCCTCCTTATGTGGCCGGCCCTAGTCCTCTCTCCCAAGCAATGTAAAATATCCAAATTACCCCTTGGGGCCTCTCATGAAGAAATTAATTAAGGAGGGAAGGTTCTAGTCTAATGGTTTCACTAATTAATCCACCCTCCTAATGAATGGGCCTAATTATTGGGCTCAATCTAAACTAACATAAAATATTGGGTTCATGCATCTAATTTAATTAATTAGGTCCACTACACAAGTCTAAAATAATCTAGCATCTAACAATAAATAAATAATATAACAAATAATTAATTACACATGCACAATATTTAAATACAATACTCCTAAAATAAAAATTCTCGTGTTAATTACCAATCTACCCTTGATTAAAAAAGTGAGGGTGACATAACTCACATTGAAAATATCTTATTAAAATAGGAAGGCCGAATCCCTGATAATTTATACACTCTGTGTAAAACACTTGGAATATCTAAACCCGTTTTCGTTAAAGAAAAATGGTTAAGATTTCTTAAAGAAATCGAGGAATTATTTCCCTAAGAAGTTTTTGAATCTATCAAATTTTTTTGTAGAAATATATATTTTAAGAGTTCCTTTAAAAGGAATGGATGTATTATATTGAAATATGACATAATGGTTATATTTACAATAGAGATATTTTTTTATGAAGTCCCCCTGTTTCTTAAGGAAATAAAGATGGGAATCGTTGCTTCTATCTACCTAAAAAATTAACCCGAAGTAACAAAAGATTTACCAGATATTTGTAAATCTATTTTATATGCTACTCCTTTCATGACAAGAGCGGTACAATGTCTAGTCTTTGTTACCCTGACAGAAAGGAGTAAAATCAAGTTTTATCCAGCTTTTCAGATCTGCGTATTCACAGATCTTATCGGAGATGACTGATACAATACAAGCGAGTTTAGTGAAGAAAGTTGGAACGAGGATGTCCGGCTTTACAAACAAGTTAAAGATTTCTATATACAATATATATATATTTTACTGAGAATGATCTCGTCTATATGTATACCGATGGACTACGTTTGATTTGCACAAGTTTGAACCTGGTTCCCGACATCAGTATTAAATGGGCTAATATCAAAGAATTTTTTGATAATGCAAATTTTGGACCAAAGTCCAAATAAATTCTAGATGAATGCCAATAAATTTTCTCTCTGTTGGAGATGCTTCTCTGGTTCGTGAGTAATTCTAGCTATATTGACCTCCCAACTTAGAATGCTTGGATGCACTCCAGGAAACTATACCTTGCCTACATGATTTACTGTGTATTTATCTATTCAAATTAATTCATTACCTACTGCATAAGATACTATAGTTGTTAATTCATGTTCCTTATTTTCAGTCTCATTACCTTTTATTACCTATTGTCACCTATTAGATAGGACACACAGAACTTGATACACTTATTTGACTATCTTATTTATCAGTGTTAGGGTGGACGTATCGTGGATTCCATACGAATAGTATCACAGGGTTGGGGAGGACAGTTAACAGGCATATGGGCTAGCCAATTTGGTAAACTGTAGTCTCCGGAGAAACTACAGAAATGATAAACTTGATGATATTTATATATAGATACCCTATGACATTCGCTGAACGTTACTAACATTTTACTTATTTATATATATTAGTCAGTATATCAGGCGATGGTCGCTAGCCATGAGCTATGTCGATTGTTGATATATATTATCATGTGTATGTGTGTGTGTGTGTGTGTGTGTGTGTGTGTGTGTGTGTGTGTGTATTGTCTCTATCCTTGAGCTATGTCAGATCCTATTTAGCTTATCCTGCCCATACGTCGAACTTCGTCCTCAAGTGCATTTCACGTAGTTGGCTTTAGTAGTCTTCTAGTCATCAGTTAGTTCTTATATAAATTATAATGATCAGTTTTAGTTCTTGCATGATATGTATAGTTCATCATCACGACATGTATATTTTGTATCTTGCTAAGTCTATCTGAGGACATAGTTCCCTTCCAGGTTATTACAGAGCGCTAATATAAGATTATTGGAAATATTCTTGGAATTTCAGGTATTGTTATATGATGCCTTCTTCATTACTCTTCCGCAAATGTTTATTTCTATTCTCTAGACCATAGTATTATATAGCTAGTATTGTGGATGTATTTTACTATAGATTTTTTGATATTATATCGGATTCTAGACAGGGTTAGTATGCTTCAACGGGTCCATTAAATTAGGAAATCCTTCAGAGTCGTACTAGCTGGCCATTGCAACGTGGTCATGCGTATTTTGGGATTTGGGCATGACATAATGCATAGTCCATTATTTCATACACCCTACGTATTAGTTTGAATCCTCATATTGTTGTAATATGATAACTTGATAGTTAGTATCCATCTCAAAATCTACCTCAGCTCCATCTTATACACCCTGAATTACTAGTTGAACTACACTGTACAGAACCTCATATACTGCTATAATTTGAATAGGAGTATACTTGGATAACTCTCTCAATCAATATCTAATATTAGAATCTTAATACAACTATAATACTTAATAGGAAATAACTCATAGATCAAGTTTTTTAAAATAAACACAAAATAAAACAAAATAAATCATATTGAAATACTATCAAAATAAACGTGAATCATATTTTCTTAGACTCAAATTACACGATACTTATATTCTAGTGTCCTTACTAGATTTTTCCTCAGATAACATATCTTAGGGTCTAGGGCCTTTAACCAAAAATCATAATTAGCAGGCTTATAATGTCTAACATTCCTCAATAGACTAGGATTTGATATGCTTCCCTTAATATGCAGACCAAGAGACTAACATTCTTCAATAGGCTTAGACATGCATAGACTACAACTAAAATATGTGGCACGTACCACTTCTATAATACGATAAGTCGAGTACGTAACTAATATCTCATGCTACCCTGCAAACAATTGAACATGTATCAAAATTGTCGCATGTACATTTTTAGGATAAAAGTATGGGCAAATCTAACCATCAATAAACTGGCAATAATTTACATCTATAAACATCAACCATCCATGATTACATCTCACAAGTCTAGTTTCTATCATAAAAGATAATATACATAAAGGATTATACAACTACAAAATAAAAACTGCTACTCTACCCCCTGTCCATACTACTCCTCGGACTCATCAATGCTATATAAAGAAAATATCTCTTCCACGACCATGCCTTCATCTAATGAACAAATACTCAGTCATCAAGTTCTCACTCCAAGATTGATAAGGTAAAAATAATAAATAATATGATATTAAAAATCAAATCCAATTTTGATAGGGGTGTTAAAATAAACAAATCCCTAAATATGTATTATAATAATAACCTAAAATATAACTCTGACATATCTGTAAGTCTAGTGATTCCTTAATGTCCACACTAGTCTTATGACCTAAGTAGTCACTAACACAATTATAAAATAATTTTTCTAATGGTTTTACAATTTAGAGAACAATTCTTTGGATCTTACACTTGACTATTTTTTCGACAATAATCCAATTAACCCGGGATTAGGTTGTGACAAGGTGGCACGATGCTTAGAGTCTGCCCCTACGGTAGTTAGGATCAAGAGTAAAACATATCAATTAGTACCTATTTAATATTTTTTATCGAGATAGGCAGTGTTCTTAGGTACTCATATAAATGAAGGACCATAACGCAACTCAAGAGGGGGTGAATAGAGTAAAGCAGAATAATCTACCCAATTAAAAATTAAGCAGAGTGAAGGCAGTTAATAGCTAGCAGTGTATATGCAATATAATAAAGTAAGAGAAAGAGAGAGAGCAAATGCAAATACCGCGATGTATACTAGTTTTTCTCTGAGAGGACTAGTCCAAGTCCGAGAACTCAAGCTCAGAGTTTTATCCACTATAATCACCAATAGTAAATTACAAGATTTGATCTAAAGTCTTGCCACTTCTTTACACCACGTGATTTGATCCGAAGTCTCACAACTTCACACACCACGAGTTTTAATCCGAAGGCTCACAACTTCACACAGAAGAAGAGCTTGATGAACCAAACATTTACAACTCGAACAACTTCTAACCGAGATCGCACTTGGCACTAGAAGGCTGAGAGTTGATCATGGAGATAAGAAAGTTTAGGTTCTGAGGGTTTACTCACTATAGGATATAAAGATTGAGAATTGTTGAGTGAGTAAGAATGTAAAAATCTAACTCTATTTATAGGTTATTACCAAACCGAGTTCGACTAGAATTCGGTAGGAAATATTTAAAATTTTGAACGTTGGAGGCCACAAAATCAGGGTTAGAACAACTGGATGATTTCATACTAAATTGTAAACCCCCTGATTTTTTCAAGAATTTTTAAATTTGGATTTTCACAATTTTCTGGAATTTTCTGGGATTTTTCCCTAATTAAATTAAGGGTTTTAATTATTAAATGATTTTTAAATAATAATAAATAAAATTAAAATATTATGAAAATAATATTTTTGGGTGCAAAATGAAAAACTGGACTTAGGGTAATTTTTCTAGAATTTATCGGGCCCCGGACCTATTTTTTATCACCTAAAAACTATTATTTAGTTATTTATTTATTTATTTATTTATTTATTTATTTATTTATTGATTTATTTAATTAAATTATAACCCGGCCCAACCCTCGGCCCAACCTCCGGCCCAGCCCACCCGCCTTAACGGGTTGGGTCGGGTCCAACCGAATACGACCCGCACCCGCGACCCGCCTCTCTTCCCCAGCCCACTCCCCGCACGACCCGGTCGCCCCCGCGTCCGCCGCCGCCTCCCGCGTCAGCAGCGCCACGCCGGCCACGCACCCCGCCCGCTGCTCCTGACCCCGACCCCCTGGCCTTCTCCCCTCCGGCAAAATCCCCTCCGCCGCCAACACCTGCAACCCGACGCCGCGACCTCCGCCTGCCCTCCGCCCAGTCGACCACCGGCGCCACCCCCGCGAGGCCGCCGCCGCAGCTCCCCTTTCTCCTCCCCTTCTTCCCAGCCACAGCCGCCCCGAGCCCGACTCCGGCCGCTCGGCCACGTCCCCGCCTTTCTCGCCTCTCCTCCGCCCCGCTCGGATCCCCTCCGCATATATAAAGTCCCCCCGAGTCTCCCCTCCAATCACCTCCCCTCGCCCTAGCTCCTCCGTGCCACCGCCACCATCGCCCTAGCTCCGCCGGCGCTCTGCCTCGCTGTAGCCCCGGCGCCACCCCCGCGAGGCCGCCCAGCCGCCGCCGACCCCGATCCCCTTCCTCTTCCTCCTCCTTCTTCTCCACAGCACCCCGCCGCCTCCGGCCGCCGTGCTCACCGCCGCCGCCGCCTCGGTCCAGTCTCGCCGGCGCCGCCCCAGCCTCCTCCGGCCGGCCTCCCCCACCGCAGCCCCGCCCAGCTCCGGCTGAATCCCCAAAACCCTAACCCTAGGACTCTGTGTACAGGACACGTGTCGGACACGAGATTTTTAGGTTTTTCGGACCCTATTCAGGTACGCGTATCTCCCTGCTCGTTTACCCGTTTTCGATTCCGTCAGTTGCGTTGCGTAGCCAGCATGACCCCCTCGGTGCCCGTGCAACCCGCTCGGTGCATGGCGTCCTGTGGCGATCGCGTCCTGTGGCGATCAAAAATAGAAAAAAATAACGCCCCGATTCACCCCGAAACTGGGTACGCTCCGCCAAACGGGACGACTTGGTCGCGTGCGGTCTTCACAGATACGTGCGCGCCGTCGATACGGACGTGTGGGATTTCGCAGAAGTCGTTTCGGGTGTGCGTGCACACCGAAATCAACGCGTATCCGCGGGCACCGTCCCGTATCTGCCATTTCTGGAACGCGTCCTAACTTTGTGTACACACGTCGGATTGAAACGAAACTTGCGCCATCGGACTCATAGCGATACGCTGGTTCTGTGACCCCAGCTTGGTTCGATTCTGAGAACGTTGATGAAACCGCGTGTCGTGGGCCCCACAGGCCCCACTTGACGGGCGATTTTGTGATCGGCCCATCGGAATCCAATTCTGGAAGTTTCGTTGGGTTAGTATCATCGTTCCTGACCTGTTGACACTAAGTTTGGCAAATTTGGAGACCTTTGACCCTGACACATTTTTCGGTGCAAAGCGGGCCCACATGTGGACCCTGTTTTGACCCAAAATTGTCATTTTTGCCCTTGTCTCCAAATTGTACTCAAGGACAGGCGTTTCTAGCTATTTGATATTTTTTGGATCTGATGGTGATATTTATTTCAGCAACCGGAGTACCGCCTGTAATTCCAGCTGAAATCAGAGCAGCAATTAGAACCGGAACCGCCGGCAAGTGTACCTTGCCAAACTTGCAGTTTTTGCTATTTATTCCTTTGAATATATACATTATAACTGTTGTAATTGTTTAACCCTAGGGCTATGTTACGTGCTTAGTGTCCGATTATAGTCGGGTGCCAACACCGTACGCGGGGTTGTGTAACGTCACCTAGAGATGGGTATCGTGACATTTATATTCTCGTACTTGCATTATCAAGTACATTATACCCAAGACACTTGACACTATTCATGAGACAAAATCTTCCTGAGATATTCATGGTGAGTCTGTGTAGGATACATATTCATGACATTACAGTTTACTTGCTTAGAAACTATTCTGACTTACTGCATTAGTTGATCTTGCGTGACTGGACCTGAGACATTATGGAACTGTGACGTGAGATTACATGGGGTAGGGAGAGTATTACCATATCAAGGCTGATTATAATATAAATAATGTTATCTGGAGGTGTCTTAGTCTCTGATACAGAGCTTTGGTACCTTACTGGCCCTTCGAGAAAATACTGCTATGGTTTCTTCGACACTGATCCTGTAGTAGTCTCAGCCTGAGTATGACTAAAGCTCTCACTTGCATATCACTTAGCTGGTTTATTTATTTACCCTATTGTTCCTTATTTCTGTACTGCATTTATTTGGCTTGTATTATCTGTACCTTGTTATGTCCCCTGAGGACCTGGAATGGACTATGTCCCCAGGTATAGCCGAAGAGATCGACCCCGAGGTGTACGGAACAGGAGCACTTCTCGGAACAGAACAGTAACCTGAGCACGAGATCGTGGCAGAAGACTTCTCCTGAGTACCGGCTCCATATACTCAGTATTTCTATTTCCAGTTGATTTATTTCCTGTCTATTTGCATTCGATGTACCAGACATATTCTCGGATTGTTCCCAAGACACTTATTTGAGATTGCTTATTTATTCTATTACATTATTTCTGGCATTTAATCTGTGATTATCTGTTGTGGATGAGATTAGTATAGACTGTGACTTGTACTGTTGGATCTATTTATTGTTAGACTACAGCTTAAGCATGCCCTGATGGATCCATTAAATTGGGTTGTCCATCGGTGCGTGCTGCTGGCCATTGCCACGTGTCCGGTCCCTCGGTATTTTGGGACTGGGACGTGACATTATTTTTTTGGTGGCCCATGCAGGACAACGGCTAAATTATTCGGTTTCAACTTAGGGACCGAACAGGCCTGCAATAAGATAGGATAAGTTTTAGGATCTCATCCACTTGCTTGAATCATTCTTGATCTCTATATCGACTTCAAAAATAATTTACTTGCATCCTGCCTTGATTCCTGTGCGCCTTTTATTGTTTATTTTGGATACAGGAAAATGGACCCACAAGAGTGCAACGAGACTCCCGCCGGAACACCACAAGCTACAGGTGTCACCTATGACGACGAAGTAACACCAGTCGGAGGAGTTCCATCAACTCAACAGAGCTAGCAGGCAGGTTCGTTCCACCAGCGCCCGTATTCCCACAAGGACAGCCGATTGACGGGCAACAGATATTCCAAATGATCTACGCGATGATGCAAGCCCAACAACAATTCCAACATGAGGCTCAGCATTGTGAGGCTGATTACTTGAGGAGCAGCATCATAACTGCACTGGAGCAGGCCAACCTACCAGCCACAGCCGCCCCGAGCCCGACTCCGGCCGCTCGGCCACGTCCCCGCCTTCCTCGCCTCTCCTCCGCCCCGCTCGGATCCCCTCCGCCTATTTAAAGTCCCCCCCCGAGTCTCCCCTCCGATCACCTCCCCTCGTCCTAGCTCCTCCGCGCCACCGCCACCCTCGCCCTAGCTCCGCCGGCGCTCCGCCTCGCTGCAGCCCCGGCGCCACCCCCGCGAGGCCGCCCAACCGCCGCGGACCCCGACCCCCCTTCCTCTTTCTTCTCCTTCTTCTCCACAGCGCCCCGCCGCCTCTGGCCGCCGTGCTCACCGCCGCCGCCTCCGCCCAGTCTTGTCGGCGCCGCCCCAGCCTCCTCCGGCCGGCCTCCCCCACCGCAGATCCCCCCAGCTCCGGCTGAATCCCCAAAACCCTAACCCTAGGACTCTGTGTACAGGACACGTGTCGGACATGTGTCGGACACGAGATTTTCGGGTTTTTCAGACCCTGTTCAGGTACGCGTATCTCCTTGCTCGTTTACCCATTTTTGATTCCGTCAGTTGCGTTGCGTAGCCTGCATGACCCCCTCGGTGCCCGTGCAACCCGCTCGGTGCATCGCGTTCTGTGGCGATCGCGTCCTGTGGTGATCAAAAACAGAAAAAAATAATGCCCCGATTCACCCCGGAACTGGGTACGCCCCGCCAAACAGGACGACTTGGTCGCGTGCGGTCTTCACAGATACGTGCGCACCGTCGATACGGACGTGTAAGATTTCGCAGAAGTCGATTCGGGTGTGCGTGCACACCGGAATCAACGCGTATCCGCGGGCACCGTCCCGTATTCGCCCTTTCTGGAATGTGTCCTAACTTTGTGTACACACGTCGGATTGAAACTAAACTTACGCCATCAGACTCGTAGCGATACGCTGGTTCTGTGACCCAAGTTTGGTTCGATTCTGAGAACGTTGATGAAACCGCGTGTCGTGGGCCAAATAGGCCCCACTAGACGGACGATTTTGTGATCGGCTCATCGGAATCCAATTCTGGAAGTTCCATTGGGTTAGTATCATCGTTCCTGACCTGTTAACACTAAGTTTGGCGAATTTGGAGACCTTTGACCCTGATACGTTTTTCGGTGCAAAGCGGGCCCATATGTGGACCCCGTTTTGACCCGAAATTACCATTTTTGCCCTTGTCTCCAAATTGCACTCAAGGACAGGCATTTCTAGCTATTTGATATTTTCTGGATCTGATGGTGATGTTTATTTTAGCAACCGGAGTACCGCCTGTAATTCCAGCTGAAGTCAGAGCAGCAATTGGAACCGGAACCGCAGGCAAGTGTACCTTGCCAAACTTACAGTTTTTGCTATTTATTCCTTTGAATATATACATTATAACTGTTGTACTTGCTCAACCCTAGGGCCGTGTGACGTGATTAGCGTCCGATTATAGTCGGGTGCCAACACCGTACGCGAGGTTGTGTAACGTCACCTAGAGATGGGTATCGTGACATTTATATTCTCGTACTTGCATTATCAAGTACATTATACCCAGGACACTTGACACTATTTATGAGACAAAATCTTTCTGAGATATTCATGGTGATTCTGTATAGGATACATATTCATGACATTACAGTTTACTTGCTTAGAAAATATTCTGACTTACTGCATTAGTTGATCTTGCGTGACTGGACTTGAGACATTATGGAACTGTGACATGAGATTACATGAGGTGGGGACAGTATTACCATATCAAGGCTGATTATAATATAAATAATATTATCTGGAGGTGTCTTAGTCTCTGATACAGAGCTTTGGTACCTTACTGGCCCTTCGAGAAAATACTGCTATGGTTTCTTCGACACTGATCCTGTAGTAGTCTCAGCCTGAGTTTGACTAAAGCTCTCACTTGCATATCACTTAGCTGGTTTATTTATTTACCCTATTGTTCCTTATTTCTGCACTACATTTATTTTGGCTTGTATTATCTGTACCTTGTTATGTCCCCTGAGGACCTAGAATGGACTATGTCCCCAGGTATAGCCGAAGAGATCGACCCCGAGGTGTACGGAACAGGAGCACTTCTCAGAACAGAACAGGAACCTGAGGACGAGATCGTGGCAGAAGACTTCTCCTGAGTACCGGCTCCATATACTTAGTATTTCTATTTCCAGTTGATTTATTTCCTGTCTATTTGCATTCGATGTACCAGACATATTCTCGGATTGTTCCCAAGACACTTATTTGAGATTGCTTATTTATTCTATTGCATTATTTCTGGCATTTAATCTGTGATTATCTGTTGTGGATGAGATTAGTATAGACTGTGACTTGTACTGTTGGATCTATTTATTGTTAGACTACAGCTTAAGCATGCCCTGATGGATCCATTAAATTGGGTTGTCCATCGGTGCGTGCTGCTGGCCATTGCCACGTGTCCGGTCCCTCGGTATTTTGGGACTGGGACGTGACATTGTTTTTTTGGTGGCCCATGCAGGACAACGACTAAATTATTCGGTTTCAACTTAGGGACCGAACAGGCCTGCAATAAGATAGGATAAGTTTTAGGATCTCATCCACTTGCTTGAATCATTCTTGATCTCTATATCGACTTCAAAAATAATTTACTTGCATCCTGCCTTGATTCCTGTGCGCCTTTTATTGTTTATTTTGGATACAAAAAAATGGACCCACAAGAGTGCAACGAGACTCCCGCCGGAACACCACAAGCTACAGGTGTCACCTATGACGACGAAGTGACACCAGTCGGAGGAGTTCCATCAACTCAACAGAGCTAGCAGGCAGGTTCGTTCCACCAGCGCCCGTATTCCTACAAGGACAGCCGATTGATGGGCAACAGATATTCCAAATGATCTACGCGATAATGCAAGCCCAACAAAAATTCCAACATGAGGCTCAGCGTTGTGAGGCTGATTACTTGAGGAGCAGCATCGTAACTGCACTGGAGCAGGCCAACCTACCAGCTCGACGGCCTTCGACGGGCTCTATCACTGACTTCCGCCAACTGAAGCCCCGCACTTTTTCTGGTAAGGAGGAGCCCACAGAAGTTTATGAGTGGCTCACCAACATACAACATCAACTGGAAGCAGCAGAGCTACCACAGGAACGTTGGATGATTGCCGTCAGAATGCAATTGACGGGCAATGCTCATCACTGGTGGCTATCCGAAGAGAGACGACTCGGACCAGACCGAGTCACTTGGAAGGAGTTCTCCAGACTCTTCCAGGAGATGTACATTCCGGCTATCGCACGATCAGAACTTCGGGACAAGTTCAATCGCCTCACTCAGGATGCTATGACGGTGGAAGAATACAACGCGGAATTCATTCGTCTGAGCCGCTTCGCCCCAACCCTGATCCCGACAGAGGAAGAGAAGGCCGAGAAATTCTTCGACGGACTGAACTTTGAGCTACAGAGAATGATCGGATCCGTCGTACCTACCTCTTACTCAGATGTCCTTGCTGCAGCCCGACGCATGGAACGCGTCACCAGGAGAGAGTCTCGCCTAAAGCAGCCTTCCACATCTACACCAACCAGAGCAGCACAAGAGGAGTCTGCAAAGCGTCAACAAATAAATCCACCACCAAGAGCAGCACCAAGAGCCTTATTCCTTCCTACTTGTTACTACTGCGGCAAGATAGGCCATGTCGAGAAGGAGTGTAGACGTAAATTCGGACTATGCTTGGGCTGCGGATCCAGACAGCATGCAGTGAGAGACTGCCCTGAGCATAGAGAAAGAGCACCAAGGGCGAACCAGCAAGCTCCACCAGCGCCTCAAGCAGCACCCTACCAGCCAGCCCAGCAGCAGCAGAGGAATCTACCTCAAGGACGCGGACAAGCTTACGCGATGACCATGGAGAACGCGCAGACTTATGGAGTAGCTAATGCGCGTAAGTGATTCGTAGTTATCCGTTTCTAGTCTTGTTTTAGCTCGTGCCCGTTGGTTCGTGACCTCAGCCCCAACCTAGTAATTTGTAACTTGTTAATAAATAACCTAGTTTTCTAAAAATTTGTAGTTCTTTTGCTTTAGCTCTGGAAAGTGCATAACTTTCATTCTTAGGGAAACGGTATTTCCCTAAGTATCTTGTGTTGTATTTCGAACGATACTTGTAACCGTGTCATCTCTGCTGAACGGTTATTCTTTGATTGCGAGGACGCAATTCTCTTAAGGGGGTAGATTGTAAACCCCCTAATTTTTTCAAGAATTTTAAATTTGGATTTTCACAATTTTCTGAATTTTTTTGGGATTTTCCCTAATTAAATTAAGGGTTTTAATTATTAAATGATTTTTAAATGATAATAAATAAAATTAAAATATTATGAAAATAATATTTTTGGGTGCAAAATGAAAAACTGGACTTAGGATAATGTTTCTGGAATTTATCGGACCCCAGACCTATTTTTTATTACCTAAAAACTATTATTTAGTTATTTATTTATTTATTTATTTATTGATTTATTTAATTAAATTATAACCCGGCCCAACCCTCGGCCCAACCTCCGGCCCAGCACACCCGCCTTAACGGGTCGGGTCGGGTCCACCCGAACCCGACCCACACTCGCGACCCGCCTCTCTTCCCCAGCCCACTCCCCGCACGACCCGGTCGCCCCCGCGTCCGCCGCCGCCTCCCGGGCCGCCGCGCCACGCCACGCCGGCCACGCACCCCGCCCGCTGCGCCTGAACCCGACCCCCAGGCTGTCTCCCCTTCGTCAAAATCCCCTCCGCCACCGCCACCTGCAACCCGACGCCGTGACCTCCGCCTGCCCTCCGCCCAGTCGACCACCGGCACCACCCCCGCGAGGCCGCCGCCGCAGCTCCCCTTTCTCCTCCCCTTCTTCCCAGCCACAGCCGCCCCGAGCCCGACTCCGGCCGCTCGGCCACGTCCCCCGCCTTCCTCGCCTCTCCTCCGCCCCGCTCGGATCCCCTCCTCCTATTAAAAGTCCCCCCCCGAGTCTCCCCTCCGATCACCTCCCCTCGTCCTAGCTCCTCCGCGCCACCGCCACCCTCGCCCTAGCTCTGCCGGCGCTCCGGCTCGCTGTAGCCCCGGCGCCACCCCCGCGAGGCCGCCCAGCCGCCGCGGACCCCGACCCCCCTTCCTCTTCCTCCTCCTTCTTCTCCACAGCGCCCCGCCGCCTCCGGCCGCCGTGCTCACCGCCGCCGCCTCCGCCCAGTCTTGCCGGCGCCGCCCCAGCCTCCTCCGGACGGCCTCCCCCACCGCAGCTCCGTCCAGCTCCGGCTGAATCCCCAAAACCCTAACCCTAGGACTCTGTGTACAGGACACGTGTCGGACACGTGTCGGACACGTGTCGGACACGAGATTTTCGAGTTTTTCGGACCCTGTTCAGGTACGCGTATCTCCTTGCTCGTTTACCCATTTTTGATTCCGTCAGTTGCGTTGCGTAGCCTGCATGACCCCCTCGGTGCCCGTGCAACCCGCTCGGTGCATCGCGTCCTGTGGCGATCAAAAACAGAAAAAAATAATGCCCCGATTCACCCCGAAACTGGGTACGCCCCGCCAAACTGGACGACTTGGTCGCGTGCGGTCTTCACAGATACGTGCGCACCGTCGATACGGACGTGTGGGATTTCACAGAAGTCGATTCGGGTGTGCGTGCACACCGGAATCAACGCATATCCGCGGGCACCGTCCCGTATCCGCCCTTTCTGGATTGCGCCCTAACTTTGTGTACACACGTCGGATTGAAACGAAACTTACGCCATCGGACTCGTAGCGATACGCTGGTTCTGTGACCCAAGTTTGGTTCGATTCTGAGAACGTTGATGAAACCGCATGTCGTGGGCCAGACAGGCCCCACTTGACCGGCGATTTTGTGATCGGCTCATCGGAATCCAATTCTGGAAGTTCCGTTGGGTTAGTATCATTGTTCCTGACCTGTTGACACTAAGTTTGGCGAATTTGGAGACCTTTGACCTTGATACGTTTTTCGGTGCAAAGCGGGCCCATATGTGGACCCCGTTTTGACCCAAAATTACCATTTTTGCCCTTGTCTCCAAATTGCACTCAAGGACAGGCGTTTTTAGCTATTTGATATTTTCTGGATCTGATGGTGATATTTATTTCAGCAACCGGAGTACCGCCTGTAATTTCAGCTGAAGTCAGAGCAGCAATTGGAACCAGAACCGCAGGCAAGTGTACCTTGCCAAACTTACAGTTTTTGCTATTTATTCCTTTGAATATATACATTATAAATGTTGTACTTGCTCAACCCTAGGGCCGTGTGACGTGATTAGCGTCCGATTATAGTCGGGTGCCAACACCGTACGCGGGATTGTGTAACGTCACCTAGAGATGGGTATCGTGACATTTATATTCTCGTACTTGCATTATCAAGTACATTATACCCAGGACACTTGACACTATTTATGAGACAAAATCTTTCTGAGATATTCATGGTGATTCTGTGTAGGATACATATTCATGACATTACAGTTTACTTGCTTAGAAACTATTCTGACTTACTACATTAGTTGATCTTGCGTGACTGGACTTGAGACATTATGGAACTGTGACGTGAGATTACATGAGGTGGGGATAGTATTACCATATCAAGGCTGATTATAATATAAATAATATTATCTGGAGGTGTCTTAGTCTCTGATACAGAGCTTTGGTACCTTATTGGTCCTTCGAGAAAATACTGCTATGGTTTCTTCGACACTGATCCTGTAGTAGTCTCAACCTGAGTATGACTAAAACTCTCACTTGCATATCACTTAGCTGATTTATTTATTTACTCTATTGTTCCTTATTTCTGTACTGCATTTATTTTGGCTTGTATTATCTGTACCTTGTTATGTCCCCTGAGGACCTGGAATGGACTATGTCCCCAGGTATAGCCGAAGAGATCGACCCCGAGGTGTACGGAACAGGAGCACTTCTCGGAACAGAACAGGAACCTGAGGACGAGATCGTGACAGAAGACTTCTCCTGAGTACCGGCTCTATATACTCAGTATTTCTATTTCCAGTTAATTTATTTCCTGTCTATTTGCATTCTATGTACCAGACATATTCTCGGATTATTCCCGAGACACTTATTTGAGATTGCTTATTTATTCTATTGTATTATTTCTGGCATTTAATCTGTGATTATCTGTTATGGATAAGATTAGTATAGACTGTGACTTGTACTGTTGGATCTATTTATTGTTAGACTACAGCTTAAGCATGCCCTGATGGATCCATTAAATTGGGTTGCCCATCGATGCGTGCTGCTGGCCATTGCCACGTGTCCGGTCCCTCGGTATTTTGGGACTGGGGCGTGACATAGGTGACCGAGTTCGGTATGAATTTAGGGAAAATTTGGCCCGAGTTTGGTTTACTTATTTTAGGTAGATCCAAGTTTGTTTGTGGACTAGTTTGGTAGATAGCTTCAAGATATTTTTGGCCTGATTTCTGGGTGGATAGATTTTAGACTATTTGAGTGGACTGAGTTACTTTTTAGTTTCAGTGCGACTTGACTTACATAAGTCCTGTAATAAAATAAAATAAAAGATTACATATGAAAACCAAGAGCACTGATGACGCCAAACTTCTCAAACATCTCCTGACTTGAAGACAATTTTTTCCTTGACGATAATTGTCTAAAGATAACCAGAACTGGGAATCTGAATACCTTTTGGGGGCTTCGCCTCCAAACCCCCACGAGGGGCACTTCCTCCTCGACCCCCGTCCGGTGACCGGACAGCGGAACCCCCGGGTGCGAGGCTCCAGATAAGTCGTAGGCGGTTGGACAAAATCTTCTGGTATAACGCCGTATTTGGCTCATCGTCATATAGCATATGTCTATTTCTAATCTTGCTTATTGCTTTCTGTAAGTACATGTTAGATGAACAAAAAAATATACAGAAGCAAATATTACATATCTGGACAATGTTGAGTTTAAGTAGACGATACTATAGTGATTGATCGGTTACCATAATACTAAACTTAATCGATTGGCCATATTCAAAAACTCAACATAAATATTGGGCCAACAATAATGACTCAGGTAAGTGAGCTAAGTCTCATGCACTCACTTCACAAGGCCTTACAAAATGAGCTAGAAAACTGATCAATTTTAAGCATTATTTATATAGGAAAATTCTATACAATGTAATCCAAATTGTTCCCCCCTACCCAATGATGCAATCTAAAATAACATACAACATTAAGTCTGTTATCTTATTAAATCTGTTATTTTCTAGTTCAGGTAAGTATCTTGAGTTGTCTACCGTAGGTATCACATAAAACCAAGAATACTTTTTCAGTAGGAAATTTCCATTCTTTAGAATAACACAAGTATCTTTATACGTACAAAATATTACATAATACGAGAATACTACTCAACATAATATTCTATCAAATAAGATATGGTATGTATCTCGATCTATGTAGCAAGTATCACGTAGTATGAGTATATAACTCAACATGATATTATATAACTCAACATGATATACTGGAACAAATCATATACAATTGGATTAAATATTTGTTATGTTACGTGTTATCATGTATGTATCTCTAACACTTAGGCTATTCAAACCCTAGATATATTCAAAGTTACCAAGAGTATGCCTCTAACAATATATGACTAACTAAATTAGGGTTTAATACGATCAGAAATCATTAGACTTCAAAATTTGGTTATCTTTCATAATTCTCAGAATTTTTGACAAAGTATCCTTTATACTTCGAGCTTTGACAGTTTCACATAATAATATATAATGACCGGGAGCAACTCTCTGTAGAATCACTAGGTTAACATCCCTTTGGCAGAATAACTCACAGCACATATACACAGTTATAATCAAGCCAAAAAAAAATATAAATATTAATAATAAGTAAAATTTGCTTACATTGACAACTTAGCAATAACTATTGATCTTGCTAGATGTGTTCTTCCAAAGCAATAAAATAGGTAAGTTAAAACATATAATGTTCAAAATAAACTTAACAACTAAATAATACTTGAACCGATAATACTTTCACATATACAACTTATTCACAAGGTTAACATTCTTGCAAAATATTGATTATTTCATTAATTCAGGTATCAATAAATCTTATAATATAAAAATATGCTTATATTACAAATTTTTATACTTATCAAGCACAAGTAATCAACTCTGTAATTCAAGAATAATCCTCAAAGTAGACTTTCCATCGATATAAAATAAATCTTCCAAATCCATGATCATAAAAATACAAGTTTGATTTAAATCAATATTCCTTAATTTCCAATATATTAAATATCTGATGGTCCGATATATAATCCTAGATTCCTACAAGTCATGTAGAACGCCATAAATTATAAGTATAAGAATCTTAAACTTGCATAATAGTTGCCTTATAACATTTTCAAAAATGTTTTTCGACAGCACTAGGGTTAGTTACGTAAATCGTTATCGGTACATAAATCGGGTAAGACTTAACATAGAGCTTATTTTAACATACTTCCTTCTAGGTCTAGCTAGGCTTGTGTGACATACATAGATTAACATGCATCTATAAGCACATAACCATGATAACATGTATTTATAAACATAAACACTTATAAGAATTATTTTTTTTGTCCTACAATAAATTTAAAGTATAAATCAACTTGTGTCCTACGATTACATCGATGAACATACTTGTGTAATAACATAAAATCATTAATAAAATATGCATACAATATTACACACACACACACACACACACACACACACACACACACACACACACACAGAGTCTGACCACCCCTAGATTCTACACCATAGCCTGGATAAAATCACGGTCGGGAACGTGTTGTGCATGCCACGGGAATCAGATCAAGTTAGTCGTATTCTGCAGGTGGGTCAATGGCGGCCGGAGCTCCACGAGGGTGCGCGACAGGATATAGATATGATCAGGAGTGTGAAGGTGGATGTGGCTATACCAGCAGATGTGTGGTCGTGGAAAGGTTCTACTACATTTAGGTTTTTTTAAAGTACGATATATGAGAGTACGCGAGAGAGTCACGCCAAAATAAACTGATTTGAGTTCATATAAGTCAAGGGTACAGCGATAAAATTTTTGCTGTGCATGTATAAGTTGATAATGGTAAGGTTTCTCACCCTAGATCGACTTGCGCGCTTCGGTGTTCATACGGCTGGCCAGGGGTGTGTTCTATGTAATCGACATGAAAAGACAATAGGGTATCTTTACTTTGAATGCCTATTTATATGGGACGTATGGCTACATCAACTTCGAAAGCTGCATATGAGGTGCGGTGGTAGACAAGAGATGTATTCAATAATGGTGGACATAAAAAACTCCAGAAGCAAGGGATCTCGTTGGTTCTCGGAAGCTCGGATCAGGGTAGCGGCGGTCGTGTGGCATGTATGGAAAGATAGAAACAGACGTATCTTCGAGGGAGACTCTACGCCAAAGATTGGTGTACTAAATAGCATATAGTATGATGTACGGGTCCTTGGCATGCGACATGTCTGATTTGACTGCCAATTTTATACCATTTTTATTTTATTAATGGAATTACCTTCTTCCAATATATATATATATATATATATATATATATATATATATATATATATATATATATATATAGAGAGAGAGAGAGAGAGAGAGAGAGAGAGGACTTGCCTTTCTTTCTTAGTAAAAGGGGTGTGTCTTCCGGTTGAAAAGTGCCAAAAATAATATGTTCTTCCCTCTATTTAGGTTAGAAGTTTTCAAGTATAAGATGTAAAATGTGTGTACCTTCTTTTCTAAGGAAAAGAAAATAAAAATAAAAATAAAAAATGGTTTAAGTAAAAAGTGTCTTCCTTAGCTTCCAAGCTAAGAAATACCAAGTTGTGTCAGTTCTCATCTTATTGTGTGAGTTCTCACCTTTATTTTCTTAATAAAGAGAGTGATATGGAGAGGCTTTGAGCCTGGGGTGGCCAGCCTTGGCTTGGGGGAGCAGAAGGAAGTAGGAAAGAAAGTAAGGTATCAAAAAGAATTTAAATAAAAATTGAAAGGTTTTTAATATCAAATGTATTCTTTAGAATCCGATAGAAATTACAAGAATTTTATGGACGGGAAGGGATACGGTCGGCCATGCCTGGGAGAGGTGAGGTGTCAAAAAAATGATGACTATGCCTTTCGAAAGCACGGGATGTGGGGACAAGATTAATCCCAAAATCGAGGTGATGACTAATCGTTTCAAGTAGCTTGCAAGAACCTCAAGTCCTCGATGACAAGAAATCACCATCCTATTATAATATAAAATTTATATGAAAATAGGTATTATTATTTCAAAATATCAAAACTAAAAAAAAGTATATTAATAAAATAAAAAAAATTCTGGTAAAATATTTTTTGTATATTTTTTTCGTAAACTTATTAATATGATAATAAAGTTATAGGAAATAGTTACGACACCTCATATCCATGATGAGATTATTTTACCATTTCTTCTGCTTTATTTTATTATAGTGGTTTGATAGTGGAATTGTCTCGACCTGACTGTTTTCTTTCTGTTGTATTAATTTTATAGTGGTGGTCGATAGATTTTCAAAGTATGCCACCTTCATGGAGGAAGACTCTCCAAAGAACGAAAGCCAGGATCTTTCAGAAAATGGATTACTATTTGAAATGTTGAACCAGGACTATGTTCAAAATCCAGTCTGAATCAGAGATTATTTTGATGATCATCGATTAGTTAATAGATTTCTTCTTTGATTTGACCTTTCATTCAAGTTGCGGATGATGCTGTTGAATGGAGATAAAAGATAGGACAGAGAAGGAGAAAGGGTGAAGTTTTGGTCTTTCTACTCGGTCCTCCTTTCGATTCAATACTTATTATTCACTGGTACTTGATTAATTTTATTTTTTTATTCAGTAGATGAATATATATATATATATATATATATATATATATATATATATATATGTGTGTGTGTGTGTGTGTGTGTGTGTGTGACCTGTCTTTGTGATTTGTAAAATGGAGTTCATATTTATTACATACAACTATTTTTGTGCTTGAGAGACATGATCAGAGGTTGGAAGCAAATTTTATTGACCTTATTGTCAGACCAGATTATAAAGAGGGTGTAAGTACAATGACATGAAGACAAGCCCGAGATTCTGGAAAAGTTGGACGGTGGAGGTATGATCAGAGTGATTATTTTGCTCCATTGACGATCGGACACAACTATGGGATGGGAAGTGTAACAGGGGGGACAAATAGGATCTTGGTATAGAGGCTGTTGTTCTACTATCGAAATAGTCAGGCTTTAAAAAGTTGTGAAGTGCCAAGTATTTATAGAGAGATGATCGTCCGGTCATTGCCGCTGAGTAGAATCTTCCTTAGGCATGATTGTGGCCTATGACGGATAATGCGTAGGCCACATTCTAATTTGAACGATAGTGATCGTGACCCTAGAAAGAAGCGGTTCCCTCTTGAGATGCCAAGTTGCTTGCAGTTGATTCAATTATGCCCTATGTTCGAGTTGTGGGAGACGAATAGTGGCCGATGATTGGCAAATGGTTGTCTACGTACATAGTTAGGCTGGAGCTTTTGGCGGATGAAATGGCAGTCGTGGTAGAAGTGGATAAAACTACCTCCTACGTCATCAGCTTCTTGATGAATGTCGTGGGAATTGAGGAGTCATGGGAGACATGAAAAACTCAGGCGTCGAAGAGTTATAAAAGACTTGGATTCTTTGGAGTGAGAAAGATGTGGCATCATGGGAGTCATGGAAGAAGTGGATGTTGTGGAGCGAGGAAGACTTGGCATCGTAGGAGTCATAAAAGAATGACTCTACTTCAGGTATTCTGGTGGGGCAGATGGCGGTCGTTTGACTTCTTTACACGGATGGTAGACCCGTGTAAGTACGTTGTATTAGAAGGAGTGAAATCTTGTTGTTTATGGCTGATGTGGCTGACGTGTCTAAATAATGGCCTGTGCACTTAAGGTTACATGTCGCCTGCAACGTATAATATTTTGATGGTCTTTCATGTGGATATGAAAGGCTGTATTTTTCTTCCGCTGGAGTTTAGCTGTTGGGGTCTTTATCAGAGGTGAGTTCGATTGAGATTTCAGCGAGTGCTACAGCACTGGGTTTTCCGCTGGAGTCCATTGGGATTGGGTCTTCTGTGGGGATCTCTTGGAGTTAATTTTTCTTACTAGCATATGGACTTGAAGATTTTTTATGCTTCTACAGAACCCCTTTAAATTTTTTTGAAGGGGTCTTCAAAAAAATACTTTGAACAATAAAAGCATGGCCAGTCTTTGCGTAGGGAACTAGAGTATATGAGACGACTATCAGAGACATTATCGGAGAAGGACATGTACTGGCATTGTATCGCCTTTGAGGGAGAGAACGGGTCAGGAAACACTATAGGACATCCTAGGAGAGGCATGATGTGCTTTGCTAGAGAGGTAACTTAAAGTCTTGGTCTGACGTGGCAGGCAACCATTGGTAGGCCAAGACTTTGGTGCTTCGAGTGGAGGAATGCTTCGTCTAATAGGGTGCGCCTAGGATTTTACATGCAGCCGTTTGGGATTTTAAGGTTCATCATAAGAGGTTGTCAGGTTCTGAACTTTTCACACATCAGTTGTAGTTTGTTCTCTTCCCTATGCACTGCCTCGAGTAGCCGAACCGCTATCTCCGTTGTTTATATATATAAGGACTTCGTAGTCATGTTGTTTTTAAGTTACCCAACTATGCCTCCTAAGAGGAATTCTCGTTGGGACCCTTGAGAGTATGTTGCTCCCTTCTACAGCTCTCCGCCTTCAGTATGTTATGGTGTTGCGGTGCCTCTTGTCGTCCCTCGGGAGAAGACTTCCATGTTTGGGTCAGCGACTTCTGCTCCGGTGCCTTCTTCAACGTCAATGAAGAGGGTATGAAAAGATGACTAGTTGGTTTTGGCAAGTTGGATCTTGTCTTCTTTTTCCCTGACACTCGAGGCCATTGCCAAGCTCGTGCTGCCGATTCCAAAATATGATTCCCTTCCTCTCGCTCCAGACGAGAAGGATGTTCTAGGGACAATGGAATTCATATGCTGATTGTTCCATAATTCGGGCATACGTAACTTGCTAGATCTTGTGGACATTATCGGCAATTCTGACTGTCCTTCCCCTTGACTGTGTTCCGCTTTCCTTCTTATTTTCTTCTCTTTTGAATGGGCCTATGTGGTCGGGCTCTATAATCTTCCTTTTTGTTGCTAATGTGAAGTTTCCTTCCCTTTTATTATTTTTGTGCTGGTTCTGTGAGTATGCATGTTAGGAAGCAGTTTCCTAATACTTAGGGTTATATTTTTGATTTAGGAACTGCAACTGTCTCATGATGGCGAAGTAAAACCTATTTAAGGGATAAGATATGACCAATGTCTAGAAGTTTTTCAAACTTGTTGCAATTATAGTATATTTGATGGTCTAAAGTGTTCGATTGTTCAAAGGTAGTGGAGACATGAACAAACTTTTAGATAAACATCTTGAAGGGAAGGTTTGACATTACTTGACATATCCTGGGACAAAATAGGCTATATGGGAAATATGTATTTTGGGGCTATCAGAGGTATGTTGTTGGACTTGATAGCTGTATAATCCCAAGGAAGTATTTTATCAAGGAGGAGTCTTGACTACAACAATGGATCTGGAAAGGATATAGGGTAATGATAACTTTTGGAGAAAGCTTCTGGACATATGGTCAAATCATTCACTAGTGAATGTGAGAATATGGTGGAAAACTCAATTTGACGTATGAGCATGTTTTGAGAAAAGCAAATATGCATTGATCTGTTGTGAAAGCAAAAATAGCCTATGTGGGATGGATGGAAAGCTACTGACCTGTGAAAGGATCCGACGATTGTGTATGTGACCCCATAAGTGCAAGAAACTTTATTGGATACAAACAAGAAAGACATGATGCGAATAAACTAAAATATATAGAAAACCTACCAATCCTCTCGGGATTATGTGAAACCCTTGTTCCAGTTTTGATTTTCTTTTCTTGTATTGTTCAAATTTATATCTAATTGAGAAAAAAACCCCAACAATAACTAATTCCAAATCAAAGTTAAATATTCCCAAATTGTGTATTACAATAATACCAATAAATTCAAGTTTAAGTAGAATCAAAACTATTGAATTTCAAAATCAAAATTGCCAAATCCTCCCAATAAGATAATTGTCATTAATCTTCCTAGTGGTTTAATAAATTCAAATCTCATTCCAAATATTAGTGCTATAATAATACTATAGCTAACCAGCCTAGCAAATATTTCCATATATTTATATAATTTAAATTAATTAGAAGATTTCTAAAACAATAACCCTAGTAATGCATGATAGTTCAACTAAAATGAAAATCCTATTTATAATAGCAGTAATAAAAAAATAAAAATAAAATAATAATAATAATAATAATAATAATAATAATAGTAGACGCCTTTTTCCCAAAGGCCGATGAGCGCCCTCTTCTGCTTGTGGTGAAGAAAATAATGTTAATAATAATAATAATAATAATAATAATAATAAAATATTCTAGTTTTGTACATATTAAATCACTATAACTATTTATCAATTACTCTCCATATTCCTTTTAGTCTCATTCTCATCAATGTACATCCAATTACACTTCTATTTCAAATAATTACCAACTTTTCCTCAATCACATATTTATGGCCTATTTAAAATCTTTCCGTATAATAGATACTAGCCATTATTTCTCCATAAACTATGCACCACTCATTTTCTTTTATTCTATACCTATACACTTTTTTTCAAATTATACACGGATCAACTCGTCCACAACTATAGCTAGAATTCCTATTAGGCACACATAATGAATCCTCCTTTCAAGTTTACATCATTTTGACATCTTTAATAATTGATATTCTTCCATTATAGAAAGTAATATTATGATTTAAATGAAAATGCAAAAGTATAAAAGATTATTATAGAAGCGTGGAAAAGACGTATCAATGAGCCCAATGTCCATGCGTCCCAGAACAAAACTTAATAGATGTTGGACTGTATGGACACCTTGCGGTCCAGAAAAGGGACACCCATGCGGTCCAAAACAAACGTCCTGACAACTGGCCACAGGACGACCTGACATGATGTCCTGACAACAAAGATGGCGCCTGACACAGAATCCTGATAAAAATTATTTTTTTTGATCGCCTCGAAAGACGAGAACACACTAAGAGGCAGAGGTCCCAAGGATGGTGCAGAGTCACGTGGATAATACGATAAAAAGACCCCATGTGGCTCTGGCCCATGCATCCCAGACTCCATGCGGTCCATGCGTCTCTGGCCCATGCATCCTAGACTCCATGCGTCCCATCCGACTCTGGCCTATGCGTTCGAGACTGCATACAGTCCAGGCAACTCTGGCCCCATGTGTTCTAGACTCCGTGCGTCCCGTGCATCTTTGGCCATATGTGTCCCAGATTCTACGTCGACCAAGTCTTGCTATTACAAATATGTGGTCCTCTCCAACCAAATAGCGGCCGCGTGTCCATTTGACCAAGTCCTACCTACAACAGTTGAGAACTGTCCAGATACTCATCAAACAATAAAATTCCAACAAATGTTCATATGACAGCGGAGCCCGGATTCCCATGCATAGTTGTAGCACCCTTTCGTTGAGAGGGGAGATGTGGCAAACCCCACTATCCATGCGGCCCAAAATCCATGCGGCTACAAATATGACTATAAATAGTAGGGTACCAGACCCGGAGTGGGAGAGCTGTGAATCAACACTTAAGGGGAGAGAAGAGCTACTGCATCGGACCGTCCACGGAGTAAAGATAGTTGCTACACTCCTAACCCTCCATCGTCACCCCCTAGAAAATAAATTTGTACTTAGATTGTCATCTAGGACTCTTCTTTGTACTTTGTTATTTTGTTAATCAAATCTAGTTCTCCCAGTTCTCTTTTTGATTTAAATGACAAACACGGTGGCCACTCTCCTGGGGACTTCCTTCTCCTCTGTTGAGAAGTCGATAATGCAGTCCGATGCGGCCAAGCTCGGCTCTACACAAAAGATGCTAGTGGTCCGCTTCGACCAGCAAGTGTTCGAGAATATGCTCTCCAGGGACAGTGCGGGTCCTTCTCTGAGGCAATCAAAGCCCAAGAAGACCTGCAGGACGTGGGTAGCATAGGCATCTGCGCCTCACCCAACTGTGGAGCATACGCTCCCCGTCTCTCTCCCAGCCGCAGGGATCGCACATCATGCGGCCACTGTCTATGCGACAACCTCTTCCAACCAAAAGGGTGATCCACACACGAAGATCCGCAGAACGTGGGTGGCCAAGGCTGCTGCGCCCCACCCAACTATATAGCAGATGCTTCTAGCCTCTCACTCTGTTGCCAATAATGATCGCCGGATGAACACCCATAATGTCCACATCTATATGGCATCTCGGCTGATGTAGAGATTGTTCAGCACCCAGACTCTGGCAGAAAAAAATACTACGATGCCAGACGTCTTGATGATGATGCAGCTTCTATGTGACCAAGGAAAAGGTCGTATAAAACTGCACATGCGATATCAACTCACAATCGTAGACAGCAGAACGCATGCGCCCCCAATAGTACCAGAACCTCAGTTTTTGACCGTATCTCATGCGACGTATATCCTATGTGACCCAATGAGAATAGTGAAAACCCAAAGCCGAAATCTTCATATTACGTGCCTGCGGTAGTTAAGATGAAGAAGTCCACGGCAATGCGAGCTCATCTAGCTCAAGCAACTGCTCATACGATTGACTGCCAACAAGTATCACTAGTTATTACACGAGCCTCTGACAGACAGTTGTACAAGATCGACCCTTGCGTCCAGCCTACAGGGATCAATGGACAGGGCTAGTCACAAAAGTCTTCCACCAGTACCTCGGGACAAGTTCGTGTACGAACCCCAGGCCAGGAAGCAAACATAGTACCTACGCATCCGTGTTCCCAGGGTACCCAGACTCACAAAGAGGATGCAAAGGTAAAAGACCCTTCGTATAATTTATGTGACGTGATTACTCACAAGCGCAAAGAAAGGGAAACAACTACGGCGTGCGACATGCCCTCTCCGAGGCACAGCTGCGCCAACATCATTATCAATTGCTGCTGCAATAAAGTAACAATACTCACAGACAGGCAGTCAGCCTTCCGGCGACTTCACCGAAAAGCACCTACCCGGCAGCAACCCGGAGATCAGGTGCAAGTATCAGAATAAGAGGAGTTGTCCTTTGCCTCATGCTATTCAACTGGAATACTTCCCGCCACCATGGGAAGAAAGAAGTCAAATACCTTCAGTCCGATACTCTCTACCATGGCATCGAGAAGGCGATTACCCGGAGGACTGACGATGGCACCCACGGAAGGCGTCTTCCAAGGCACCCATTCAAGGAAGAACCTGTCAGTCCTAAGGGGCAGTTCTTCCGCTGAACCCCTGGGGGTGACCCAAGCTGGGGGTAGTGTCCCCCTGGATCTACGCAATAATTCGACATTCTAAGGAGACAATGATTCTCTAGGAACGAACTCCGAGATCCCGGAGGGTAGCTACTCCCACTAAGACGACACAATCTTCTACGTTGGGGGTAGTATCCCCTCTGAATCCGAGGAAGACACAACGGCTCACTCCCTCCTTGAAGACTACTCACTATAAGGGTACGACACAGGGAGTAAGACATCCACTACCCCCTTTATTTCTTCCCGCGTGATAACGGTTTACATGGCCGGAGATGACCATGAAGGCCCCAGTGACCGACAGTGCCTCGAGATGCTCAAAGCCATGATGTATACAATAAGTGCATCAATGCAAGCTTTGACCCAGACAATGTTCAAAATTAAGACAAACATGGCCTCCCAGTCTGCAAGGGCCTATGGGCAAGAAAACCTGGACCCCGGGACCAACGGAGATTCAAATACGACCCCCCTACCCGCGGGTAGTAATCCTCTCCTACCTGGCTCATCGGTGCCTTCGGCAGTAGATGAAGCTAAGAAAGTAAGGAGGAGGTCCAAGAACTTCGGGCTCTCCTAGACTCCATGAGAAATCAAGACTCACTATGTGCTCTTGGGGTGCGACAACCATACCCGATAGAGTAGAGGGATCTACCGTATCCGTCCAAGTACAAGTCCTTCAATATTGACATGTTCGACGGAAAATCTTTCCCTCGCCACTTCATGAGCTACTTCGATATCACTACGGGACACTTACCCCGTAGCGACGCTATCTTTACCAGGCTCTTCGTCGGATCATTAGCTGGGGTAGCTTTCGATTGGTTCTGCAGTCTCGAAGATAATTGTATCTCATCATTCGATGACCTAAAGAGTCTATTCCTTAACAGATTCTATGAGGCAGAAAATGATATGACTATGTCTTCTCTGATGGACGTCACCCAGGGTGAGAAGGAACTGACGCGAAACTACATCGAATGGTTTTAATATGTCGCGCTAAGGTTACCTCCTGGAAATCTCGATGCCACACCAATGGAGATATGTCGGAAGAACATGTTCCCGAAAGTCAGCCTCAAGATGGGCGAGAGCCAGTTCAAAGACTGGACAACGTTCATTGTAAGTGTTATCAACGTTGAGAATAAGCTCAAGGATGCTCGGTACTTGGGGATCCAAATCCCTATTATTGAGGAAAAAGACAAGCATCCCAGCAACAACAACAACAATAACAACAACAATAATAGCGGCAATAGCAGTCACGACGGATAGGTAAAACAGGCTATGGTCGCTACCTTGACCAAGAAGCCTGAGCAAAAGCCGGCAGAGCCTGCAAAACTGAAGGAGACTTACTTTTTCGAAGATGCTGATGTCAAACCCATTTTTGACATACTGATGCATGGAGGCAATATTTGGCTCCCTGACGTCAGGCCTCAGCCTGAGGCAACGGAGATCCCTAACCCAAAGTATTGTCACTTACACCGCTATGTCCATCACTCGACACAGGAGTGTTATATCCTGAAGCGGAACATCCAACGTCTGATAGACACCAAGGCTCTTTCTGTCACCCTCACTTTTTCAGCTATGGATAGTTTGGTAATTTAGCATAGGTATTTGTTTTAGGAATTTAATATTGAATATTAGTGTGATGATGTATAATTTATTTAATTAAGTTAAGCTATGATTATTTGTGACTAAGGTTAATTAGTCATTAGAGACTTGTGTTAATTAGTTAGTTAGAGAGAATAGACAATATTAGACTTGACACATATGGACCTATTTAGATTTGTTATGATAATTAGTGAGCCCAACTTGTACCCAAGCCCATAAGTCATTCCACTAATTAAATTAAAGAGAATTAGTTTAATTACAATTAGTTAGAGACTTCCAAAAATATCCATCCTTAATTATTTCTTATAATACAATATGTAGGGGCAACTTGGACATTTGAATTTGCTTGGGGAAGGGGGAATAGGCCGGCCACTATATAGAGGGGTTCTTCTCTCTCTCCTTATTTGTATTTTATTTTTTATCCAAAATCTAGATCCCCAATTTTTTATTTTTCCTCTATTAATTTTCTATACAAATCACCACCAATTCTCTTTAAAATTCATCACTCTTGGAGCATGGGAGCTTGGAGAAGCAAGGAGCTCAATGAGGATAAGCTTTGGAGCTAGAGATCGTGTCCGGATTGTGTCCAATTATATTTTTATTGGGAATCCATCTTTCAATTGGTAATTTCTGAATTTTTTTCTCATTATAGCTTCTTAATTATGCATTTGACCATTAGGAATGATCCCATGGCAAAGGACTACATATAAGAATAAGTTCTAGGCTATTTGGCTATGTATTGTGAGTTCCATCTAGTAATTTGTGGATATGTTGGGGGAATTATGAATTTGATACGTATCATGAGTTTCTCACATTTGACACCCTAGGTGTTTGAATAATTGACACTAGTATATTTTTATATATATGTATATATGTGTGTGTATCTTGATAGCATAGAAGAGTTGGTATGTCTGTGTTGACTGATTGTAGGAAGGGGTTTTCAGCTATCTGTGCCACTTTGTGGTGTTGGTGCACGCGAGGGTTACACTGTGCTCGAGTAGAGTGAGGGGGGTCAGGTTTTGCATAGTTCAGCAGCTACAGCAGAAATTACAATAAGTGCAGTAGCAGCAGTATCAGCAATTGCAGCAGCAACACGAGCAAGCAATTTGCAGCAGCAACATGCTCGGGCAGTATGAACTGAGGATAGATGCAAGTTTGAGTATCAATACTAGTATCAGTGGTTGTGTGTGTGGCATAAAGAGAAAGAAATGAACAATGGGGTGTCACAGTTGAGAATTGAATGCAATTACATTCAACTGCAGGTCCTGAAGAGAGCAAGTAAAAATGAGGCTCGGGTAGGGCCAAGCTTTAGACTTTGGGGTAGATAGCTGCTGTGCAAGCAATAGTTAGATGGTATCCAGATTCAGAGGAGTTTTAAGTGTGGTTGTTAGCTTGGAGTAGGAGATTTGATGAGTAAATTGAGTGTTCAGGTAAGTAAACTCAGATAACTGCTAACTTGTAGTATGTATCAATTGATATATTAAGGTATACCAGTTTTGGTACACTGATGTATATCCTTTGATACACATCAAGTTCAGTCCTTTTAGTTGTATATAATAGTCAGTGAGTTATGTTAGTTAGTATCATGTTATATGATAATATCATTTAGTATATAGTGTATTAGTTAATTAAGTTAAGTACCTATTAGTATAAAGTTCAGATTTTAATTAGTATAACTAGTGTGTCTATTAGTTAAGTTTAGTTTCCAGTTAGGAGTTAGTGTATGTAAATATCAGTTAGCTACTATTAGGTAGAGTACATATATATAGTTAGTTAATAATAAGTTTTGGCTAAGGTAATGCCTAGATTAATTAGTGAGAATTCATTAAATGACCAAATAGACTAGTTAGTTTGGTGTGGACCTAGTATAACTAGTATTGACTAATTAGTACCCAATCTTGACCCAATTACCTTAGTGTAACCTAGTAGGGCCTAGCAGAGCATGTATAGTTACATTTTAGCTCATTATTATATATTTTATACTCAATTTGACATGATATCCAAATTTAGGTGACTTCGACACCAGCTTGGATACTGAGATATACCATTTGCTCAGGACCATAGGCGAGTACATTTGTCTGTTAGTTTTTATTTCATAATAGTGTATATATCTCATATTCTAGAACTATATACTTGATTCTGACACAGTAGTTTCACGGACTGGTACTATATGGATCCTGTTAGGAGATGTTATCCCTTACCGTGTTCAGCGGGTACTCCTTCACATGTATTTCATCGTGTGTATCGTGTATTGATTTTAGTGTACTTCATGTTCATACATTACTTGTGTTCATTGTGCCCATATTCGTGTTCATAATGTGTCTTGATTGAATTCATTGGTATTAGTTGGGGATGGGGGAATAGGAGTTGGTTATGTGATCAAGCCCCATTATATTCGTGTATATGTCGATTACATATCACACGTATAATCGATTTACCATATTGTATTCATGTTCAACCTAAACCGATCACATAATGAACTTGTATTCCATGGCACATTAGCTAGTTTTTATTTCCATTATATTATAGTTATTATATTGCCTATTTTTTATTCTTGTACATTACCTGTTTACTCTAGTTTATCTCTTTCTGATATTTAGTTATCGTGTATCCTTTTCTATTATATATTATATATGCTCGATTATGTATTTGAAGCAGCTTTCAGAGGTATATACTTTGCTCCAATCCTGACTGAATATATTTTTCAGATGATTAGCTCGTAGACCAGTGTCCTACATGCTACGGATCACAGGACGACGTACCATTAGAGGATACTCATTTAGAGCAGGAGGAATTAGTACCAGAGCCTGAGGAGGTTTAGATTATTGTTAGACTTGTATTAGACTTTGTTGAGGTTATTGACATGTATATATTATTTCAGGCTTGTGGATGTATTGTGACTCTTTCTTTCGTTATTCTATCTCGTGCTTTATCTTCCTTAGTTTTCATTATGATTGAGTATAGTGTATCTTTATCAGATACCACATTGTTCCTTCGTTTGGAGTTGAGATCATTGACAGGTACCTTATATATATATTGTATGAGATGTAGAGATAGTAGAGTTGACCTAGACAATGTTCTACCGTCGATGCTGCGGCATAGGATAGGCGTTGCTCACTACTCGTGCCCTTATTACGGGTGCGGGTCATGACACTTTTCCTGAACTTTGATGATGTGACGGTCGTCGCCAATATTGTTTCCTACAATTTGGCAACTTTCCATCGATGGAAGCCCAATACGTAGTAGTCCCTGTCCCTAAGACGACTATTAAAGTTGTCAACCTTCCACCAGCTCGAAACCAGACGGCCAGGCTAATACCTCTTACCACACCAAGCGAGGAGGTCATGTGGGTCCATCCCGACCTCGTGCCAGACTTGACGCAGCCCGCAGCATCCTCCACCGCCAAGTCCAAAGGCAGGAAATCTAAGACCTGTTATACAGTTTCCTCTTCGACTGACGAGTTGGCAGCAAGTTCAACAAGATCAGGCATAATATACCAACCGATGCACAGCGATATGCCCCCGATTGTCGCGTCTACCACCACTGGTCTCAGGCCATCTCAGTCCCCACCGGTGGACAAGTCCAAACAGAAAGAGACATGCTTCGATAAACCGTTGTGCAGGGATGCACCACAAGGGCTGGAAAGGCCCTATAATTTTGACATCTTAGCACAATTAGCCCACACTCTAGAGAAATTGTCACTCTTTGAGCTTTTATGGCTCTCTAAAGACACTTGGGCTTCCCTAAGTGAGACACTACAGAATGCCGATGTCTACCTAGCGCAAGTCAAGCCGCCAACCAATGATCTTGCTGCTTATCCATATTGCTACAGTTCCATGGATGCGATACCCAATATCACCTTCTCGCAACTGGACATATTGCTCAAGAACAATAGGCACGATCGGCCTCTGTGCTAAATAAGATATATCGACGATATCAAGGTAGACCAAATATATATTGACCCAAGATCGTCGATCAGCATTATCCTGAGAAGTTTACTTCATACCCTGGGGATCCTGATGCATCGTCTGGCGGCCACCAATACCTCCATCAGCGGCTTCAATAAGGGGAGGAGCTACCCTTTAGGTAAAATCTGCCTAAAATGTCAGATCGGCGACTTAAAAAAAGAAGTCACCTGCTAGGTCATAAACGTAGATACGTCCTATAATGTCTTATTAGTACGTCCATGGATACATGAATACAAGATCGTGCCATCCACCCTCCACCAGTGCCTAAAATATGTAGACGAATACTATTTTGTAAAAATAGAGTTTGCTGACGTTGATTCGTCCTAGGGTATCGAGATTTACTACTCCGACTCGATCCTCTACAAGAAAGTCTGCCAAGATGAAGGTGGCAATGAGGCTGACGATGAAACCGAGGTCACAACAACACCCAATGAGCCTATGAGAATCTGCCTCAAGGTTCGTACCCCCGATGTTGTTGCACCCCTCATCGTCAAAAAGTGCGGGAAGGCACCTGAATCTCCAGTACCTTCCGCATCGCCAAAACCAATGGTCGTCTACCTTTGTAGGCCGAATCGACATCCAAAAGGCACCCTATCTACGCTCTCAGAACCAATGGTCATCCGCCTTCACAGGACTAGTCGACCACCAAAGGAAGACCCGGTCGCGGCTGCAACTTTTGGACCTTTGGTGGTAAAATTATGCAAAAAAACACCAAAGCCTTTGCTTACTCTGGGGGTAGCAGAGGAGAAGGATGAGATGGAGGAATATATCTACTGGATAAACTTGAGGAATATATATATCCGCCAATCAACTTCTCTTCCCCTGATGGTGTAATGCCGTTGGAAGAGATACCTTATTTCCTCAATAAAGGACTATCTTTGAACTACTTGGACCATATGCATATAAGTACACTCTACTCCCTGGAGCACGGTCTGGGCCTCCATCTGCACACACAAGTGACCACTACCTGCACTGTGCACCGCCTTCGCTCTAGTCAGGATTCTTACTTCTTAGTCCCACCCAGGAAGAAGGGAGATAAGATCATCATCTTCGGCAGAGTGAAATGCCCCCGATCCTTCATCCCAAAGGAAGTAGAACCAGAATCCGAGGTAGGCAGAATGCCACTCTACCGGTACAGCTCCAAGCCTTGCATCTTATCCAAAAGATGGGATACAACCTGGAGGTTACTGAAGGATTAAACTACGTCAAAGGCGGAAGGTCACCTTTACAACTTTCTTTCCCCTGCGAGCAAGCCCGATGATTACTATCATAAGACTAAGCATGGCTTAGGATATGTAACACCTCCTACAACCTCCAAGGGCTTAGATAAAGAAGATGAAGGACGCTCACACTCTTCAGAATCGTCAGCATGTGACTCCGACGTCAGCATTAGGAACATGCTCAGACAAACGAGGATCCACCTGAGCACTTTGAGATAGAACCTTGGGCCCAACACCTGGGTTCACAATGGGAGATGCGATTTGAGCAGCGAGAACCTCCTAACGAGGATGAAGTTGTTCAAGTCAATTTAGGTGATGAAACCTCCCCAAAGCCTATCTTCGTCAGAAAAATTCTGCCCGACGAAGATCGAGAATCCCTACTACAACTCGTCAGGGAATATATCGATGTCTTTGCCTGGAGTTACGAGGACATGCCGGGACTGGACTCCCAAATCGTGGTCTCCAAACTCAACATTCGGCCAGACGCCAAACCAGTCAAGCAATAGCAACGACGGTTCTGGCCAGACGTAATGGATTCTATTGAAGCTGAAGTCAACAAGGTGATAGCTAGTGGCTTCATCCGTAAGAAATAATACCCCGACTGGGTAGCCAACATCGTACCTATCGTTAAAAAGATTGGGAAGATCTGAGTCTGCATCGACTTTCGTGATATAAATGCGGCATATCCCAAAGATGAATTCTCTCTTCCAATCACCGACGTAATGATCGACAACACTTGTGGCTTTGAGCGTATGTCCTTCATGGATGTCTTCTCAGGCTATAACCAAATTAAGATATTTCCCAACGATGAGAAACATACGTCATTTTGGACCACGATAGGCGTATACTGCAATACGATCATGCCTTTCGGCCTGAAGAACGCAAGTGATACATATCAGTGACCTATGAGCATCATTTTTTAGGAATATCTGTGTAAGACGGTGGAATGCTACGACGACGACATCACCATCAAGAGTCGCTCCAAGGATGATCACCTCCAAGATCTGAGGACTGTGTTTGACTTAATGCATGCACACCACCTCAAAATGAACCCTACTAAGTCCTTTCTGGGAGTCTCTAGCGACTAATTCCTAGGTTTCGTCATTATTTGATAATAAACGAAAGAAATAAAATAAGGTTTATACGAAACCCTCTCTTTGGTTTACAAACAAGAAGTATAATTAATCCTATACGAGGATGTCAAGTACAATTTTTTAATCTGGGTAAATATTGCTATAGGAGGCTGATCTGCGGTCGATCACTTTGTCCCTTGGACCACACGATGATGAAGAAGCACTGTAGAAGACGGAGGAGCTTCAAAGATTGCAAGAGGGAGTGGATGCTCGATGCTAAAATTGTCGATCGCTACTCTCTGTCTGTGCTCTGGATTCTTCTCCCTCTTTCCAAAATCAATTTCCGACCCTTTTTTCCTCTTTTTCTTCGACCCTGGACCTCTGTCAACAGAGGCCTCTATTTATAGGGCTTTAGTGACAGTAACCATCCTGTCAGCGTAGAAGTCGGACAGTGGAGAGCGTAGCACTTTTTACGCGGTGGTTATAATAACTGCCACCCACGTATAAATAATCTTTTGAATGAGCGTGTGACGCGTGTCCCATTAAGAGATAATACGTATAATTGCTGCGAAGATCACGACATACAAGCCACGTAGGTAACTGCTCCTCGCGTAGAAAGGGTTGGCGTAGAAGCCATTAACTGTCACCATGGCGTAGAAGCCAAATGGTTATCAAGTTTGGCGTAGAGGCCGTCAGGTTGGCATGAAAGCTAGGTAGGCGTAGAGGCCGTCTGGTTGGCATAGAAGCCAAGTAGGCGTAGAAGCCGTATGGTTGGCATAGAAGCCATGTAGGCGTAGAAGCCGTCTGGTTGGCATAGAAGCCAAGTAGGCGTAGAAGCCTGATTCTGCATGGATAGGTGGCTAGCGTAAGAGATAGCTGATCCTCCTTCCTTGACTGAAGTCTTGAGCGTATTTTGGAGCAAATAGCCTTATCACGCACAAATACAAATATAGCCTGAGTTGGCGTATTTCGAGAAGATAGCATACGACATACTCATTATAGCTGAAAATAGCCCAGCTGGCGTATTTCAAGGAGATAGCGTACAGCGTGCTCCCATAGCTAAAAATAGCCTGATGGCGTAATGTGCAAAGTGATGATGTGGACGTATTAGCCGTAATTATGGCTCACCCAGTCTTTGAAAATAGAACCAAATCCCTTGCATTAAATGCAAAGATCTGCCCCCATCACGCGCATTAACTGTAGAGACGTGCCTCGAGCTCTGTACGAAGAGCAACTTTTGACGTGGCGGTTCATTTTGTCTTTTGCTGAGCGTAAAAGCTCACATCTGCCTGTGTAAAACTAGGCAGCATATTCCCTTGAACGCATAAAAGTGACTTGTACCAAGGAAATGTCACTAAACGATGGTTTGGGTCTCTGTGCCGCACCATCATTACAGCCGTCGTCTAGATAGCCGTGCTGTACTCGTTGTCAGGTGTCAGGTTCACTACATGATCTGACAGGTTCATTCGAGGAATACGAAGCGTTCCTCATACAATTTCCTACTGCATTAAAAGCGGATAGATTTTATGCCATAAAGGCGATGTGACAACCTTTTTACGCTGAAGCAGTCTGAACACGCTGTATTACGCGATTTGTTTTGGAGCTGTCTTTTACACTGTACTAGCGGTAAAGCTCTGTTTGTACGCCGATGGCTCTGAACTCACGTCTTACGCCATACAGCACTGAAATATTGCGTATAACTCTGTAGCATATTTTTTATGCTTCTACAGTCATCACTTCCCGGGGTATTAAAATATACCCCGACAAGACCAAGGCCATCTTGGAGATGCACCCGCCAAGGAACCTCCGGGAACTTCATGGCCTCCTAGGGAGGTTGGCATACATCAGGAGGTTCATATCAAACCTCTCTGGATGTTGTCGACCGTTCGCACAACTCATAAAGAAAGGTATCTCCTTTGTTTGGAAGAAAGAGTGCCAGCGAGCGTTCGACAACATCAAAGAATACATATCAAACCCTCATATGCTAGTGGCCCTATTCATGGGAAATCTATTCCTGCTCTATGTACGTGTAATGGATCACTCTCTCGATGCCCTATTAGTCTAGAATAGTAATTCAGGTCACGAGAAGGCCATATACTACCTTAGCCAGATGATGGTCGGTCCAGAGCATAGGTATACCGCCATCGAGAAGGAATGTCTTGCGCTGGTATTCGCTATCCAAAAAACTCAACACTACATGACCGGACAGACCATTCATGTAATCTCGTGAGTCAACCCTCTTAGGGTCCTCATGACCAAACTTGGGGCACTCAGCTCCCGCTTGGCTACCTGGGCAATACTATTTTCTCCATGTGATATGGTATTTATCCCACAGAAGGTCGTCAAGGGTCAGGCATTGGCCGACTTTTTGGCAGCCCACCCGGGGTCAAAAACCTCAAAGCTCTATGAAGAGATTCTAGATGAAGTGGCAGACGCCAACGTCACTTCACACGAAGCTGTTTGGCAAATATTCTTTGATGGTACTTCAAAAGCAGGGCCCAAAGGCAATATCATCGTTGGGGTCGGGATAGTATTGATCTCCCCATATGGCCTCATCATCAATCGCGCATACTCTCTCACGGAGCCATGCTCCAATAATGTGGCAGAGTACAATATCCTAATCATCGGACTCTAGCTCACCAAACAAGTGGGGTTAGAGTACTAGGAAGCTTACGATAATTCTCAGCTTATCGTCAATCAAGTCTGGGGAGTATATGAAGTCTAAAATGAAGACTTGATCCCCTACTACCAAGCTGCACTCAGCATCATCGTGACCTTCAAGATGTTCTTTATTGAGCACGTCCCTCGGTTGAAAAATATTGAGGTGAACGATTTATTGGCTTCGCTGCTTCCTTGGTTGTCCCATACAACACCCATCAACTAATCATGATGATAGATCAAGAGCTGGTCTTCCGCAAAAGCAACCTATGATTATGCCTCAGCTATGTAGTGGAGGTCGACACTGATAATCAAGATTGGAGGCTTCTATTTATCGACCACATAGTCTATGGAATTCTTCCTGAAAATCCAAAGGAAGCTACTTCAATCAGAAGAAGCTCCCTCCGTTTTTATTACTACACGGAGACCAAAATATTGTACCGTCGATCCTATGACAACCTTCTTCTCTGATGCTTATCAAACGCAGAGGCAAAATAAGTCCTCTACAAAGCTTACGACGGTGTCTGCAGGGTGTATCAACCCGGTCCAAAGCTACATGATCGTCTTCGGAGAATGGGCTACCATTGGCCGACGATAGTAGCAGACGTTGTTGATTATACAAGGAAGTTCCAAGCTTGCCAAATCCATGTAAACTTCATCCACCATCTATCTGAGTTCCTACACCCAACAGTAGCATCTTTGCTGTTTGAGGCATGGAGAATAGATATCATCGGGACAATCTGTCTAGCTTCATCAAAAGGACATTGGTTCATCCTGGTAATCACTGACTACTTCTCTAAATAGACAAAAGTTGCTCCGCTCGCTAAAGTTAAAATAGCAAACATGATTAACTTCATCAAGCATCACGTCATATATCACTTTGGCTTGCCGCGTAGGATCGTCCACGACAATGGTCCACAGTTCGCAAGTCACGTCTTCTATCGGTTTAGTGATAAAAACCGAATCCAAAATATAGCTTTCACGGCATACAACCCCGCAGCAAACAGTCTAGCAGAAGCATTCAATAAAACCATCATCAAGCTCCTCAAGAAATTTATGTCTTCCAATAAACGTGACTGGAACGAGAAACTAGGTGAATGTCTCTAGGCCCACTGAATAATAGCTCAGACAGCTACTGGGAATACGCCATTCTCTTTGGTGTACGAAAGTGAGATGATACTCCCGCTCGAGGACCAAATCCCTTCACTACGAGTAGATATCTCCAACCAACTAACCACGGACGACAACTACTATCGACAGTTACAGGAGTTGGAAGCGCTCGACGAGAAACGGCTCTTAGCTTAACAACGAATAGAGTTGTATCAAGCGCCTCTCTGGAGCCTTCAATAAATGGGTAAAACAGAGAACGTTTCAAGTCGATGACCTCGTCTTAATAGTAAGAATACCGATGGTTAGGACTCACAAGACGACCGACAAATTTTAACCTAAATGGGAGGGCCTATTCATTGTGGAAACCGTATTTTCCAACGGAGCATACCGGCTAGCAAAACCCAACGGCGACTTGCTCCTGATGCCTATCAACGAAAAGTTTCTCAAAAAGTACTACATCTAAATTAGACTGGTACTCCTCTATTACCAAACTACATCGTATCTTCCTGATCGCTAGTTCATGTCCACATTACCTCTGGACTATTGCTCTAATACATTACTCTGGCGGAGTCTGCCATGTCCATATTACCTCTGAGCAAACTTTCCAGCCTTGACCATCGATCACCACGTCCATATTACCTCTGATATCGATTGTCTTCAAACTTATCACCCATACCCGATCCAGAGTACGTCAGCGGTAATAAGTCCACAAAAACTACCACGTCCATATTGCCTCTGGTAGGGCTTGTCTCAAACCTATTACTTGCATTAACATGCGCAAAAGGTAGTGGGTCCACAAAACCTATCACATCCATATTATTTCTAATAGGGTTTGTTTTGAATCTATTACTCATATCCCAAAGTGCGCAAAAGGGTAATAGGTCCACCAAAATCCTTTAGTGGGATATCCTTAAAATCCACAAAATATGTCACGTCCATATTACCTATGATAGGGTTTATTTCGAATCTATTACTCGTACCCTAAAGTACGCAAAAGGGTAATAGGTCCACCAAAATCCTCCAGTGGGATATCCTTAAAAAGCTACAATATAGTGCTATATTCATATTACCTTTAGAACTAGCACCGCAAATGTCACAACTACAATGAAAGTAATTTCTCCTTTCATTAAAAAAGAAAAAAAGGGAAGATTACAAACATCAACAAAAGAGGAGTCAGAGTCCTCCAAATTATTCATATACATTGCCAGAAAATGGAAGAAACAAGCATCTGAGGACGCAAACGATGGACAAGAAGCGTATAGGAAAGTCCGCTCCTCCGGGTTGGCAAGGGACTCAAGGAGTTCTGGAAAGATATCCGTCTTCTGCACTCGGGAGACAGACGTTTCTCCGGCAGGTAGCAGCGTGGGCTCGCTAGAGTAGGAGTCAGAGGCCACCAGAGTCGTGGAAAGAGACATGTTGGTTTCCTTCGTAGCATTTCCAGAATCCATCACGCCCAAAAACATGAACTGATACAAGCAGCGTACAGATCGTTCGTTATTTATAGGCAAAAAATTGGCTTCTCATCTAGCAAATTATAACTCCACAGAAAGATGAGTTAATTCATCCCTACACAACTGAAACTGTGATTGTAGAGATTTGGTATGATCCTCTCAGAGACCCGGACTGACACAGCGGTGTGAACACGTTAGGCACACAACAGCACGTGAAGCACAACAAGTGATTATTTCTCTTCCAGGGTACAAATTAAGTCAGTCAAACAATCACGATAGAAAAGAAACTTTTATTTCGTAGAAGTAAAAGGAACGAACTACAAGAATAAAAAAAAAGTCTCAGAAAAGGAAACATAAACTACTACTACTACTCATGGGAGCATAACTCCAAGATCCGTCCAAAGAGATGGGCAATCTGACTTTCTCGGCATCAGTCACCCGGCACTCGACCTCTTTCACCAGGACCTCAGGATCCTCGAAGCGGACATAGGCCTCATACTGGTCATCTAGCTTCTGCACCATGACCTCAACGGTGAAGGTACTTTTTGCAGCCCGGCTTACCTCGGCACGGATAGCCTCCTCTTCCTGTTAAGCCTCCCGAAGATTATTCCTTAGCATGTCAAGCTTGGGCTGGAGCTGCCTAATCTCCTCGGTTAAGTGCCTTTGCCTGGTAAGGCAATCCTTCCTAAGATTGTCCAGCCGATCGTGCTTCTGTCGCAGCTTCTGGAGGTCATTCAACAAGCCTTCCTTAGACGAAGTATGAGGCCCTTCTCTGCACCTAGACCGGCGGAGAACTCCTCATATTAACGGGCTATCAGTACCTCCATATCGGCTTGCTGATGCTTTAGGTCCAAATGGGCCACCGTCTCTTCCAACCCGAGAATGCCCATTAAAGAGTTGGCCTGGCCTTCGACAAAGCGTCTCGCCCAGTCGAAGAATCTATTTTGCTCTAATACACCTTGGACGCCTTGCTTGAAAAATATATAAAAACTCTAAATTTAGATCTGGACATGTTTATTAATCTCCTCCGATGTTGCTGGAGTCCAAGGCGGCTGACAGAGGAAGAAGTCACGGGCGCAATAGGCCGTGCAGCAACAACACCCAACGTCCTTGAGGGTAAAGCGGTAGCAGAGGAGCGACTAGTTGTACGACTCACATTCCAGTCCTTCATAGCCTTCTCAAATGCCCGGACACCTAGCAACTGAGCAAGTGAGAGTAGGCTGAAGGGGCGACTGAGGGCGGGAGTACCAGAGCACCATGTTGCTACAACACCTGCCTGCACACCATCACCAGGCTATGGCGCACCAGCCCCAGATGTCAATCCACCCACCACTACATTAGGAACATCGGAAGCGGCTTCCCCAGAACCACTTTTTAACCTGCTAGCTAGAGAGGCCATAGCTGCAGAATCTCCGACGTTAATAGTTGGGTGAACGATTGCCACACTGAAAGAGCCCACAACAACTGCAGGAGAGGGGGTTATCACCAGAGTAGGGTGAACAGTAGGCTACGCAAATGGGTCATTTTCCACGGATGTGCTAGGAAAGAGAGTAGGCATTCTCGCGACAAGCCTGCCAATATTCTATTCTATGTCCTCCTCAGCCGCCATGTTCACCCTTACCAAAGGAGGGGCACCCTGTAAACCCAGAACAACCAATGATCAGCTTCGTCCGAAGAATATAAAGTTGAAGCCAGATTACCCCTTCATGAGTAAACAGGCGGAGGACGTACCAGAAGGAGGCAAAGGGGGTTGCGGTTCACCCAATCTGTTCGCAGCCCTCCCGTCAGCCTCCAAATCGTCCAAAAGACGTGCTCAGACGGCATGAAGGGCTCCACCATGCTTGCACCCGTCTCTTGGGACCCCGACGCTCCAAAGTCAGGTTCAAACATGCCTGCAATAACCTTCTGGAACCGCGAAGTCTCAAGTGCAGGCTCCGAGGCATCCGTATCACACTCAGGAAAAGTCTTCCCCTCTGGCTCCTGGTAAGAGACTGCCGGGACAACTGCCCACCGCAGATAATCCCTCTCCTCCTACGTCTGCACATTGTCAAACATATCAGTACAGAGATATCTGTATAAGGGAGCAGGAGGAATTAAACTGAGAGGGTCTATAAATACCGCCTCAGCGTCCAAAGAGGGGACATCATCAGAATCCCCCGTGGAGGGTCTCACCTCCTCTTCCTCTCCTTCTTATTCTTTCCTACCATTCTTTTGGGACATCCTAGCAACCGGCTTCCTATATCCCTGGTGTCTCCTCTTAGGCGGAGGGCTCCGTATTGGGGAAGCCCCACGCTTCGTCGGATAGTTCACGGGAGGCAAAGGGTTGTCAGAGGCTACCTCTTCCTCCTAACAGAGTCAGAGTTGGCAACAATGGTGTAAACCCCTTCACCAAAAATAGGTATTTTATATATATTTTATATTTATTATAGATTATTTTAAATATTAAATTACTTTAGAGTATTCTCTTAGTTAATTAGAAAATAAATTTTTTAGTATATTAATTTATGTAAATATTTATTTAGAATCATTTTTAGGCTATTTTAGATTTTTGGAGATTTTTCTAGAATATTTAGGTAATTAAAATATAGGAAACGTAAATTTCTAGGACTTTCATGATTTACTATGAGACCATACTTGCATATTATTCCTACCAAATATTTATTTTAGGTTAAAATATTTAATTATATTTTTCTATAATTTATTTAGAATTTTCTAAAATTTATTTAGATTTTTGAAATTATTTAGGATTTATTTGGATATATATATATAGTCTTAATATTAGATAGATGCTAATTTAGTGTTAATAGATATTAATAAGATTATATATAAATTATTTGTATTATCTTTAATTCTATTTAAGATTATAAATTATTGAGATGAACTCAAACTCTATTTTAAATTAATTCAAATCCTGAGCCTACTAGGAAAGCAACTTCATGCATATCTATCCTTATTTAAACTCATCCTAATCATATCCAAATTAGTCAATCATAGTCGTATTCAATTAAGTAGTCTCCACCATTATAAATATCTATTATACTTATGGAATAAAGTCTTCTTTCATATTTTTCTTCCCCAAACTCCTCTCTTTTTCGTCCCAAAATAGTCAAAATTTATCATAAATTCAGCCTAATTTTCTAGTAGTTATGACGACTTAAAAAGACGATATCTCCTAGCTCCGGACTCCAAACACGTTCTAGTTTTTTTTGTTAGAACCATATCAAGGTTAATTTTCTGAATATATAAATTATTTTAATAATTTATGAACCTATTTTTCCAGAATATTCTAAAAGTGACAGCTGTCTGAAATCAGATATGTTTTCGTATTTTCGAGATTTCGGGGGATACCGAATTCGGAATTACGAACCGTTTGATGTTTCAAAAAGTTAACATGATAAAATTACATAAAATATTATTTCTAGAATTTAACATGTAAGTTTAATCTACTGTAAAATTTGTGCAACGTAGACATAAATAGAAAATTACCAAAACTGTCATCTGTGCGCCCTTGTGGCCATAACTCTTTACCGACTTATGATTTTATGAAACCGTCGATACATGCATTCAGGTAGCGCTAAAATCTATAGGATTTTACATACAAATCTAGGATTTGAGTTGGTTGACTTTTTGGTCAACGGATTGCCTCGATTTACGTGCCACGGATCACAAATCCGTAAAGTTGACTTTCTTTCGACCAAAATTAGGGTTTAACAATAAAATCATATTATAATAAGATTAAAATATTATTTTAGGTTATTTTATTTAGAATTAAAATAGATTAAAATGGAGGAACCAATTCACCCACTTTTGTAACCTAACTTGTTTAATTTATGTGACGGGTAGATCGGACGACGCCTTGAGTTGGGACTTCATTCATTTTCAGACCAGGCAAGTATACCTTGCCAATTTGTTTACAGTACTTTGCATGCTTATCATATTTTCATATTTTCATTATATATGTGTTTTCTTTGAGTCATAATTATATATTATATATGTTGACACACACTTGACAAAAAGTATAATGGGAGGGGAGGACAATCAGTAGGCGTATGGGCTAGCCACTCTGGTAAACCGTAGTAACTAGCACGTACTACGGTAGTTGTGTCACGATGGTCGCTACCCTCGTGGTTTGTCGATTGATGGTGTCACGATGGTCACTACCCTCGCGGTATGACAGTTTCTGATGTACATGGACGTGTGTGTGAGTTATGAGATAGATAAAGTAGCCTATACCTGCCCATACGTCAAAAATATTGTCCTCACTATACATTTTCATATAGATTGTCTAGTACAGCGTACTTATATATATTTTGTCTATTATGCATGTTTTACTGTATTCAATTGGCATGCTTCTATATATCTTGTTACGTCCCTCTAAGAACCTGGTCCCTTTCCAAGTGTAGACGATCATGACTATTCGCAGGAGCACGGATCATGACTTGCTACTTCTTTCTCTTTCGAGGAGGTCTTCTCTTCGAGTCTCATTGTTCATTAGATGTACTCATTTGATTTCTCTTATATTCTAGTTTGGTAGTGGATTTGTCTCTACCCAACTACTTGTTCTTATCGAGCATTTTATACTTGATTCAGTTATATAGTTGATTGGTTATTTGATTTTGTGGATGAGATCTAGTTATGCCCTGTGACTTATGACATAAATCTATACTACTTTTGAATTATTGTTCATAAAACAGCGTACGTATGTATTATGGTTTCCATATATTGGAGTTGCCATATATATACGGCTGGCATGCTTACGTATTCCTAGTCCTACGTATTTTGGGACTGGGGCATGACATATTTTGTGGTGGCCCATGCAGGTCGAGAGCATATTGTCTCGGTTATGTTACTATACCGAGCAAACCTGTCCATAGGATTAGAGTATAGGATCTCATCCACTTATTTAATCAACTCCCTTGATTTTATTTCGCATTCTTATTTGATTGCTTGCATTGCATCTTGCTTGATCCTTTCACAACGTCAATCATATTGCTCAATAACACTATTAGTATATATACTCTATTGCTCAATAGGGGTTAGAAAGGTGACTTCTACTAGGTATATACACTCTATTGCTCAATAACACTATTAGTTTAATTCTTGTAAGTTGGGTAGTATGCCTCATAACCTTGTATCACATAGTCCTTTTGACCTATTAATGAAGTATAATTGAATGACACCAACTATAGGCTTGCATAAGAAGATAGTATTTATCCAGACTGTAGAACTTAGAGGCCCATATCCCTATTTAGTCGACTATAGACTTAGACAAGAATTTAGTATGGCAACTGTAGAGGCACAACATCGGTCTTCTTGATGAACTTAAATTATTTTGTACCTTCCTCCATCATAATCCAGAATACTTATATTTTATGGACTACCTCCGCTTATGCTGCTATTTTATAGCCTAGTTTTGCAAGCTTATTCTTTTATCGAGCTTGTTCATGACATATGTGTTATTGGGGACGCCTATTAATACATTGTCTAAATCAGAATCAGTGTATTACGGTCTGATCAACCTTAATGCATTTGGTTCGCTCTTCGCATAACTACTTTACGTGGATTGAGATATAGTTGACTCAGCTTGTTAGACGAATATACTTGCCTTCTAGACATGTTCGAGCATACCGTATCGGTTACATAACTGTATTAATATGAGCATGCAAATAGGAATTTACTAAAATAAGATTTTAATCCATAATTGCTCTGACAACTCTCTATTTGAATTCTTTAATCTCCTTGAACCCCGTACTTGTATTCTATCACCTCCTCCTTGAATTTTTTATTTTTTTTTTTGTCTTTCCCTATTTCGGAAAGACGAACGCTCGTGCTTGGTATAAGTTTGATATACGTATAGTACTAGATATACCCCATATGCCAATCACATTACTTGGTGACTATCTTTTGTAATTAAGAACATAAAACATGTAAGATAATTTTTGGATTGAATAACACGATTAAATAATTTAAGGACGTTTTTCTTAAATGTATAGCCTATGTGATAGATCGATAAATTCTAAGTTGGGTAGAAGTTGCATTGTCAACTTAAGGTAATTTTTTTTTATATTGTAATCAAGTAAGATTAGATTGAGAGATTTAAGTCATTTTAATTTTAAGAATTTTTAGAAGAATGATTTATATTATGATAATTTAACTTTAAATATAAGAATGTCTTATAGAATAAATTTTAAAATTTTGATATTGCGGACCAAATATTTATAATTTGAGCACATGATTTAAATTTTGAATATTGGAGATTAAATTAATAATTTAAATTTTTAGGATAAATATATATATATATATATATATATATATATATATATATATATATATATATATATATATAAAACTCAAAACCTGAACATTGATGGATTGGATTCAAAATTTTACAATTTGATGATTTGAATTAAAAGTTAAATTTTGATTGTTGGATCACCTATTTTAAATATTGATAATAGAAATTGAATTTAAAATTTGAAGAGTACAAAATTCTTAGGTTGAAATAAAGGAATAAGATTTGATTAGAATTGTTTAAAATTTATAGGAGATTATGATAGTTGGAAATCATGATATAAAATTTGATGTGGATTATTTAAATCTTCAAGATATCATATAGATTTGAATTAAATTTGAATGTTAATTTTTTAAAAATCTAGAAAAGATTATGATAGGTTAAATTTTGATTTAAACAGTGGTTATTTTTATTTTGAAGAGATTATGATAGATTTGAATAGATTTTGTCATTTAAATTTTTAAGAAGATTGTGGTTGACTTGCCTTAGATACGAATGTGAAAGATTTAACAAATCTTTCCTTATTTTTAATTTCGAGGATAAAATTTTTGTAAGTTGGGTAGATTGTAAACCCCCTCACCTAAAATAGGTATTTTGTGTATATTTTATATTTATTATAGATTATTTTAAATATTAAATTATTTTAGAGTATTCTCTTAGTTAATTAGAAAATAAATTTGTTAGTATATTTACTTATGTAAATATTTATTTAGAATCATTTTTAGGCTATTTTAGATTTTTGGAGATTTTCTAGAATTTTAGGTAATTAAAACATAGGAAAAGTAAATTTCTAGGACTTCCATGATTTACTATGAGAACATACTTGCACATTATTACTACAAAATATTTATTTTAGGTTAAAATATTTAATTATATTTTTCTGTAATTTATTTAGAATTTTAAGAAATTTATTTAGATTTTTGAAATTATTTAGGATTTATTTGGATATATATAGTCTTAATATTAGATATATGTTAATTTAGTGTTAATAGATATTAATAAGATTATATATAAATTATTTGTATTATCTTTAATTCTATTTAAGATTATAAATTATTGAGATGAACTCAAACTCTATTTTAAATTAATTCAAATCCTGAGCCTACTAGGAAAGCAACTTCATGCATATCCTATCCTTATTTAAACTCATCCTAATCATATCCAAATTAGTCAATCATAGTCGTATTCAATTAAGTAGTCTCCACCATTATAAATATCTATATGACTTATGGAATAAACTCTTCTTTCATATTTTTCTTCTCCAAACTCCTCTCTTTTTCGTCCAAAAACAGTCAAAATTTATCATAAATTCAGCCTCATTTTCTAGTAGTTATGACGACTTAAAAAGAAAATATCTCCTATCTTCGGACTCCAAACATGTTCCAATTTTTTTTGTTAGAACCATATCAAGGTTAGTTTTCTGAATATATAAATTATTTTAATAATTTATAAACCTATTTTTTCAGAATATTCTAAAAGTGTCAGTTGTCTGAAATCAGACGCGTTTTTGTATTTTCGAGATTTTGGGAGATCCCGAATTTGGAATTACGAACCGTTTGAAGTTTTGGAAAGTTGACATGATGAACTTACATAAAATAATATTTCTAGAATTTAACATGTCAGTTTAATTTTCTGTAAAATTTGTGCAACGTAGACATAAATAGAAAATTACCAAAAACTGTGATTTGTGCGCCCTTGTGGCCATAACTCTTTACCGACTTGTGATTTTATAAAATCGTCGATTCCGACATTCATGTAGCACTAAAATCTATAGGAATTTACACATAAATCCAGGATTTGAGTTGGTTGACTTTTTGGTCAATAGATTGTCTCGATTTGCGTGCCACAGATCACAAATCCGTAAAGTTGACTTTCTTTCGACCAAAATTAGGATTTAACAATAAAATTAGATTATAATAAGATTAAAATATTATTTTAGGTTATTTTATTTAGAATTAAAATAAATTAAAATGGAGGAACCTATTCACCCACTTTTGTAACATAACTTGTTTAATTTATGTGACGGGTAGATCGGACAATGCCTTGAGTTGGGACTTCATTCCTTTTCAGACCAGGCAAGTATACCTTGCCAATTTGTTTACAGTACATTGCATGCTTATCATATTTTTATATATTTATTATATATGTGTTTTCTTTCAGTCATAATTATATATTATATATGTTGACACACACTTGACAAATAGTATCATGGGAGGGAAGGACAATCAGTAGGCGTATAGGCTACCCACTCTGGTAAACCGTAGTAACTAGCACGCACTACGGTAGTTGTGTCACGATGGTCGCTACCCTCACAATATGTCTATTGATGGTCACAATGGTCGCTACCCTCACGGTATGACGGCTTCTGATGTACATGGACGTGTGTGTGAGTTATGAGATAGATAGAGTATCCTACACCTACCCATATATCGAAAAGGTTGTCCTCACTATGCATTTTTATATAGATTGTCTAGTACAACGTACTTATATATTTTTTATCGATTATGCATATTTTACTGTATTTAATTGGCATGCTTCTATGTATCTTGTTACGTCCCTCTGAGGACCTGGTCCCTTTCCAGGTGTAGACGATCATGACTATTCGTAGGAGCACGGATCAGGACTTGCTACTTCTCTCTCTTTCGAGGAGGTCTTCTCTTCGAGTCTCATTGTTCATTAGATGTACTCATTTGATTTCTCTTATATTCTAGTTTGGTAGTAGATTTGTCTCTACCCAACTACTTATTCTTATCAAGCATTTTATACTTGATTCAGTTATATAGTTGATTGGTTATTTGATTTTGTGGATGAGATCTAGTTATGCCCTGCGACTTATGACATAAATCTATACCACTTGTGAATTATTCTTCATAAAATAGCGTACGTATGTATTATGGTTTCTATATATTGGAGTTGTCATATACATACGGCTAGCATACTTACGTATTCCTAGTCCTACATATTTTAGGACTGGGGCGTGACAACGACCTTTCCAGTATCTTTCCCCCAACTTTTCTGCGGTTCCCTCCTCCAGGTACCTAGCTTAGTTTCGACAATGAAGCTGATATCCCGATCGAAGCCAAGGGGAGGTGTATTCACGATCATATGGAAAACAGCCGTTGCATGGATAATACGACCCAAAACTTTGCTATCCGACAGAGTAAACTGGACTTGGGTGCTGGTCGTAAGGAAATAGTCCCAGGGTCGGGCTCCATCGAGAATGCTACCCTCAAAACTGAGACATGAGCTTGGGTTATCCAAAAAGAGCTGGCTATATTTAAATTGGCGGACAAACCTACTCGGTAGGTAGGGTTCTAGGAAGACGAGGTTTCGGTTCTGATACACCAAGTGGGAAGGACGGATAGAGAGCAACCAGTGAAAGAACTTCTGGGATAAAACCTGGTTATCTGCACCACCATCATAGTGGACCCAGTTCTCCCCATCGTCCGTGAACTTTGGGACTGAAACAAAGAAGGAATAATCAGCCATACGAGCGAGCACATGTCGACAAGCGGGAACCTCAGTATGAGCCCAGGGCATCCTACCATATCGGTAAATAAATATGTCAACCTCCGCCGCAGTCCTCTCAGCACCATGACACATCAAAGATGGGTAATGCATCAACAACCAACCCATCAGGTAGTCATAAGGCATCTCAATCCGGTTGAAATTCCTTTCGGGGTCATGGGCCATCACCTTGATTGTGAAAGCACGAAGCCCACGATGGATGCTGTAGACCATCGCCGGGAGTAAGGCGAGCTTATGTCCGAAGACCAGCTTCACAACAGGGAAGATGAGGTTGCAGCTAACCCTCTCAATTGACCCGGAGCCTCCCGAGACTACACAGGTCTGCAACCACATCATCAAGAATCTAACCAAGGTGGCTTTCTCAGACAATGGTTGGGTATCCTAGTAAAAATAACTGAAACTGTCACCAGAACTACCAAACCCCTCACCAGTGGCGGCAGTCCTCTTGGTGTTGCGTACTTGGTCATCAACACCTCTTCAAGTACGAGGGCACTAAACGATGACATGACCTGAAGCATCAATGATGAAGAGTTGACAGGCCCAGGCTTTAATGTGGGGCAGATTCTCCTCCGAGCTCCTATCTTTCTTCTTCGAAACTTGCTGGCAAGTGCTATGGTGACATAACACCTTTCGGTACACAGCAAGAAACCTTGGATGTTGTTATTCCAACTCCTCAAATTCTTTATTAGTGGGGGTGTACTCCTCATATAGTTTATCACCCAAGGGTAAACGTGAGACATCATACATCTCATGGAGAGCGAGCCCCATCTCTCCGCCGGGAGCAAAGAAGGTCCCGGTACGACGGTTATACATTTCAGCCAAAGCCACAAACAACGATGGGTTCTTATCCAAACCATAACAATAACCTCTTACGACATAGTAGAGGTTGACCGCCTTCAGAGGCTGCTTATACCTCTCTAATACCTACTACGTCGGACCAACCCAAGAGGGACAGTGACGTATCCAGTTGAGCAAATACATTTTTCCCTTAGGATAAGTTCCCTTGGTTACAAACTGGTTCAAGAAGGTGTCTACTTCGTAATATCGGATATTCGGCTCTATCTCGCTAGAGAAAGTGCCAGGTGCTAGTCCACGAATGGAGTAAGAAAACAATTTCTTTCTCGTCGCTGCTCCCTTCAGTTCTGAGTTGAAACAGATGTGGCCAACCTAGGTTTCATTCTGGTCCGGGGTTAGGCTGCCCGACGTCTTCCTTTGAAAGGGTACTATGTTCAAAGCTGATAAGGGCCAATGGCATTCCATCGCAGGAATATGCACATCCCACCAGAGGAGAAATCTTAGGTTTCTTTGATTATCACTACCTTGGGATCCGAGATGGTGAGAGCATCCCCAAATAGGAATATTGGCTTCAAATAAAAGTCGTTGATCCTCCCGGAGTTCAGTTGGCTAAGCAAGTTGAACCAAGACTAGCTAGCTATCAACTTTAGCCTCACCTCAGGCTGATCTTTGTTGATCTGAGCCTGAACATCAGCCACTATATAATCGATCCTAACTCCCAAGGCAGCCTGAGCCTGCCTAATCATCACATCTCTCGACGGAGCCACGGGCAAAGTCACTACAAAATAAAAAGTAAGAATTAGAGACATCAAGATAGCATGCGGCCGAGTCATGAAAGTTATATGCAACTAAGTCATGGCAGGACTTCCATGCGGCCAAACCATGACAGGGCTTCCATGCGGCCAAGTCAAGACTCGTGCACAAAGCAAAAGAAGACCCACGCATAAAGCATACGGCATGGTCATATACGAGGACCTGTATAATAGACCGGGTGCAAAATGCTTGCGTGTCCAGAGTTCTCCTTCTCCGACGGTTACCATGGATGGACGTTGAACGTCGGGGTTAAAGGCCTCATCCTCGGCCCTAGATGATGAGGCAGGACATTTCCCCTTGGCGACGGCCTTTTTGGAAGAAGACTAGACCTTAGGGGCAATGACAGACGCTCTGAGAAGATGACCGGACACGGAGGAAAAAAAAGCAAAAAAGATATGGATGACATAACTCAGCAAAAGCAAGAAGTTATCTCTCTTCCCCTCAAACCCTTATTTATAGGCACCAAAAAATGAAAATAGATCCTTCAAATTCTACCCTCATCCACTAACAGTTATGCTCGGTTGGAATCCCTACTAAAGCCGTCAATATTGGGATCCGTGTGAAAGGGTGGCTCAAAATTTGAACAAAATCCACTCAAGGGTCAAGGCAAATATGGCAGTTAATGAATAAGGGACAGCCTGGCAGAGTTTCCCCATACGGCTCAATGTCCATACGGCCCGGACATACCCCATCCATGCTTCTTATTTAAAGTATTTCAAACTTATTAGTTTAAAAACTTTGAAGGGGGTCTTGTAGAAACATAAAAAGACGCATCCATGCGCCCAACGTCCATGCCCCCAAGAAAAAAATTTAACAGATGTTGGATCGCATGGACACCATACGGCCTAGAAAAGGGACACCCATACGATCCAAAATAAACGTCCTGACAACTGGCCGCAGGACGACCTGACATGATGTCCTGAAAACAAAGATGGAGCCTGACATAAAATCCAGACAAAAAGGATATTTTATGATCGCCTCGAAGGACGAGAACGCACTAAGAGGCAGAGGTCCCAAGGATGGTGCAGATCCATATGGACAACATAACAAAAAGAACCTATGCGGTTTGGCCCATGAGTCTCAGACTCTATGCGGTCCATGCGACTCTAGCATATGCGTTCCAGACTCCATGCGGTCCATGCGTCTCTGGCCTCGTGCGTTCCAGACTCCGTACGTCCCGTGCGTCTTTGGCCACATGTGTCCCAGATTCTACGTCGACCAAGTATTGCTATTACAACTGAGTGGTTCTCTTTAACCAAATAGTGGCCGCTTGTCCATTTGACCAAGTCGTGCCTACAACAGTTGAGAACCGCACATATACTTAGCAAACAACAAAATCCCAACAAATGTTCACGTAGCAGCAGAGCCCGAATTCTCGTGCATAGTTGTAGCACCCTTCCGTTGAGAGGGGACACATGGAAAACCCCGTCATCCATGCGGTCCGAAATCCATGCGGCAACACAATACGGAAGAAAAGTGTCCCTCCAACAGTGTTAATAATCATAACAGCAAAGAAAAGAAGGCCTTAGTAATAAACCTGTCAAAGCCACTTTAACTCCCTCACCCAAAAATTAGTTATTTTAATTTAATATAATATTTACAATTATTTTTTATTAATTAGGATTAAGTAAACAAAAGTATCCTTCAAAAATATTTCCCGTAGCTTTGATTTTTAGGAGCACAACATTAGCCATTATATCCAAACAAAATTTATATGCATGATCAAGACGAGCCCATATTCATTTATGATTATCATATCCCACTCAAACATATCTCCTTGTGCTCTATTTTTTAATGTAAAATATTTGGGTTAAAAACTCAATTTTTAGCACCTACAGAGCAATCATTGACCATTTCAATTTAAATTGGAGAACCAATTTTGACCATTTATTTGACCTAATGCATGGTCATGATCTAAACTAGGCCTAAAATACACATCATACTTGTGTCCCACTTTATTGAACCTCTCTGTGCTATCTACCCTCAATAGTCACAAATGACCCATTTGCTTGTCAATCGGACCAACCTAGTCAAACTAAACCGCAACAACCCGAACCTGGCCCAACTGGATGTAGTTGGACTTAACCTTTGTTGACTAATCTAGGTTTGACCATACATATTAAATACTATTTCAGTTTTGGACACCCATGGATTTATTAAATCATTAGGGTAAAATATCAAATTAAATGGGTTATAACTTGTGACATTTTCTTACCCTTTTGGTAACTCCTCATCATAAAAGCCTTAAACTCCAACTTTATATATCTCTCTCCCTCATTTCTCCAGCTATTATTTACCTCTATAATGCTTTCCTTCCCTACTAGAACAAAAAGTTGCAACCCTAAACTCTTCATCTCCCCACTAGGCTGTCCATAACCCACCCTCTCTTCACCTCCCCCATTCAAACCACCTAAAGAACACTTATTCCTAACTCTCTTTCTCACATTTTTTTTCCATAAACCATCTCCAAATTCCTTCTCCATCTCCCTCCTCACCTCCATCTATCCAACCCTACCCAGGCTGAATCCGAATTCAGCAATACCCCCACCAATCCGGCCCTATCTCCCTCCATAGTAAGTATCTTACTCTCAAATTTTGTATGCTTCTTCCTTTCCCTGTTCTTATCACTTTTTCTTCATAAACCTTCCATTAAAAATTACTCTAACTTTCTCAAAATAGCCCATCCACCAGAAGTGTCTAGGGTAAATCTGAATTTAGCAACACCCCATTTGTTTTCACACCACCACCACCACAGCCATGGAACCACCTCCACAACAACTTTAACTTTTTCCTCTCCCTCTTCTCCATTATTTTCCTTTACAACTCAATACCTAAAACCCTCCACAACTCCCTCCATTCAATCCCACAACTAGACAATACCCTGCTGAAACCAGCCAGACTATACCCTCTTCTTCACCCTATCCACCACCACCATATATTATTCACGACACCATATATTATTCATGATGCAAGTTGGCATACCCGACTGGTTATCGGTGCATACGATGTGCATGACTGTATAGTGCGTAGTTATAATAATATTAGTTTATTTTGATCGGACATGATAATTACAAGATGTGCACGTTGTGTATTCGACTTATACATTTGTATTGGACGGGAAGGACAGTTATTGCTCTTATAGGATTCACATATTGGTGACCGTAGAGGATCTACGTAAACTAATGACTCCTTTATCAGATGCCACTTTCGACAGGGAGTTAGGCTTGTTTATAAATATATTCAGACTACCAGCGTTCTTCGGAGCGTTATGTTATTTATTTAGCAGAAGCCACATTTGACGGGACATTATGGCAGTTATCTATGCCTACGCCTACCTATACATACCAAGGTTGTCCTCAAATTGCATTCACATAGATGGTTAGGTTACCTTATTTATTTGTACAGTATTTATATTTCGGCATGTATCATTTGTATCTTGTTATGTCCCACTGAGGACCTAGTTCCCTGCCAGGTTAGCTGAGTTGGACACAAAGATCTTTTGCTGGATGGTTGATGAGTGATCATTTTCTTACAGATATTATCCTTCCGTGTGTATATATATATATATATATATATATATATATATATATATATATATGCTTTCTATTATTTGTACATTCTTAGTTTTTGTAGACTCATGCTATTTTCTTCGAGTCTATTTGAAAAGTATGATTATTAGGCTGCAGACTAGTAGTCATATTTATCTTTTTTTTTATTTCTGTCATATGGATTGAGATATAGATAGTGGAAGGAAATAGATAATTAGATTGATCACTTGACCGTGGACAACATAAGTGCACTTCATCGGGTCTATTAAATTGGAAAGCCCTACGAAGTCGTACCAGCTGGCCATTGCCACGTGTCTGGTCCCACAAGTTTTGGGACTGGGGCATGAAATAGTTTTAGTGGTGGCCCATACAGGTCAGAGCATATCGTTTATGTTACGTTACTGTACCGAACAAGCCTGTGAGTTAGGATTAATGTTGAATAAGATCTCAATCCATAACTGATTTAAAAACTCCTCTTGTATTTGATTATCGCCCTTGGACTTCATAATTGTATTCGTTCATTCCCCTCGATATCATTATCATTATTTCTCATCTTCTCCTATTTTGGATAGATGGATATTCGTGCAAGGTGATTCCCTCCAGAAGTAGATTCTTATCAAGGCGGAAGAAGTCATGCTTGATGTAAAGTTTTGAGAAGATGGTTACCCTTAGTAGGGTAGGTAGATAAGTTATTTCTAAATGCTAGATCTAGTATAGATTGTTAGTATGAGAATTGAACATAGAAGTATAGGCCTAGAACTAACCTTATCCATTGCTTAAGTTAGCAGTAATTTGGAAGTATTAGAAGTTAGAAAGATAGTTTTTTCTAATGCTATGGAATACTTTATGGAATACATAGCTAGATACTGGGGATTAGTTGTGGCCCATGGTAGTGATACAATGAATGGTATTATAACTTTAAGAAAATAGAACTTGACGTAGTAGGCCATAGTGGTTAAATCTCTAGTTGCCTTAGGAAATTTAGTATCAAACTTAGATCTTACTACCCCCTTAAATTATTGATGACTATAGTACTGGACTAAATAGATAGGTAGATTGCTAGACCTAATATTTGAATAATTAGTTAACTTGAGTACTATGGTATAGCTTTCAAAATTAGGTTAGATGTACTTGACTTATTTGGGTTGCCTGTGTTAATTAGACTTGTGAGTTCCACTATTGATAATTCGGGTATATAAGCTAGTATTTGTGAAAGAGAAAATAGGTTGAAGGATGAGAATTTTGATAGATGTTATAGTCTTGCGTTAGAAATAGTGAATTGCCTATAATGGATGGCAAGTTGTAACAAGATGGTACCATTTTGTTTGGATGAGGTATACATGGAATAAACTATGAGAAACCCCAGGTACGAGGTAAAAAAAGTAGAATGACAACAAGAAGAGATTCACGAGGAGTACCTGACCTTGAGCATTTTAAATAAAGAAAAGGATCTAGGAAGGATTAAAATTTTATCACTCGGTAGTTGTCTAGAAGACCTATTTTACGAAGCAAAAAGTATAGGGCCATGATTGGCAAAACTTATAATGGAAAACAAGATTAACATACCAGAAGGATATGAAGGTGTGTAGGAAACAAATGGTAATGGAAAGATATTATGGTTTCATAATCCAAGGAGAAGGAATTATGATATGGATTTGAGGGAGAATAATTTTAGTTTTATGAATTATAATACTTTTGGAATTTTGATAATTTAGTACTAGTAGAAATTGTTGATCAGTCTCGAAGCGGTATAAATTCCAAGGAACTAAACACAGGTTCAGATCACATACAAAATTGTTGGTCATTCTATAGAGGATTACCACAAGACCCTTAGATATAAATTGACACATTGGTAGGGGAGTGTAAATGGAAGATAGAAATCTTATAAAAATGATAGCTGGATATTATGGGTTTACACATAAACTGCTTAGGGACAAGAATTTAGATTTTGACTAATAGGGTATGAGCTTACTGGTAGTAGGTGATGATATGGGAACCTATTTCCAATTTACCCTAGCTGATAGATTTTCGGATTTTAGAAATCTTATTCTCATGATTGTATTGGTTATATTTTATTTAGAGTATTTATTGATTACATAATTTCTATATTTTTTTTGTACTACGTATTTGAATAGGGGATTATGTCGTATTTTATTATATTTATTTCTCTTAGGAATCGTTGAGTTCAGCTTCTAGACTATGTATGACTGACTGACTGACTAGATTAGACTTATTGCTGTTAATAGCAATTATAAGAAGTTAGGTTAGAGGATTTCATTGGGGATACTTTAGACTATGACATCGTACCAAGAAAATAATGATGAAATAATAACAGTTTTAGCTACAGAATAAAGAATTTAGATACTACACATGTGCCCTTGAAGATTTTGTGCTTGTAAGATTTTAGTGCTTAACCTATGCACTCCTTCGAGAGTAAAGGTATAAAATTATTTTTTTTATAGATATTGGAAGATTTAAATTGAGATTGTGTTGCGACATCCTTGAGTAACTAGGCTTATAGGTGATAATTTTTTAGATGATGATTAGCATAATAACAATGATATAAAAATACATGGATGGCAAAATAGGATTAGAGGACCAAATTCCTTAGATGATTAAGCTGTATATATATGAAAGTTTAAGATTTAGAGAATGGGGGCATGAGTAAGTACCAAGTTGTCTTTATATATTTGGAGATATGTTGAGTTCATTGTGGGCGAGATTGATTTTGAATTTCGAGGACAAATTTTTCCAAGGTAGATAGATTGTAAACCCCTCACCCAAAAATTATTTATTTTAATTTAATATAATATTTAGAATCTTTTTTATTAATTAGGATTAAGTAAACAAAAGTATCATTTATAAATATTTTCCGTAGCTTTGATTTTTTGAGCACAATATTAGCCATTATCTTCAAATAAATTTTATATTCATGATCTAGACAAGCCCACCTTCATTTATGATTATCATATCTCACTCAAACAAATCTCCTTGTTCTCTATTTTTTAATGTAAAATATTTGGGTCAAAAACTTAATTTCTAACACCTACAGTACAACCGTTGACCATTCCAATTTAAATTAGAGACCCAATTTTGACCAATTATTTTGACCTAATGCATGGTCATGATCTAAACTAGGTCTAAAATACACATGATACATGTGTCCCACTCTATTGAACCTCTATGTGCTACCTACCCTCAATAGTCACAAATGACCCATTTTCTAGTCAATCGGACCAACCTAGTCAAACTAAACCACAACGACCCGAACCTGGCCCAACTAGAAGTAGTTGGACTTAACCTAGGTTGACTAATCTAGGTTTGACCATCCATATTAAAAATTATTTCAGTTTTGGACAGCCATGGGTTTATTAAATCATTAGGGTAAAATGTGAAAGTGAAGGGGTTAAAACTTGTAATATTTTCTTACCCCATTGTTAACTCCTCATCATCAAAGCCTTAAACTCCTACTTAATATCTCTCTCTCTCCCTCATTTTTCCAGCTATCATTCACCTCTACAACTCTTTTCCTCCCCACTAGAACAAAAAGTTGTAACCCTAAACTCTTACTCTCCCCACTAGGCTGTCCATAAGCCCCCTCTCTTCACCTCCTCCATCCAAACCACCTGAATAACACTTCTTCCTAACTCTCTTCCTCACATTTGTTTTCATAATTTTCATAAACCATATCCAAATTTCTTCTCCATCTCCCTCCACACCTCCACCTATCCAACCCTACCCAGGCTGAATCCGAATTCAGCAACACCCTAACCAATCCGGCCCTATCTCCCACCAAAGTAAGTATATTTCTCTCAAATTTTGTATGCCGCTTACTCTCCCTGTCCTTATCACTTTCTCTTAACAAATATTCCATCAAACTCATTCTAACTTTCTCAAAATAGCCCCTCCACCAGAAGTGTCTAGGCTAAATCCGAATTCAGCAATACCCCATTTCTGGCCACACCACCACCACCACAGCCATGTAACCACCTCCACAGCAACTTTAAATTCTTCCTCTCCCTCTTCTCAATCTTTTTCCTTTGCAACTCAATACCTAAAACCCTCCACAACTCCCTCCATTCAACCCCAAAACTAGACAACACCCTACTGAAACCCGCCAGACTATACCCTCTTCTTCACCCTATCCACCACCTCCATATCCCTCAAACCTCATCCAAGACCACACTAACACTATCCCCTACTATCCTACCATCTTTCATAGTAATCAAACCCCTAGAACAAACTACACAAGCACCAAAAGGAGCTACAAAGAGGAGAAGTCAAATATGAAATTATTTCGAAGAAGTTGTGATTTGAGACATTTTTAATCCATTTTTCAAAGAGGTTAGTGATCAAGACTCTTCTCATTGAACCCCCTTATATGTCCTAAACAATAATCTTTAGGTTTTATAAATATTTCATCAACTTGTTATATATATACTTTGCATGTTACACTAGTAAACCCAATACCAACCTTGTCTTTACCGTAGTGAGAACCAACTTGTAATTCGTAATATATTTGTAAAATAACTTCAAAATAGATTATTTTATTCTGATTTAGACTTAATATTTCATATTTTTTAGATTATAAATTATTTTTTTAGAATTAAAATTGTAGAAATTTATAAGGGTAATAGTGTTGAGTATGTGTAAACACTAAGATTAATGTAACTAGTTTGTATTTTATCATTAGGAGGCCTAATTCCCATGTTAAGAAAAAGTAATTATATATTATATGTTGTTTAATTTCATAATTTTAATTGAAGTTTTTGAGGATAAAATTCATAAGAATTCATGAAGAGGTTGTATTGGAAGGATGTGCTAAAAAACTAGTCTATACCAACTAGTTTAATTTTGTTGCTTTGTAACACATAAAATAGTATGTTAAATAGAGAAAAAAAAATTTACTTTCATTTCCAGAACCTATAATCATGTATTTGGATATGGAATATTTGTTTTATTTTGGAAAAAGATTAGGTTTATAATGGTATAGTTACTAGTACTAAACAACTAGTATATTTTGCATGTGCATCGATATTTATTTTCATATGTAGAATAAGTGAAAAATAGTATTTTTAAATTATATTTTCATAATATATATATTATTTTTTATGATTAAAAATGTATGATAATCTAGGTTACAAGGATAGAGAATTACTCATAAATAGGTTTAGACCTTAACTAGTTTTATCGGTGATTATTTGTGATATAGAACACATGATAAAAATGGAGATTATATTTTTTTTAGTAATATAGTAATAATTCTAGAATATTTAATTTATTAATTAAGTGATTATTGTTAAGCGACGTAGGATTAAATCTTAAAAACTTGTTATACAACTAGTTGGGTGCATAGCCAAGTTTTGGGTTATATGAATTGTTTGATTAGAACACCATGATTAGTACTATTAAATCAATATAGATAATGTCCTTAGAATTGAGTAATAATCTAAGTAATATAGGTTAATTCAAACTAGTTAGACAACGTTAGAAAGTATGCAAAGTAGCAACCTAAGAACACTAGTTAGAACATTATGTTAGATATGATCTTGTACATATTAAAGTACATAAACTAATTTAAATATCATACTTTAGGCTTGCTTGATCATTCTGACGAGGAGACAAGAGCGGGCTCTCTACAGTTGCAACACGGAGTTCCAGACAAGATATCTTGCCACTTTGTTGTACTGTTTAATCTTAGTTATTATCATTATATGATTCTAATTTGAATAATTATGGTATAAATGTGTGCGTTTGAGTTTGACTCGGCTGCAGTCGACGAATGTATCGATAAATAGTTTAATGCATTGACCTAGGTATTAGTGACTTACCCAATATATTGGAGGTATTTAATATCTCCTGAGACCTTGACACGTACTTTCCACGCCACCTTATATTATTCATGATGCAAGTTGGCATACCCGACTGGATATCGGTGCGTACGACGTGCATGACTGTATAGTGCTTAGTCATAATAATATTAGTTTATTTATAACCGGACATGATAGTTACAAGATGTGTATGTTGTGTATTCGACTTGTACATTTGTATTGGGCGGGGAGGACAGTTATTGGTCGTATGGTATACACACATTCGTGACCATAGAGGATCTATGGAAACTAATGACTCCTTTATCAAATGCCACTTCCGATGGAGAGTTAGGATTGTTTATAAATATATTTAGACTACCAGCGTTCTTCAGAGCATTGTGGTATTTATTTAGCAGAAGCCACGTTCGACGGAACATTATGGCAGTTATCTATGCTTACACCTACCCATACGTACCAAGGTTGTCCTCAAATTGCATTCACATAGATGGTTAGGTTACCCTATTTATTTGCAAAGTATTTATATTTTGGTATTTACTATTTGTATCTTGTTACGTCCCACTAAGGACCTGGTTCCCTACCAGGTTAGCTGAGTTGGACACAGAGATCTTTTACTGGATGGTTGATGAGTGCTCATTTTCTTACAGGTATTATCCTTCCGTGTATATATATATATATATATATATATATATATATATATATATATATATATTATTTGTACCATCTTAGTTTTTGTAGACTCATGCTATTTTCTTCGAGTCTATTCGGAAAGTATGATTATTAGGCTGCAAACTAGTAGTTATATTTACCTTTCTTTTATTTCTGTCATATGGATTGAGATATAGATCGTGGAAGAAAATAGATAATTAGATTGATCACTTGACCGTGGACAGCGTAAGTGCACTTCATTGGGTTCATTAAATTGGAAAGCCCTACGTAGTCATACCAGCTGGCCATTGCCACGTGTGTGGTCCGACAAGTTTTGGGACTGGGGTGTGACAGCCACCCACCTCTCCTCTAACACAAAAGCCTCCAAAATCTTCCAGGCCTAAAGAAGAATATTCCTTTGACGAGAGCGATATCCACAGCATTTTTGAATGTTTGATAAAAAGTAACATGTTATAGTTGCCTGATATCAAGTGACCAAATGAGGCTGGTAAAACAGTTGACCCGAAGTACTGCTTATACCATCGGTATGTACATCCTCCTACCAAGGCTTGTTATGACTTGAAAAAAAATACAACAGTTGATAGATGCTAAATCTATCACCCTTCATAATGATGAGAATACATTCACCGACAATATGGTCTCTCTTCAATTCGACAATTTTCCAGCACAAGAAATCTCAAATGGTGTCATCCCAATACCTCAAACTACGTTGGAAGTAGTAAATCTCTTGCCACCTCAAAGTCAAACAGATGGGATGGTGCCACTTACCATAGATCATAGCGAGATTATGTGGATTCATCCCGACCTGCTACCAAATTGGGACCAGGGAGCAGCACCATCCAATTTAAAATCTAAGAAGGGGAAGAAGTATAAATCATGCAATATAATTTCTTCAGATCATCATTCAAATAGAGATCAAGACCAACATCAAGAAGATGTATCTCTCCAGATCAAATTTGAAAATCTGAACATTATTCCACCAAGCTCTACTCGCAAGCTTCGCTTGACATACCGACAATGGTCCATGATTGGTAGTATTCCGCTATATAGGGCACAACAAATCTTCATTACTTATGAATGTTTTCCTACACAAATTCCTCCTCCTTATTCTATAATAATTGGTGCATTAACCTCAACTCAGATGCTTGAGGAGGATCATCCCCAATTTTATCAATACAGCCAATAATATGTACGCTTGATGCAAAATATGGGGTATGACTTCCAAAAAGCTGAAGGTTTAAACTTTGGCAAGGGACAACGTATTCCTCTACAACTCCAAGGATAGTACAACAAATCCTGTAGTGGATTGGGTTACGATAAGACTTGCCCACAGACTCACTCCAAGAAGAGGCATGATAAAAATAAACTCAAGTCTTGTAACATGGTGCTTCTTTCTTCGATGCCCGAAGAAGAAGCAATGACCGGTACCAGGTCTGGCAAAGATTATCATAAATTTACGAATCTATCCCGAAAGATGTTCCTGGCACTCTTTCTACTTTACAAACTCATGTTGCTCTGGTCACAACCAAACCTGGTCCTTCGAAGCCTTCTACGGCAGAGAAAGGAAAGCAAAAGAAAGTACGCTTTGACACATCCCTGAAGAAGAATATAATCCAAGGACTTGAAAAGCCCTATAATTTTGATATATTGGCACAACTAGCCAATACCCCAGCCCGAATTTCCATATTCGAGTTACTTCGTTTGTCGAAGGAGACTCGTGAAGCTTTGAGCGAAGCTCTGATACATGCAGACTCATGCTTAGCTTAACTCAAGGCTCCTAATGAAGAACCATTAGCATTTTCTCAATCCTACAACGTGATCGAGAAGATTCCTAACATCACCTTCACGCAAGATGACATGCTATGCAAGGATAATCAGCATGACAGACCTCTGTATTATTCCGGTTACATCGGATCTATTAAGGTGAACTAGATTCACATCGACCATGGTTCTTCACTCAACATCATTCCTAAAAGCCTACTGAGATGATTGAAGATACCAATGCACAACTTGTCTGCTACTAGCACTACAATTCTAGGCTTCAATGTTGGAAGGAGTAAACCGCTGGGAAAGATACGCCTAAAAATTCAGATAGGCGATCTACGTACTGAATTCACATGCTATGTGATTGACTCTGACGTATCCTACAAAGTTTTCTTGGGACGGCCATGGATACATGAGCAAAAAATTGTACCCTCCACCCTATATGAATGCTTCAAATATGTGAACAGTAGGGGAGAAGTCAAAACTGAGGTAGCTGACCTCAACTCATTCAAAGGTGTCGAAGCAATTTTGCTGATTCTGCACTCTATATACTGGAGTATATGAAAGAAGAGGCTAATCAAGCTAGTGATAAAGCTGAAGACACCCCAAAAGAAGAGCCTTTGATAATCTGAGTCAAAGGTCCAACTCCTTCAAATCCTTTCGACATCAACCTACATAAATCACCTCCATTGGTCATTAACCTTCGATGCAATGAACAACCAATATTGGAGAATGAGCCCCTTGTTATCGACCTTCGTTGTAACAATCAAACAACATCAGTGAATTAACCCCTATTTATCAATCTTGCCAAGCCTCCTATCAAGGCTGAAGATTCTGCTGACTATGTGGAAGATAAAAAAATCTTGTATTTCATGAATAAAGAAGACACTACTTTGCACTACGTTGATGTTGAACCCTTTGCTAAATTTTTTTTGGAGGCTCTTCATCTCTACGAACCTCTGTCCATACATGTGGCATCTCCATTTCAATATAATTCATTATATAAACAATATAAGGATGCATACTTTATAGTCCTAGTAAGACAGGAAAAGCAATATCAGATAATTTTTGGAAAATCTAGAAACAAAAAAGACATGCAGACTAATAATTCTGACGATGATATTGTAAAGATATAACTGTATCGTTACAACCAACCAACCAACCAACCAAGAACATTATGCAAGAGATGGGCTACAACATAAAATTTGGTTGGGACTAAATTATGGAAAAGGTAGACGGACTCCTATATGTTACTTCTCTCCAAAAGAAGTGCCAAAAATATACTACCAGTGGACTGGTCATAGTTTGGGATACGTTACACCACTAGCAAGTCTTGAAAGTTCAGAATCAAAAGAAGAGATGTATTCTCATTTCTCTGACTCATCATTATGGGATTCTAATGAAAGCATGGGTGACATATTCAAACAGACTTTCTCTGTAAATATGATGTCAACTACCCCAGATGATAAAGACGTTGAACTATTGGAACCATTCGAGAATGATACATGGGCACACCAAATGGATACTCAATGGGAGCTTTGGTTTGAGCAACGTGAACCACCTACAGAGGATAAAATAGTCCAAATTGATGTAGGAGAAGAATCTTCCCCAAGACCAATATTTATTTTTAAGAGTCTTCCTGAAGAAGATCAACACGCTTTACTCAAACTAATAAGGAATATATCAATGTCTTCGCCTGGAGTTACGAATATATTCTTGGCCTAGATCCTCAAATAGCAATACAAAAGCTCAATATTCTTCCGAATACTAAACCGGTGAAACAACAACAACGACAATTTTGTCCGGATATGATGGATGCAATTGAAGTAGAAGAAACTCATAGCATGTGTCTTCGTTCGAGAAGAGCAACATCCCGACTGGGTAGCCAATGTCGTTCCAGTCATGGAAAAAATAGAAAGGTCCTGGTCTGCGTAGATTATTGAGATCTAAACTTGGCATGTCTAAAAGACGAATTTCTTCTTCCCATCACAGATATTATGATCGATAATACATGCGAATTTGAACGTATGTCCTTCATGGTTGGATTCTCTAAATACAATCAAATTAAGATGTCACCTGATAATGAAAAATATACTTCTTTTCGTACACCATTGGGATTTACTGAGTCATGCCCTTCGGCTTGAAGAATGGGGGTACAACGTATCAATAAGCCATGACTATAATTTTTTAAAAGCATTTACGAAAAATAATAGAATGCTACGTGGATGACATTGTTGTCAAAAGTCGTCTTAAAGATGATTATCTTCAAGATTTGAAGATTGTATTCGAGTTGATGTGCCACCATCAATTAAAGATGAATCCAACTAAATCCTTTCTAGGAGTCTCCAGTGGAAAGCTCCTTGAATTTGCCATAACTTCTAAAGGTATTCACATTGACCCCGATAAAATCAAAGCTATCCTCGAAATGGATCACTCCCTTGGAGCTTTTCTAAATTCACAAGTTCTGGTATCTTCAATCGTAGGAAAAACTTTTTTGCTGTATGTTCAAGCAATGGATCACTCCCTTGGAGCTTTTCTTGCACAAAAGAGTAAAGAAGGCCATGAACATGAGATATATTATCTCAGTCGTATGATGGCCGGTACTGAACATCGATACAAACTGGTAGAAAAAGAATGCCTCGCCTTGATGTTTGCTATTCATCATATACGACATTACATGTCAAGTCAAACCATTCATATAATATCCAGGGTAAATCCTCTTCGGGTATTGATGACACTCAATTCTCATTTAGCTACATGGATATCACGCCCCAGTCCCAAAATACCGAGGGACTAGCCACGTGGCAATGGCCAGCAGTACACTCAAATGGGCAAAACCATTTTAATGGACCCTTTAGAGTGTACTTAAGCTGTAAAACAAATACAATGGTCTACGAAACATGTCAGAGTCTAATTCTAATCTCATCCATAGAAGGTAAACACAATTTAAAATATCAGACTAAATAAAAGAGAAATATAATCCAATAACAAGTCTCAATAAAAATGTTTTTCGGGGAACAACCTGATAATAAGTTTGATACAGTACTCCAAGAGACAGGAAATAAAGTTTCTAGAAACAATTAATACTGAGTATATAATAAAATACTCAAGAGAAATCCTTTAGCACAACCTCCTCCTCTAGTGCCAGTACTGCTCCAGCGTCAGCTCCTGTCCCGTATACCTCGGGGTAAATCTTCACTGTTATACCTGGGGATATAATCCTGATCCAGGTCCTCAGGGTACATAGCAAGGTACAAGAATAACTCAAGCCAAACAAAATACAGTATATAAAAATATATCAATAGGGCAAACTATGTAACCAGCTATGTGATATGCAAATGAGAGCATCACTAGTACTCAGGCTGAGACCACTACAAGCTCTGTGTCGGTGAGCCTGTAGAAGTAATATCACGTAGTGGGCCAAGCTCTGGAATAGAGACTAAAGCACCGCAATAATAAATATATATGTATGTAATCAGCCTGTAGCCTATGTGTCTCTCCCCACCCAATGTAATCACATGTCTTATGTCCACGACGTCTCATGTCCATAACACGTAAGATCATGACCTCTAACTATTACATCGAGTCATAATGATATCTATGTATATGCAAGATCTATGTCACGAATCCTGTAAGCCTATACAGAATCACCATAAATAAATCAGGAAAGATTCTGTCTCATGAATAGTGTCAAGTGTCCTATGGTATGATGTACTTGATAAATCAAGCACGAAAATATAGGATCGTGTTATCAATTCTCTAAGTGACGTTATACGACTCCGCGTACGGCGTCGACACCCGAATATTGTTCGAACGTTAAGAAATGTCTCACGGTCCTAGGTTGAGCAGATACATCACATAAATAAATCAAGAAAATAATATTAAAGCAATTACTGCAAGTTTGGCAAGGTACACTTGTTTGGGTTTTGAACTCCTTTAGTTGCTCCGGTAACAGCAAAATCTTCAAGTAAGATTCTGGATGCTGAAATAAATATTACCATCACTCTTAGAAGACATGAAATAGTTAGGATTGACTACCCATAAGTCTAATTTGGACACATGGGCAGAATTGACAGTTTCTGGTCAAAATAGGGTACACATATGGCCCACTTTGCACCGAAAAATATACCAGAGACAAAGTTCTCCAAATTTGTCTAACTTAGTGTCTACGAGTCCAAAATGATGATACGAACCCAACGGAATGTCCAAAACTGGATTTCGATGAGCCGGTCACAAAATCGTCCGTTAAGTGGAGCCGTGGGGCCCACAAAACGGGGTTTCGTCAACGTTCTCATAATCGAACCAAACTTGGGTCAAAGGACCAACGTAACACTATGAATTTGATGGCGCAAGTTTTGTTGTGAAACGACAAGCATACACGAATTTATGATAAGTGTCAGAATAGTTCGATACGGGACATTTCGACGAATATGCGTTGATTCCGGTATGCACACATATCCAAATTAACTTTCATAAAATCCCACGCGTCCGTATTGACGATACGCGCCTTTTGATGCAATTTGTACACGATGAAGTTGCCTCGTTAGCAGGACGCAACCAAATTCGAGAAATTTTGGGTTTTGAAAACCAAGTTTTTGGTCAACTTTAACTGCGAATAAAACACAACTTACAAATAATTAAAAGAATCTAATTAATGGGATTAAAACTTGTTTATATTATCTAATTTACTGTTCAAGTAAAATTTAGAAATATTAAGTAGATTGGGAGAAAAATAGCTATAAACTTGGGGCTTCGGGACAATTTCCAAAACTAGAAATTGGGTTATTTTTTTCTGTTTTGCGTCACAATTTACGACCGACATGGGACACGATACCCCAATCTAATTTTACAGGGTCATACAATGAACACATCTCAATAAGCCGTTCGAGAATCGACACATCGTGGAAGAAGAAAAACTTACCAGAACAGGGGTCGGCCGCGGTGTGCTGCGCGTGGACGGTGGCAGAGGTACTCAGCCGTCGGCGACTGCTCGATCATCGTTGGCGGTGGCGGCGGAGGTTATTCGGAGGGGACGTCGGAGACGCCGCCAAAGTCGCTGGGTCATCGTCACCGGGGCTATGGCCAGAGTCGTCGACGGATGACCGGTGATGGCTGATGATGGTGGTGGTCTGATGATGGTGGTGGGGGATTTATATTGGGCGAGGGCCGGCGGTGGTTATAGGGAGGTGGACGGAGGGGTCGACGGAGGTTGGGGAGGCGAACCGAGGGGTCGGCCGGCGGGGGGGTCGCGGCGGCGGAGGAGTTGGCGGATCGCGGCGGTCGGGGGATTAGGGGTCGGGGAATTTAATTCTTCAGTTACTGTAGCTTAACGGGTCAGGTCTGGGTTGTGGGATCGGGTAGGATCTAGATCCAATAGGGTTGGGATGGTTCGGTTGGGTTTAGTTTGGTTTGGTTCGGTTCAAGCTGGTTCGGTTTGGTTTATTTAAAATCAATAAATTTTAGCTATTAAAAAATAGTTTTTGAGCCTAATAAATTCCAGAAAAATTATACAACATCTTATTATTAATTATACACTCAAAAATATAATTTTTATAATATTTTAATATTTAATTTAATTTACAAAAATATTAATCCCTGAAGAACATTTATTATAATTAATTAAAAATTACAAAAAATCTCCAAAAATTATAATTAAATTTCCAAAAAATTTGGGTATTTACAATCTACCCACCTTAAAATAATTGTGTCCTCACAATTTAAGAAAATGAAACATAACCGGTCAGAAGAGATGACGCGGTTGCAAGACATGTTTGAAGCACGACACAAAGGATAAAGAACCATGAACAAAGAGAAATCGAGAGGAAGGGTGAGGGTTTTTATTCAAGCGGAACATGTAGTAAAGGAATGAAATTTTTTTCCTGAGAGATAAGTAACTCAAGAGTAAAGGAGCCTGGTTAGAACGAAGATCAACTACAGCTTATGAAAACTTGGGTACCAGTTACTAATCTAGACTAACAGGTTCATATTAATCAGAATACTAGTATAGGCTAGGGAATGGAACTAACAAGCACGTGCTAAAGCATTACTAGGAATAGATAGCTATGATAAAACTTAAATCTTACTCATATTCGCTACTCCATGAGTCTGTGCCTCCTCTACCTTCATCATAAAAGCCTGTCCACGTCCCTGTGGTGGTGTCCTCTGTTGTTGCTGGGCTTGCTGGAAGAGTGCTGCCTGGGGTGCCAAGGGTGGCCTCAGCTGATATCCTCCGGTGCTGATAAAGCTTATCGGTTAACCATCGATGTTTCTCCTCGATGCTCCATACAATTTTTGGCTGAATGTTGGCTGGATCCATAAACCAAGCACAATCCCAATCTGCGTCGGTATCCCTTGGCAAGATGACCTACCTTGGCTGAATGTTGGCTGGATCTAGTTAGTATGCTCGATTGCTTTATTGTGCTGATAGACCTGCACCCACTAGTATTACTCTATCATCGTAGGTTAACAATTGCAACTTGTGGTGTTCCTGCGGAAGTCTCGTCGCTTGCTTGTGGATCAATTATTCTGCATCCAAATTAAACTATGAGAGGCACATAGAGGAATCAAAGTAGGATGCAAGTCAAGAAATTATTTTAAAGTCGATATAGAGGTCAAGAACAGATCAACAAGTGGATGAGTTCCTATAATTTATCCTATCCTAATGGCAGGCTTGCTCGGTCCCTTAGTTGAAACAAAAGTAATATAGTCGTAGACCTACTAAACAAAAGAGAAATATAATCCAACAACAAGTCTCAATAAAAATATCTTTCGGAGAATAACCCGATAATAAGTTTGATACAATAATCCAAAAAACAGGAAATATAGTTTCTAGAAACAGTTAATACTGAGTATATAACAAAATACTCAGGAGAAATCCTCTGGCACAACCTCGTCCTCTGGTACCAGTACTGCTCCAGCATCAGCTCCTGTCCCATATACCTCAGGGTAAATCTCCTCTGCTATACCTGGGGACATAATCCGGATCCAGGTCCTCAGGAGACATAATAAGGTACAAGAATAACTCAAGCCAAATAAGATGCAGTATATAAAAATATATTAATAGGGCAAACTATGTAACTAGTTATGTGATATAAAAATGAGAGCATCACTAGTACTCAGGCTGAGACCACTACAAGCTCTGTGTCGGGGAGCCTGTAGAAGTAATATCACGTAGTGGGCCAAGCTCTGGAACAGAGACTAAAGCACCGCAATAATAAATATATATTTATGTAATCAGCCTGTAGCCTGTGTATCACTTCTCACCCAATGTAATCACACATCTCATGTCCATGACGTCTCATGTCCATAACACGCAAAATCATGACCTCTATATCGACTTTACAGCGAGTCATAATGATATCTATGTATATGCAAGATCTATGTCATGAATCATGTTAGCCTATACATAATCACTATAAATAACTTTGGAAAGATTCTGTCTCATTAATATTGTCAAATGTCCTATGGTATGACATACTTAATAAATCAAGCACGAAAATGTAGGATCGTGTTATCAATTCTCTAAGTGATGTTACACGACTCCGCGTACGGCGTCGACCCCCGAATATTGTTTGGACGTTAAGCAACGTCTTACGGTCCTAGGTTGAGCAGATATATCACAAAAATAAATCAAGCAAATAATATTAAAACAATTACTGCAAGTTTGGCAATGTACACTTGCCTGGGTTTTGAAATCCTTCAGTTACTCCGGTAACAGCAAAATCTTCAGGTACGCCTCCGGATGCCAAAATAAATATTACCATCACTCTTAGAAGACATGAAGTGTCACCACCCTATTTCCAGAGCCGGATATTTTTTTTATTTTTAATTTAGTTAATTGTGTATTATTTTTTATTAATTGTATTTATAATTAATTAATGATTGTATTATATTTTTATTGATTGTTTTAGGATTTTGGCTAGCCTGGACCCATGTCAGACCCTAGTGGACCCATGTTCGACCCAGCCCACACCCTTGTGAGAATTATTTTGGGGCTTAGAAATATTTATTTTATTTTTAGAAGGTTAGTGGGAGAGATTTGGAGCTAGTTTGAGTGCTTTTGGAACCCCGAAACCCAAAACCCAAGTTAGGAGGGCATTTTGGTCTTTTGGCTTGTTGTAACCCTTTATTTTTGCTCCCAGACCCGACTCCATCCCATTACCAACCGTGAACACAGCAGGAGCAGCCCCTCTCTCCCCCTTTGTTCATTCCACTACTTCTTCTTCTTCTTCTTCTTCTTCACATTCTACTTCTTCTTTCTTCTTCCTTCCTTCTCCAAGTAAGCTTTTCTTCCTTTTTCTTCCTTCTTTCTTCTATTCCTTCTTCTTTATGCTAGCCCTAACCTTGCATTTTCCCTAACCTAGATGTGAGGAGCTTAGATCTAGTGTGGAAGCTAGAGTTGGTGGCTTGGAGCTTGAGGGAGGTGATTTCTAGGGGTTGTGAGACTTTGGCCTTGGGATTCCAACTCCCAAGAGGTAAAACCTAACTTTTCCCTTGCTAATTATTTTTGTATAGTGTAATTAATAGCTTAGAACCTTCCTAGACCCTTAGGCTAACCGTGGGAGGAAGTTGGAACTAGTTTGGGTGAGTTTAGAGACTTTAACACTAGGTTTTGTGTCAATTTCGAGTGGAATCCGAATTTGGCCCAATTTTGGGTGATGCCCTAGGTTAGACGGACCTAGGTAGACGTTGTCGGGTGTCTTGAGGGTGAGTGCGTGTCTCCGTTTGGACACGGGAAGCCGTGTCGCGGAGAAACGGGCATTTCGGGCGAAATTGGGGCTTTTCGTCGTCGCCGATTCTAAGTGCGTGCGCGTTTCCGCCACGGACCTAGAATCGATGCGGGAGCACATTTTCTAGGATCTAGACATCGTTTAGAGCACGTGGGTAAATTTTGGGCCGATTCCGAGTTCGTTTGGTGTGCGTTTCAGGAGGTTTTTCGAGCCGCGTACCGCGTGTTCGTCGAAATGACCGAACGGCCATTTCGACTTGGTTTCCTCGTTTCGGGCTTGTGCGCGCGTTGGGTTAGTATCAGGGAGTGTGTGCTAGAGTTTTCGAGTTATATTTTATATATTTTAGGGTGTTGGTGAGTGTCGGGGTCGTTGGGCGTGAGTGGGGCGTGTTGTTTGTGTGTTGTTGTGTGTTGTGTTATGTTGTGTTAGTGTATATGTGTCTATATATATATATATATATGTATATAATTATATGTATGTGTGTTTATGTATACATATTTGTATATATATGTGTGTATTTATATCTATGTGCTTGTGTGTGTACATGTCTATGTGTATATATATATATATGTATGTGTAAGTGTGGTTGTGTGTATATATATATATATATATATGGTTGTATATATATATATAGATATATGTATATATATGTGTGTCTGTATGTGGTTGTGTGTGTGTGTGTGTGAGAGAGAGTGAGAGGGGGGTGGACTGAACAGCAGCAGCAGGCAGCATGAACAGCAGCAGCAGCAGCATTCAGCATTTAAAAAGCAGCATTCAGCATTTAAAAAGCAGCAGCATTCAGCATTTAAAAAGCAACCTTCAGCATTTAAAAAGCAGCAGCAGCAGCAGCATTTAAAAAGCAGTAGCAGCAGCAGCAATAAAAAGCAGCAGCAGCAGCAGTGAAAAGCAGCAGCAGCAGCAATTGAAAAGCAGCAGCAGCAGCAGTTTTAAGCAGCAACAACAGCAAGGTTAAGGAGCAAGAGCAGCAGTTTAAGCACGAGGGAGAGAGGTATATCTATATATATATATATAGATATAGATAGATTGATACATAGTTAGATAGTAGAGGGATAGTTAGATAGATTATAGATAGATAGATGATAGTTAGGTAATTAGATAGAATGATAGATAGATGGATAATGGGTAGTTAGATAGATACATATAGATAGATTGATAGATTAATAAGATATCAAGATAGATAGACACATAGATAGATGCATAGATAAATAGATAGATAGATATATGGATAGGTAGATATATGAATAGCTAGGTTGATAGATAGATATATAAATAGATAGATTAATACATAGATGGTTAGATAGATACATATGTAACTAGATACCTAGGTAGTTAGAGATAAATAGATAGATACATATATAGGTACTAGATGGATATATAGATATAGATAGGTAGTTAGATTACTAGATAAATAGGTATCTCAATACCTTGGGATACCGAGGTATCTCAATACCTCAAGATAACCAAGGTATTGGGTTTCGAACGGGGTTTTTGAGCAATAGCCTAGGAATAGTATTGGAGTGATTTTTATATATTTTTATATATATATATATTTACGTGTGCTAGCATAGGTTTTAGAGGGTATAGGCGGGGTGCGTAGCCTAGGTTGAGGTATCGGATACCGAGGGTATCCCGGTATCTCAAGGAGGCGAGTTTGTGAGTTTTCTAGCTTAATGAGCTCGGTTTGACCTAGAAATTTAGGAGCACCCTAGTTTGACCCAGACTTGACCGTAGTTGACTCGGTTGACCGCCAAAGTCAACTTTTGACCTAGTTTTGACCTAGAGTTGACTTTTTGGACCCAGAGTTGACTTTTTTGACCCAGATTTCACCGGTTTGACTCGTTTGACCTAGAACGACCCTAGAGTCTATTTTTAGTTATTTTATATCTGTTTAACTCTTTAGAACCCTATTTAACCTTGCTTTTCGCATTAGGTCCTTGCGACACCGGTTCGGATCGCTAGTTGCTCAGGACGTCAAGCGAGTACATTCTCTGATAGTTTTCATTATCTGATGATTATTATGATTCAGCTTCTAGTATAGTATCATCTGATTATTCTGGCACAATACGGGACACTGACTGGTATTTCTGGATTTATTTACTTGCGACACGTACATTTCATATTTCTGGCCTCTATTCTGGAATCATTACTGGCATCACCTACAGACATCACTACAGGCATCATTCATGTTCAGGCTGGACTCATCTTGATTTGCGTGTCGGGTCTTGGATCTACTTGTATTAGTCGGGGTGGGGAAATACTCGAGTAGACATGTAAACATTCCCATCTGGAATCATCAGGCATCACTCCTCTGGTCTAATCTGGAATGATAGCAGCCGCGCACCCAGTGCGCGGTGAGCCGTACTTACCCCTAGCCGTTTACATGTCGAAACAAGTATTTCAAAGACATCGAGTTCATTCTTTATAGTCTAGACTCTCATGCATTTCTTGACTTGTCTCACTTACATATTTCTGGACTTGACTCACTACATATTTTTCATGCTGGACTCACTACACGTTCATGTGCACGGACTTGATCTTAGCTTAGATTTCTTGTATCTTGCAGTTATTACTATCTTGCTCTGATATCCATGCATCTTTACCTTTATGCACCAGTGATTTATATACTTCTTGTTTCATACTTGCTTTATTTTTTTTGCTACTTGCTATAACTGTTTTATAGTTTTTATCATTTAAATGGAACTGCTGTTAGAGATGTACTTGCTCCAGTCCTGACTGGACATATTTTTTAGAGTATCCGAAGGATTGGTGTCCGACGTTTTATGGACCTGAGCCTGTCGATGGTGCAGACAGGGACCCTCTAGCTTAGGGGTAATTTCCGGGTTGGTAGCCAGGATCACTGAGACTTTGTTGTTGTTTTTATTAGCTTTTAGCACCGGATTTGTCTCCAGTTTTGGACTGAGACCTTATTTGTATATTATTTTGGATGATGTATTATTATTATTTGATGTTGTGGTTGTTGTAGTAGTTGTTGTGGGTTAGACTTTGTGGTTGTCAGTCTTCTTTGTCATCTTATCGTGCTTAGATTCGTGATTGAGTATATTGTGGTTATCATTATGATATTGCTCCTCCGTTTAGAGTTGAGATCTTGACAGGTTTATATATTATTTGTGTGGTTGCCCTCCTTTTGGAGAGGTCATGGCCGATTTTTGTGTGAGACTATTATCTAGTTAGTTGACCTAGACAGCGTTCTACCGCCGATGCTGCGGCGTAGGCTGGACGTACCCATGACTCATGCCCAATTTTTTGGGTGTGGGTCGTGACTCGTTTTTGGTGGCAGCCCCATGCAGGTTCCGATTCGCAATTAGTGCGATGTCGTGGTGGTACAACTTAGTTGTACTGCTGCGAGCCTGCTATAGGATCTAGGATTTAGGATGAGTGTGTACTCAATCTCGACTAGGAACAATTCTGATCTAATTATTCTAAAATTGATTTATTTTGAAATATTACTGTCCTTCTTTGATGATATCGCATCTTGGACCATATTGACTTCTTTTGATCTGTGTTCAGGATGCCTCCGAAGACACGATCCCATTGCACCGTTCCAGCAGTTGCCACTGAGAGGTCTGCTACCTCTCGTCCAGCTCGTATTCAGGCAGCTGCTACCGGTCCACTCACCACTCCTGCGGTTGAGGGAGCATCTTCTTCTCTCGGGGATCCTCCTTCACCTATCGATCCGAGGACTACCCCAGTCGTTTCGGTAGTTCCTCCACCACTTCCTGCTCTAGTAGATGTCGCGCAGTTGTTTACGTTCTTCAGGGAGATAATGGACGCGCAGCACCGTCAGGTGGATGTGATGAGGCTGGGCATTGAGAATGCCCACCAGGTGGCCATGACGGCAGTGGATAGGGTGGCACAGATTCAGCCACAGGCAGATCAGATTCAGCATCCGAGGCCAGGCAGTAATATCGACTTTCAGAGGATGCGGCCCAAGGAGTTCCGTGGTACAGAAGGGATCCTGTACGCGGATGACTGGATAGAGCAGATTGAGGGAATCTTCAGACTGGCACAGATTCCAGACAGCATGCAGATAGAGGCAGCGGGCAGTCAGATGTTCGACCTCGCCTTGACATGGTATCGCACAGATACGAGGATTACAGTGCCAGGGCTTACTTGGGAGGCTTTCAAGAGGCTTTTTAAGGAGAAGTTTTTCCCAGATATGGTGCTCAGTGCTTTGGAGAGCCAGTTCGAGGCACTCGTCCAGGGGAGCATGACGGTGGACGAGTACGCAGCAGAGTTCTGCCGTCTGGGCAGATTTGTAGATGGCTTGAGTGAGGCAGCTAAGGCGAGGAAGTTTCGCAAGGGCTTGGTTATGGCGGTCAAGTCTTTGACCAGGAGCGATCGCGAGGCGACTTTTGAGCAGATAGTAGGAGATGCTCAGAGAGCAGAGGATGACTTGGAGCTCAAGTCCAAGAGAGGCAGGGATGATTCAGGCAGTGCGAGTGGTAGTGCGGGACCTGCTAAGCGTCCCTATATGCAGAAGGCAGGGTCAGGATCAGAGGGTGCCCACTTGTGCCTACTGCAGGAAGACAGGACACACTTGGGATGTTTGTAGGAGGAGGCTGAAGGTGTGTTTGTTCTGTGGATCCACTGCTCACCAGATGCGAGATTGCCCCACTGCACCTCCATTGGGTGGAGCACAGGATCAGAGAGTTGGAGCTAGGCCATCTGTGGCACAGTATCATGTCCCGCACCAGCAGAGGGATACACCCCAGCAGGGCGGGGCTTATGCGTTGACGGTCGAGGAGGCCGATGCTACGGGTGTCGGGTTAGCAGGTCTGTCTTTTTGTTCTTCTTCCTGTCCTTTTCCATTCCTTGTGGTGTGCTTCATTAGTACCTGTTAGACTTTTCTTTGTGCTGTGGTAGATAGTGTAGTGACCCTGATTGAGACTGTGATAACACGACCAGTAGGACCCTGATCTTGTATGTTGTATAGGTTAAATTTCTTGACTGTGATTGTTGGGGGTTTGACCTAGAGGAGTGTGATTGACTTTAAATTTTGAGGACGATATTTTCTAAGGAGGATAGGCTTGTCACCACCCTATTTCCAGAGCCGGGTATTTTTTTTTATTTTTAATTTAGTTAATTGTGCATTATTTTTTATTAATTGTATTTACAATTAATTAATGATTGTATTATATTTTTATTAATTGTTTTAGGATTTTGGCTAGCCTGGACCCATGTCAGACCCTAGTGGACCCATGTCCGACCCAGCCCACACCCTTGTGAGAATTATTTTGGGGCTTAGAAATATTTATTTTATTTTTAGAAGGTTAGTGGGAGAGATTTGGAGCTAGTTTGAGTGCTTTTGGAACCCCGAAACCCAAAACCCAAGTTAGGAGGGCATTTTGGTCTTTTGGCTTGTTGTAACCCTTTATTTTTGCTCCCAGACCCGACCCCATCCCATTCCCAACCGTGAACACAGCAGGAGCAGCCCCTCTCTCCCCCTTTGTTCATTCCACTACTTCTTCTTCTTCTTCTTCTTCTTCTTCTTCACATTCTACTTCTTCTTTCTTCTTCCTTCCTTCTCCAAGTAAGCTTTTCTTCCTTTTTCTTCCTTCTTTCTTCTATTCCTTCTTCTTTATGCTAGCCCTAACCTTGCATTTTCCCCAACCTAGGTGTGAGGAGCTTAGATCTAGTGTGGAAGCAAGAGTTGGTGGCTTGGAGCTTGAGGGAGGTAATTTCTAGGGGTTGTGAGACTTTGGCCTTGGGATTCCAACTCCCAAGAGGTAAAACCTAACTTTCCCCTTAATAATTATTTTTGTATAGTGTAATTAATAGTTTAGAACCTTCCTAGACCCTTAGGCTAACCGTGGGAGAAAGTTGGAACTAGTTTGGGTGAGTTTAGAGACTTTAACACTAGGTTTTGTGTCAATGCTCAGGACGTCAAGCGAGTACATTCTCTGATAGTTTTCATTATCTGATGATTATTATGGTTCAGCTTCTAGTATAGTATCATCTGATTATTCTGGCATAATACGGGACACTGAATGGTATTTCTGGATTTATTTACTTGCGACACGTACATTTCATGTTTCTGGCCTCTATTCTGGAATCACTACTGGCATCACCTACAGGCATCACTACAGGCATCATTCATGTTCAGGCTGGACTCATCTTGATTTGCGTGCCGGGTCTTGGATCCACTTGTATTAGTCGGGGCAGGGAAATACTCGAGTAGACATGTAAATATTCCCATCTGGAATCATCAGGCATCACTCCTCTGGTCTAATCTGGAATGATAGCAGCCGCGCACCCAGTGCGCGGTGAGCCGTACTTACCCCTAGCCGTTTACATGTCGAAACAAGTATTTCAAAGACACCGAGTTCATTCTTTATAGTCTTGACTCTCATGCATTTCTTGACTTGTCTCACTTACATATTTCTAGACTTGACTCACTACATATTTTTTATGCTGGACTCACTACACGTTCATGTGCACGGACTTGATCTTAGCTTAGATTTCTTGTATCTTGCAGTTATTACTATCTTGCTCTGATATCCATGCATCTTTACCTTTATGCACCAGTGATTTATATACTTCTTGTTTCATACTTGCTTCATTTTTCTTGCTACTTGCTATAACTGTTTTATAGTTTTTATCATTTAAATGGAACTGCTGTTAGAGATGTATTTGCTCCAGTCCTGACTGGACATATTTTTTAGAGTATCCGGAGGATTGGTGTCCGACGTTTTATGGGCCTGAGCCTGTCGATGGTGCAGACAGGGACCCTCTAGCTTAGGGGTGATTTCCGGGTTGGTAGCCGGGATCACTGAGACTTTGTTGTTGTTTTTATTAGCTTTTAGCACCGGATTTGTCTCCGATTTTGGACTGAGACCTTGTTTGTATATTATTTTGGATGATGTATTATTATTATTTTATGTTGTGGTTGTTGTAGTAGTTGTTATGGGTTAGACTTTGTGGTTGTCAGTCTTCTTTGTCATCTTATCGTGCTTAGATTCGTGATTGAGTATATTGTGGTTATCATTATAATATTGCTCCTCCGTTTGGAGTTGAGATCTTGACAGGTTTATATATTATTTGTGTGGTTGCCCTCCTTTTGGAGAGGTCATGGCCGATTTTTGTGTGAGATCATTATCTAGTTAGTTGACCTAGACAGTGTTCTACCGCCGATGCTGCGGCGTAGGATGGACGTACCCACGACTCATGTCCGATTTTCCGGGTGCGGGTCGTGACTTGAAGTAGCTATGATTGACTACCCATAAGTTTAATTTGGACACAGGGACAAAATTGACAGTTTCTGGTCCAAGCGGGATCCACAGGTGGCCCACCTCGCACCAAAAAATGTGTCAGAGGTAAAGTTCTCCAAATTCATCAAACTTAGGATCTATGAGTCCAGAACGATGATACGAACCCAATGGAATGTCCAGAACTGGATTTCGATGAGCCGGTCACAAAATTGTCAGTCAAGTAGAGCCGTGGGGCCCACGAAAATGGGGTTTCGTCAATGTTCTCAAAATTGAACCAAACTTGGGTCACAGGACCAGCATAATGATACGAATACGATGGCACAAGTTTCATTACGAAACGACAAGCATACACAAATTTATGACGAGTGTCAGAATAGTCCGATACGAGGTTTTTCGACGAATACGCGTTAATTCCGGTGTGCATGCACATCCAAATCAACTTTCGTAAAATTACACACGTTTGCATTAATGATACGTGCCTTTCTATGTACTTTGCACACGACAAAGTCGTCTCGTTTAGCGGGACGCACCCAGTTTCGAGAAATTTTGGGTTTTTAAAACCAAGTGTTTGGTCAACTTTAACCACGAATAAAACATAACTTACAAATAATTAAAATGATCTAAATAATGGGATTAAAACTTGTTTATATTTTCTAATTTACTGTTTAAGTGAAATTTAGAAATATTAAATAGATTGGGAGAAAAATGGCCTTGAACTTGTGGCTTCGGGACAGTTTCTAGAACCAAAAATTGGGTTATTTTTCCCTGTTTTGTGTCATAATTTACGATCGATACGGGACACGATACCCCAATCTAATTGTACAGGGTTCGAGAGGGTCATACAGCAAACACATCATAATAAGCCGTTCGAGAATCAATACATCGTGGAAGAAGAAAAACTCACCGGATCAGGGGTCGGTCGCGGTGTGCTGCGCGTGGACGGTGGCGGCGGTGCTCGGTCGTCGTCGGCGGCGGCAGCGGAGGTGAGTCGGAGGGGACGTCGGAGCAGTCACCGAAGTTGCTGGGTCATCGTCGTCGGGGTTGTGGCCAGAGTCGTCAACGGATGACCAGTGATAGCTGATGATGGTAGTGGTCTGATAATAGTGGTGGAGGGTTTATATAGGGCGAGGGCCTGCGGTGGTTACATGGAGGTGGACGGAGGGGTCGCCGGAGGTTGGGGAGGCGAACCGAGGGGTCGGCTGGCGACGGGGTCACAGTTGCGGAGGAGTCGGTGGGTCGGGTATGGGTTATGGGTTCGGGTAGGATCTAGATCCAATAGGATTGGGTTGGTTCGGTTGGGTTTAGTTTGGTTTGGTTTGGTTTGGTTCAGTTGGGTTTAGTTTGTTTTGGTTCGGTTCAAGCTGGTTCGGTTTGGTTCATTTAAAATCAATGCATTTTAGTTATTAAAAAATAGTTTTGAGACCAATAAATTCCAAAAAATTTGTACAACATCTTATTATTAATTATAGACTCAAAATATAATTTTTATAATATTTTAATATTTAATTTAAGTCACAAAAATATTAATTCCTGTAGAATATTTATTATAATTAATTAAAAATTGAAAAAAATCTCCAAAAATCATAATTAAATTTCTAAAAAATTCTGGTGTTTACAATGGACAATGTTGTTATCACCTTATGACATGATATTATCACCTTATGATATGGTATATGTCCCACAAAAAGTAGTGAAGGGTCAAGCACTAGCTGACCTCCTGTCAGCTTATCCTGTACTAGAAACTTCCAAACTATACGATGACATCCCAGATGAAGTCTTAGAGTCTAATATGGCAATGGAAGATGACACCTGACAAATATTCTTTGATGGCGCATCAAGAATAGGACCCAAAGGCAATATAGTAGCTAGAGTTGGCATAGTCTTAGTTTCTCCTTACAAACTACTCATTCATCGAGCATATTCTCTCAATGAACTATGTTCCAATAATATGGAAAAATACAATGCTCCACATTAGTCTCTAATTAGCTAAAGAATTGGACATATAATATCTTGAATCCAACGAAGATTCCAAGCTGATAGTCAATCAGATCATGGGAGAGTACGAGGTTCAGCATGAAGACCTCATCCCTTATCATCAAGAAGCAATCGAACTGGCTTTTACTTTCAAAGGATTCTTCATCGAACATGTGTATCGGTTACAGAATATGGAAGCAAATAATTTGGCCGGCCTAGCAGCATCATTAGTCGTTCCTCTAAAGAGACGACACTCAATTATGCTAACATGACGAGAATTATTTTGTACAAAAAATAACTTACACGTTTAACAGAGTTACGTCATAAAGTCAACTTCCACGGATAAAGATTTGAGAGACCCTTTTATAGACTACGCTGCTTATGGGATTCTTTCAAAAAATTTAAAAGAAGATACTTATATTAAAAGATGTTCACTCTGATTCTACTATCATGCCTCATCCAAAATATTATATCTTTGTTCTTATAAGGGATTGCTGCTACATTGTATTACCAACCCTGAAGCTAGATAATCACTCCGTGAAGCTCATGATGGCATATGTAGAGCACATCAGCCAGGTCCTAAATTATAAGACTGCTTCAGAAGAACAAGTTATTATTGGTCCACCATGCTGGCAGATGCCGTAGATTACACTCATAAATGCAAGTAATGCCAAATCCATGCTAATTTTATCCACCAACCAAAAGAGTTCTTACACCCTGCAGCTGCCTCATGGACTTTTGAAGCTTGGGGAATGGATATTATTGGTTCGATCGGCCCATCTTCTTCTAGACGACATCGGTTTATACTTGCAATAATCGATTACTTCTCCAAATGTGCAGAAGCAGTCCCGCTCATCGAAGTTAAGACATCCAACGTAATTAACTTCGTCAAACACCATATTATATATTATTTCGGTATTCTCCGAAGGATAATACTTGAAAATGGGCTACAATTTGCCAGTCAAGTATTTTATCGGTTCTGTGACAAAAATCGAATCCAGAATGTAGCATCTGCGACCTATAATTCAGCAGCCAATGGCTTAGCAGAAACCTTCAACAAAACCATACTCAAACTCCTTAAAAAGTTTGTCTCATCCAACAAACATGATTGGAATAAGAAAATCGGGGATGTTTATGGGCTTATCGCATAATAGTTCAAACTCCAACTAGTTATACACCATTCTCTTTGGGCTACGGATGTGAATCAGTTCTTTCACTCAAAATTCAGATACCTTCTCTTAGAATAGTTATTGCTAATGAGCTAACATTAGAGAATAATTATCGATTGTGCCTACAAGAATTAGAAATATTGGATAAAAAGTTCATGCATGTTCAACAATGTATTGAGCTATACAAAGCACCCATTTTCAGAGCTTTTAATCGAAAAGTCAAGAAAAGTATTCTAAGGAGACCTATGATCATAACCCATAAGAGCAAAGTCAAATTTCAAGCTAAATAGGAAGGTCCTTATGTGGTAGAGATAGTATTCTCCAACGGAGCCTACAGGCTCGTTAAGCCTAATGGAGATTTGATAATGATGCCTATCAACGATAAATTCCTCAAGAAGTATTATGTCTAAGCATGACATATTTCTCTCCATCTCCAGCAGATTAAAATAAGATGTACAACAAATACATCTTTAATCCCTAGCAACTCGTAGCCTACACGACCTCTAGAACTATTACCTATATTCATTCTTGAATAAGAAATGGGTAATGGGTCCTCAAAGTTTCCCAGTGGAACAATACTCAGATCCAACAGAACACTCTCGTTGAGTTCATCTAAACGATTCTCTCCAATAAAATTATTACATTCTTAAAGCCCAGTTATTTTAAGGATATCCTATTCCTGATCCCCGTTTGGGTTGGAAATAATCTCACAATTTATTCACCAGTCAATAAGTGCAATATAATTCATGTCCATATTACCTCTGAATCATATTCCATTTATTATCCCTAAAGAGAAGACAACAATTTGCCCTTGAACTACTCTTTTTTTTTCTTCCCTAGTGGAGTAAACTAGTGAGCAATCACGTCCATATTACCTTTAATAGTATTGTATCCTGTAAAATTTGTTATTTGTACTCAGCATGAGTATGCCTTGAGAGAAAAATCTACCAAATTCTCCCACAGAGTTATTCTACCATATCCATAATACCTCTGAGAAGATATATACTCAATGGGTCTCGATTTGAAAATAACACTAAGGTAAAACAAAAAAAATTTATTGATAAAAAATTAAAAAGGATAATAGAAATACTTAGGAATAGGATGAGTCAGAATCTCCTAAATTATTTACAAATATTGTAAGAGCATGCAGAATACAGACGTTTGACGATATAATCAGTCGACGTAGAGCTTCTGTTTCGGCCGGTTCATCTTGTTTTTCTGAATCAATAGAAGGATGGCGGGAATCAGTAATCTCATTCTGGAGTGGAGTAAGGCCATCCAATGAAGGGCTAACAAGGTCTTAAAGAAAGTCTGTCCTACAAGCTTCTTTCTTTTCCTCGGAATGGGGCAGTCCAAGAGCAGTAAAAATGTGACAAAGTTAGATGTAATGGGTAAGAGAATAGTCGATTCATCAGACTTCCTTTCCTCCTTTAGAGACTCATTTTGGAAAGCCATCAGCAAACTCGAATGAAGAATATTAAAATTGAGTAAGTTAACTCTCTTATTTATAAATGAGTGGAATGACGATTCAAATTTCCCTACATGATTCATCATTCCACTATTCATGGAGGAAGATGACGGTTCAGATCTCCATACACGAATCATAAAGGGTGCAACGGTTTGTTCCCCAAACGAAGAGCAGAATACAAAACTTAAAATCATTTTGTATGTTGGTCCGAGGACTCCCATGTGTCCGCATTTATCTGATTGATAGAAAATATTGCATAGTGCACATGACTAGAAAATTTGCATAAATGATTATAAAAGTGCGTGCGATAAACCATACAGCGCGCACAAAATCCAGTTTTATTTAAGTACAAACTTGTGAGCTTATCAGTGGGATGGCAGGGGAAAGATAACATATTTAGTATTTTTGGATGCACATCCTCCCGAAAATAAAGATACCAAAAGTCTTCAGTCAGCAACACACATACAGCACAATAAAGTCAAGCAAAAATTTTATTGGTACTTAATCATGATAACATATGATGGAGATCTATCATACCTAGATTTTTATTCTAAAAATTATGATTATACATATGAAATCTATTACATCCGAATTTTTATATGATGTGGATCTATCACAGAGCCATCCCCATCTTTGTGTCCCATCTGCTCTCGATGTAGATGAATTAAGGAACAAAAGAAATGAGCTCCTCAGTGCAAACCACAGTATAGGGAAAAGAAATTCGTGTCGTAAAAAAGCGTGGATGCTACACAGGACTGGGCCTGTTTAAATTAGCATAACCCCATTTCTGTCCTAACTCGATGGAGGATATGACGAGTCAAACTAAAGCTATTCCGCTATAGCCATCCAACGCCACCGCTAGAAGTCCCGGTTGGGATTCCAATCCCAACCTTGTAATCAGCACAGGGGCCATGTTAAGAGAGTAATTCCAGCGAGCTGGGTTTTAAGACAATGAACAGTCTTCTGGGTAATTTATCAGTTCAACATGAACGGCGAAGCCAATGATATCCTTCCCTGTCACGACCCGCACCCGAAATTTGGGCATGAGTCGTGGGTACGTCCAGCCTACGCCGCAGCATCGGCGGTAGAACGCTGTCTAGGTCTCAACATATAATATATCCTGTCAATAGTCTCAACTCCGTACGGAGGACAATAATAAATAATCCACAGTCTATGATATACTCAATCACAAGCTATAAGAATAATGGCACGATGAGAATAGAAAAGAGTTCTATTAAAAACCAACCACAATAAATCCAACTCAAATCCTGGGTCTAAATGACCTCACAAAGTCACAAATAATAAATACAACTCAGTCTCAGTCTAAAACAATAATGCAGAAAAAGTAGTCTAAGAGCAGCCAGGTACGTTTTCCTCTAGGCTAGGCAACTCCTCTGGGATTTTTGGGGTAAAATCTCCCTCTAATCCTGGGCCATAATGAGTGGGGCAAAGATCCTCCAGGTCCTCTGAAAAATGTTATCCAGTCAGGATTGGAGCGAAGCACAAGCACTAACAGCAGTTTCATTAAATTGACAAAATCTATAAACAGTGTAAGAAATACAAGATGGAAATAAATGCTGGAAATATAAATACTGGAGAAAAATGGAAATAGGCAATAGAGCATCTAGCAATGAACAATAAATAGTGAATGCTAGACAATAAGTAGTGAATGCTGGAACAGGTGAATCTGAATAAAATAGACATCTAGCTAAGTGTTTGAATTATCAGTTTATCATGTGATCGGCTTGGGACTTGATCAGGCTGGTTATATATGATTAACTATGATTCTTGTAGGTCAGGCTAACCATATGGTTAGCTATGATGCATATAGTGGTCAGGTTAATCATATATAACAGCTATGATGCATGTAAGATGGTCAGGCCGCACCCAACGTGAGAAGTGGGGTGAGCTATGATGCATGTAAAGGATTTGGATATGATCACATAATCTACTAATAATTCCCTATCCCCCAGCTAGCACGATGGATTCCAATCATGACTCCTCATGATGGGGATCTAGGGTGCTAACCCGTGTATCCATAGTGTCGGAATCAAGTATGTAATACACTACAATTTATAGAAGAAATCAACAATAAAAACTGTCAGAGAATGTACTCGCCTGTGGTCCTGAGCAAAAGGTGAGGATCGATGTCCAAAGTGGGATCACAATGACCTATATATAAGATATCAATGTTAAATAATGAATTAAAGGAATGAGCATGATTAACTAATTAAACACGAGGCCTCTAGGTCAATTCTAAAGACTACTGGTCAATACTAGCCTAACACTAGCTAATTGTGTCATCCCTAGTTATAAACACTAGGGTGTACTCATAACACCTCAATCTGGGTTCAAATCTAGTTTCTAGGGGATTACAAGTATAACTTAGCTAATGCTAAGTGATACAATGTATACAATAGTTAATCTATCATCTAATATTATCTTAGTTCTAATACTCTAATACCTATACTCAACTCTACATATTAACCCACACCAATACCCCATATTTTTCCTAACTGCTAACTGATACCCTTGTACTAGTGTATTTCCCACATCTAGTACCTCACTGCATTCTGACATTCTCTCCTGTACAGCAACACATAGGTTCACCTAGTTAAGACACTGAAATTAACACACTGCCACACTGCACAGTACACACTGATTTACAAGGTATTCACAAGCCAACACAGTGCTACACTCTCAGGTGCTACTCACTGATCTCAGGCAGGTACCTAATCACACTGGTATACTCTCAAACTGCACACACACAATATTGCTGATACACTAGATGGTCAAGTTCCCTCACATACTCAGTTAAAACTTACAGGCACATACACACACTGAAACAAAGACACTGCTACCCTGAACTCAGTCACTCACATATACAGAAATTTCACCTAGACATTCACACACAATTAAATACTGAAACACTTACCCTAACTCCCCACTGATACACTCTCATACTCAGACAATCACACAGGCATCTGCACAACTACACACATCAGAATTTTCACTGAGACACTACTCTCTCTCACACTCACACAGTCAGAAACATACACTAGGAAACACAGTTACACACATATATCTGAGATAGCAACTACCTACACTAAAATGAAAACACACACACACAGGAAGGACTCACTGATACTCAGTATCAGTCTGAAATAGTCCAGACCTACACACACACAGGCATCCTGCTTTCTTAAGCCCTCACAGTTCTCTCACACAGTTTCTAAAACACACACAGGTATTACCTAACTTAGGCTCACTGAAATACTCACTACACACATAGGTATTTACATAGGCTACACTCTCACTGGGACTAATCTGCACAACATGCACACACACATCAGATACTGCTACACAGACAACCTGCTCCCTGAACTCAGACATGTACACAGCATCACATACACACAGTATCCATACACAGGTCTGGATACACAAATCTCACTGCACATTATCTAACTGATACACAGGGACACGTAGGTTCAAGCACTGTAACATATATACACAGAAATTTAACTCACTGAACTCTACTTCCCACCCTACAGAAATACACACAGCACCCATATACATACACTGTCATTCACACACAGTTAATACCTGAAAGCATAACACAGAATTCTGAGATAAATTTTGATACCCACACTGCACAGTCAGCCCCAATACACCCGACTGCACAATGAACCATTCATAGTTATTCCCCCTTCAAATCACACACACATCTACAAACATAGATATATATATAAACACACATCAAATTGGGTGATGTAGAGTAGATTAGATGGGTAATCCCTCCTGTGAAGCATTTCACCAAACACATGATGTGCAAAAATGAAAACTACACTAAGAACTCCTGAAACCCAAAACAAAACCCAAAAATCAATATCTAACCTACACGTAGGAGGGTGAAATCAGTCTATAAGCAACCACCTAGGGTTAGGGTTCACGAAAATTGGGGAAAACAAATGTTGGGGACACTTAAACCCTAGTTCGACCCTAAAATCGAAACTACACAGCAAGGGTGGTTTTCTAATGACATTAACATCAGAAAACAGAAATTAAATGAATAAAAATAGGGTTTTACCTAGGAAGATGGCTTCTTCAATGGGGGTTCTTCTTCTCCAAGGCTTCTTGACCCAACCCCTTGCTTTCCTGTGCTTTGGAGGAGGAAAAATGGAATCCTAGGGTTTTTAATTCCGAATTTGTGGTGGGGAAAAGATGGTTTTCTTGATGGAGACTAGGTTTTAGGTTTTTCTTCATGAAGGAATGGGTTCCCTTTTATATTAAACTAGGTTAGGGCTTCATAAGCATAGTTTTATGTTAACCCCCTATGTTAGGTCATGTAGAACCTAATTAACTAGGGTTTAGTCAATTTAGGGTTTGAGGTTCCACCCAAAAATTAGAATTCTAGGGCTTCTCTAGAATTGGTCTTTAAATTAGGGTTTAGTCATTAGGGTTTGTCCTAATGAGTTCTAGGGTTTGACCTAAAACCAATATCACTAACAATATATAAATAGTAAAAAAAACTCAGCAGATTAATTAAATTCATAATTATTCCAAATAGTGAAATTACACAAATACCCTTATCTGGAAATATGGTAGTGACATTCCCTGCTCCATCACACAAAGCGCTCGATGGCAACGATTACCAGACGAATCTCTCACCCATCGTTGAGAAGCGTCTCCTCTTACGTCTTCTCGGTAGCCAGCAAATCCAGTGGCACCATAATATTTTAGTTATCTTCTTAGACTCACACTTAACAATAACAATACTCAAGTCTCACAGCAAGAAGGAGATAAGTCTCGGAGTGATGGTAAAATTTTTATCCTATTTGTAGGAGAAGACATGCCAAGTACGGCATAGCTCTCAAAACTTATTCCTGAAAAAGCAGCCTTCATCTCCTTAAAAGCTCCTTGCATCTCCTTAAAGATCGCGTCAAACCAAGGAACAAGTCAAAACAATAAATTGACAAGATACGTGCATGTCACACCTACAGCTACATCAGCAAAACTGTTGGAATTCTACCCTGAGTGCGCTCACAAATATCTAAACAACTTTTTATGCTTCTAAATCAAAGTATTTTTGAATTCATCTGAATGAATTCAAAAAATTTGAAGGAGGTCTTGTAGAAGCATAAAAAATACGGCTCTTGAAGATGGCACAGTTTTTTACAAATAAACTTAACAGAGGAAGAACGGCGCACTTTCTCTCTATTTAGATGATGGCGCACTATTCAGAGAACAAAAAAGTAGGCACACTTTCAAGCTGCTTTCATCAGTGCAGACATGCGTACAATTTACATGTCTACTTTTTCTCTCCAAGCATTAAATACGATGAATCTGATAGACAGAACAGAAACTAAAGAGTCAAAAGTTATCATTATAGTTGGGCTGTGGCATGCGGACCCAGGTTGTCGTTTAGCGACCCAGACGTTGTGCCAATTTCTTCAAAAGTGTGCCGTTATGCCAACTTCTTCAAAAGTGCACTGCTGTGCCAATTTTTTTAAAAGTGTGTCGCTATGCCAATTTATTCAAAAGTGCGCCACTGTGTCCACTTTATCAAACGTGCACCGCTGTGCCAATTTCTTCAAAAGTGCGCCGTTGTGCCAACTTCATCAAAAGTGCGTCGTTGTGCCAACTTCATCAAAATGTGCGTTGCAGTGCCAATTTCTTCAAAAGTGCACCATTGTGCCAACTTCTAAAAAATGCTCCATCATGGCCAATTTTATCAAAAGTGTGCCTTCATGGCAACTTTTTTAAAAGAGCGCTTGTATAGCTAATATTTTCAAAAGTGCACCAGTCTCCAGACCACTTCTAAAGTGTGCATACTATCCTAACTGACAATGAGCAGTTATGAGTGCGTGTCTTACATGTCATGCTTCTCATAAAAAGTGTACAAATTACTGTCCCCTACGACCTATGCTTTCCTAGTATAGGAAACTATATGTCAAGCAAGCAGTGAGTTGTGCACCCACTCATTCAGAACGTAGGGTGTTAGTCCACCAAAAGTGTGCGCACAATAATAAAATAGTACAGACTGTCCAAAGTGCAAACACTCTTATAACCGCTCTTAAACTCTATAAATACAAGATCGCTACATCTATTAGAGGAGGGCATATACATAGAGGGATACAAGAACAAAAAGAGAAAAATAGAAGCTTCTTGTGATGTTGTTGCCAAAGCTTTTTTATTGTTCAACTCTCCAAGTTGTTCACAGTATTCCCTGTATTTTTTCGTCGTTGTGTGGTCCAAGGAGTAAAGTGATCGTCCGCAGATCAGATCTCTACAGCTATACTTTTCCAGAATCAACTGTACTTAGATTTTTGTTTAGGATCTTTTTTGTACTTTTTAATAGTTTGTAATACAAATTTTTTTATAAAGTTTTCTTCGCAAACATGCATATCAACTGAAGGAATCGGGTTTAAGGGAATTTGAGTGTGTGACCCATGGACAAGCTTGAGACAGTAGTATAGGAATTATTCTGTGTAATTAGTGACCAGGTATGGGATAAGGACAACATTTATGCTTCTGTAGAGCATGCAATAGGGAGTCAAGAAAGGTTCAGCAGAGCAGTAGTGTTAAAGAAGGGGAGTGAGAGTCAAGGTGGTGTGTTGATTATTGTATGCAGGCTCGGGTAGATGCACAAGTGTGTAGTAGGCAACACTGATGGTACCAGTATTGGTGTCTATGAGGGAAAAAATATTGTCAAGTAATTATGAACATGTGAAGTGTTGATTTGAGTTGTATAGGTGTTGGGTTATGCAAGTTGAGTGATGTGAAGGTGTTAGTGAGATGTGAGTGTTGGGATGTGAGGAAGACTTGCACAGTGGTATGTGTAGATGTGTGCACTTGAATTCAAGTTGGTATTAAGTGTTAGGCTATGGTCTTAGTAAGAAAAAAGAGTATCTTGGTAGGAGTATCATAGTAAGGTATTAGATTGTTATTAAACTAATGAGATACCAAGAGGTATTAGATACTAAGTTACTGGATATAGTTACTCTAAGGTATTAGAAATGAGCTAAGGTATGTTATGGGTATATATATTTAGATACATATTGGGATATCGAGTTGAGATAATGGATAATATGTTAAGGTATTAGAGTAAGGCTAGGACCTTGGGGTATTAGTGTATCAATGGATGTAAGTTATTAAGTGTCTAGGTTTCAATATACTAGTTGGGAACCAAGGATACCAAGGTAAATGAGGATAGTGTATAGAGTTTGGATAAGGTAATAATACCTTAAGGTAAGTTGGGATGCTAGTATAAAGCTAGGATATTATATAATAAGAGTTCGATAGTTATATATTGTTATAATCTAATATTAGCTAGTATACCTTAGTATGACTTAGAATACCTAGAATAAGCTTAATATTAGCTAGTATGACCACATAGACCAACCTTATAGGTATTTTTGAACCCTAATATAGGTATTGACCTAGTTTATCTCAATTGACCTAGAAATGACCTAGAAACCTAAAATAACAATAATTAAGCATGTTTATGACTCCAAAACATTTTTTGACATTGATAATTCATGTTTATGTCACTTTGACTCCAGTTCGAACACCGACTTGTATTCTTTCCTCAGGACCACAGGCGAGTACATTCTCTGATATTTTTTTATTTGTTATTTTCTATGATTCATGTCTATAGTACTGCTTTACTTGATTTCTAACATTGTTTTGAAAAACAATTTTCATGTCATTCCCATTTAGGTCCGATTCGGATCCCTCCGTTGTTTCCCTTTCTTCCCAAACCTTTTCCTTGAAATAAGAAAGAAGATGATACACTCGAATTAAGCTGCACTAAGGAAATCCTTGAATGGATCTGATTAGAAATCATGGATACAGATTGGTATTATATGGATTTATGGTCATGAGATACACAGCTTCAGGCCTATTAACTTTTCTGGACTAATGTATTACTAGACTAATATATTTCTGGCCTATTGACATCTTTTGGACAATTTAGATTCTTCGTGTCTGGACCTGGATCCATGAGTACTAGTCTGGCGAGAAAATACCTAGAAGACGTGTGAACATACCCTTTATATCCCATGGTATTACTGGAACGATAGCAGCCACATACGACACGTGTGGTTGAGACCTAGACGACTTCCCTAATTTTTTTTTTACATATATACCCTATTTAGAAAATCTCTATTTTATAATTGTTAAATAGAGCTTTGAAATAATTACGTTATATTCAACTTGATAACTAGATTCTATCTTTCTTAATCAGGCTTGACCCTTGACCTGTCCCAACCAAATAACCTAGGTGGAGTGATTATAAACTTTCTTCCGCACCCTATAGTAGCCCTAGAATTTTCTTCACACCTAACTTCTACCTTTATTCTTAACCATTGGATTGAATCCAAAGACCATTCTATTGAATTTTTTTTAGCTTACTTTTAATTGTGATCCATGGATCAAAATCCAAAGGCTTAAGTTCAATATCTCTTTATAATATGCAACCTAACCTTAACCCCTCATCTTGGTGTGACCCATGGATCCTCATCCAAGGGATGATGTTAAATCCCTAACTTATAACCCTCCCCCATTTTTTGTGTGCAGCCGCACATACCTTCTAAATCTAAATTTCTTCTCCATCTTCTATCCCTCTCTCCCTTATAATAGTATCTAACCCTAACCCTCTTCCTCCTCCTCCGCCTTCTTTTCTTCTTAATTGGAGGAGATCTCGAACCCGAGCTACTACAGCCTCCATGAGCACCCATGACCCCACCGGTGTTTCCCCGCTGCCTCTGACCTAGTCCATACGTCAACGTCGCTGCCCATCGAGCCTTGCCCCATTGTCGAGCTCGCTCCCCCATAACTAGCCGCCTTCTTCTTCTACTTCCCTTATTTTAGTACGTCGGGGACTCCCTCACATCAACATATGCTGGTGAAATCCTCGCCTCGCACTTGTATCTGGACAGCAAAGCCTAGGCGTAGCCCCTCTATTGCCCGATGGCTCTGAATAGTCGCTCGAGCTACCAAAATGCACCGTCTCTAGGTCGCTGACCTTATATCTGTCATGCTCCGATCCCGAAGGTCCCAACAATGCCCCCGCAGGGCGCAAATCACCGCACCTCAGCGCTCCCGTGGGGCGGGTATTATCATTTGCCATCAGGACGTAATGTCGTGTGAGTTTGGGGTTGCACCCGCACAAGGCAACATCGTTAAGGTTTGGCTATCATCGAATCGAGTAAGCAGCGGAGGGACAGTATTGCAAGCACATCTGAGTATACGGGACAAATTGAGGCACAGGTTTCTCTGAATACAATGTCATCGTTCCATACATTATATCCCTCTATACAAAAGTAGCTCAAAGCAATCGATACGGCTCAAGGCATCGAAACTAGATTTCTGGGTCTTGGGGATGAGGTACCCCTATCGCTTCCTCGGACGATCCAACACCTGCGAACAAGCAAACTGTTGGTAGGTTAGCACTTTGGAGAAAGTACTGGTGAGTCTAAAATCAACTGAACAGAGGCAACATTCACTAAAACCAATACTAAGTAATCATGTGATAAAATATTACATTACTAGTGATCTTTCTAGTTTTACCTATGTTCATTATATGCAGCACAGGAACGGAGTCATATTACTTTTTTTGGAAACAACTTTTAAAAATAGAGTTCATGTTTGATTCATTCAAGCAGACAAGGCAAGCCGATTGTTCTACTATCAGGGTGTGTGCAGCATGTCTCATGAGCTATACCCAAAGACTCTAGGGACAATACACCATCTAGGAACTATCCCTATCAAGCCAACATGATAAACTATCTATATGTTTTTTGGTTGCCGAGAAACTCAGGATCGGTAGCGGTAATCCAGCTAGCTAATGACTCATTTATCTGATGCTATTAGCAGTTATGACTTATGGCTGCTCTTCACTATCGTTGTAGCAGCCGTGACCAAGGTTCAGCTCTTCACCAATAGCCATTGTCCAATCGATGCGAATGCATGAAACACTATTAGATAAACTCTAGGATGCAGACGAAATGAACAAGCAGACCATCTATCTCTTCACTGTGCAAACTGGCCGCCCTCTCTGAACAAGTTCAAGCACGATGTAGTTCTCTAAAAATACAAGCAATAGGAAAATATGTTCAAGCAATTTCTTACTCTTTAGACAAGCATTTCAAGTAATCTAGTTAAGCAGACATGTTCATTTCAAAGATAAGCTATGTGAGTTCTTTTAATAAGCATGCAGAGACAGGTTCTATTATTTTTCTTATGAAACTAAATTCTTAAGCAAACAAGCATTCAAAAACTCAGATTCATTATTAAGGCGTGCAAGAATCAGAGAACGAAGTTTCTACCCACTCACCTTGATCAGTCATCTCCTGGTTCAACAAGGAGCTCTTTAGGAAGATATCATTTTTGAGTCAGCAAATCGATATCTCTTGTACATAGTGCCGACGCGGAGTGGGGCATTATAATATCAGCCGATTATAACCCTCTTCTCCCAGAATTGACGGATATAGGCTGCCATTAATAGCAGTGGGAGCTCCATTAACCATTTTTGGAGGCAGCGACGTTGACCTCGACGTTGTCAAGTCGTCAAGTCGTTGCAAGCAGATGTTGTTCCATCCTGAGGTTCCCCAATTGGTCCATATTCTTTCTGCTGACTAGGCTTCTCTGTCGTCGAAAGACATAGAACCCTGACTTCTCCTTCGGTCGTTTGGATCCGGCTTGAGATCTCAACGATAATTTCCAGCATCCAAGATCCATCGTAATTCCCCCATCGAAGACGAGGATGTTGCATATTTAAATCGTGTCATAGTATATTTTCTTTCATGTCACTTTGTTTCTTCATATTATGACCCTTCTTATAATATTTATTGTTGTTTGGGTTATTCTAAGGATTCTGTGGTCGCACCATTGAGCTTGTGGAGCGTCGAGCATGGAACAGATTGGAGCTTCTCAACCGAAGATTGATTGTTCCCTACACCCTCAGGTGAGTGGTCACTCGCACTCGTAATAGCATATTAAATTCAAATATAATATGTACCCTTAGTACAAGTTATGCCGAAAATTGAATGACAAATTGATATAACTGACTAGATAACCTTATGCACCATTTTTGCTTTTGTTGCTCAACTTTGAATTAGTGAAGACAATACATATCTCGTTCGTATCTTTTCCTAGAGAACAACACATGATAGTTATATATATCATCCCTGGCATATCTTTATTTAATAATAGTACCCCTCCTCACTTGTCTACTTATCACACATTTCCTGTAGTTGGATTTTGTTTACTAGATGTCATTGCTCGATAGACAACTCGTATGGGTTAAGGTTACTCTTAGATCCTTATAATCACATAAATGAGTTTCTCTTATTAGTTTACCTTCATATTGACAATAGATCCTTATGTTTACGTGGTTATGTATAATGACCATTACATTTATATAAAAAATGTGCTTTTCCATTAGTTTTACCTTGTACTAGCAATAGATCCTTATGTTCGCCTATTTACATAGCAAACACGTTTATGTTTCTTTCCAATTTATTGTATGTTGACACTGATTATAGATACTTACATTATATGTTTATGTTCCTTTAAATATTTAATTATTTGTTGATATTGTGGTCTCTGTGTTTGGTGACTTGGATATGTGTGGATTGGATGTGTGTCCGGTGGGTTGCTCCATAGACTTGGGTTGTATATGGAGTGGGATATAGTTTTTATTTGTGTGTTTACATGTTATAAACATAGAAAATACCAAGGAGGTTATGCCAAAATTTTCAAAAAAAATCAGAATAAATATAGAACGTAGTTGTAAGGCTAGGTTTTGAGTAGTACTAGTTACCCTATATTGTGGCATGAACCCTCGAGTCACTCGTCAAGAGCACCTTTGTCATAGGGAGTACTACCTTTCATAGTTTGAATTGGTAGTTGAACACCCGTTAGGATTCTCCTTCTTTCACGACCTAACCATTTATTTGAATTATATTCACAATAACTTATTTAACGGTTTTCTTTATTTTGGGATTAAAATTAATGTTTTATTAATACTTAAAACTTGAGTAATGCATGATTTTGAACAGATTGCATAACACTTAATTTGGAACAACTTGCTTGACTTGACTTGGAACAACTTGTTTGACTTATATTTTGGAACGGCTTGCTTGACTTGCACCTTTAGAACAACTTGATTTTATTATTTTAGGATAACTAGATTACCTTTGATGTTTGCACTTTGGTATTTTACTGCGATCCTTGGATGTTCCCTTATCTACTGTCATTACGTATATATGTATTGCTTTTATGTAACTCATATATAGGCACATCCGCACGCAGGTATGATCCTCCTACTCAATTTCTCATCTTACGTCTTTAGTTACATGGTTTTTATTTCATACCTATACCTTGATTGATGTAGCTTGCTCTTCCTATATTTATATTGTTAGGATGGACGTAGTTATATTTATATATTTGTGTTTGATGTACTATTATGAGTTTGACTTCCTTTGGACCCGTGCTCTCCTGAATTGACAGGCTGGATTTGTGTATCCAAATTACAGGGAAGTGAGTGACATAGGACTGATCCATCTACGACGTCACTGAGGAGTCCGATTGAGGAACCAGTACCCGACCAGCAGTGGGTACCCTCACCTTGTATCACTTATCTTTCATATTTCTTTTAGTACTTGTTTGTGAGGAGCAATATGTTCTACCCAAGCTATTATACTCATATGAGTCTAGTTTTGGTATGTCCATATTCTTATGTTTCAGACATATTTGAACAAAGATGTTATCGGGTGGCCAACTTTAGCATTCTATGTTTTGTCTTGCTTTCATTATTCATGTGGATTGGGATACAATAATAGGCCAACCATAGGTTATGCATGATAGAATACTCATCTATAGACATCTTATACGTATACCGTTGGGCTAGAGTCCACGGTAAACGTAGCTAGCCATTGCCATGTGGCTCAGTCACGCATATTTTGTGACTGGGGCGTGACACCCTTAGTTGTTCACATGTCAACTTGGTATTTCAAACACTTAGATAGGTGTAGTATTCCTGGATTTTACTCTATATTTGCTTGTTACATTCTTACATATGATATTACTATTTTTACATACATGACTTGTCTTTACTCCCTTACTTGCATGTTTTACTTAATCAACCTTACCATGATGTCATACTTATCTGTTCACTATATTTTTTGTACCATGATTATATGCTTACCTATTCATCAGTTATTTTATTATTATTACTGTTTTATAGTGTTTATCATTTAATTGAAACTGCTATTATAGTTATGTGCTTCGCTCCAATACTGACTGGATAATATTTTTAGGGGATTGCATGGAGGACTGGTATCACACTTATTACGGACCACAGGAGGGAGTATCAGCTCACTTGGACCCGGTAGTTCAAGAGTAGTTAGAGATTTGCTTGGGAGGTCTAGTCAAAGCTACTTAGTTAGTTTAGCTCATATTTTAGTACTTTGCTACCAGATTTATCTTAGGGTTTTATTGGAGACTTGAGATGTTGTATTGACTCCTAGACTTGTGGTTGATATTTAGACTTGTAGTTTTGTGACTTAGATTTCCTTCTTTATATTATATCGTGCCAATTATCTTCCTTATAGATTCTTGTGATTGAATATTATCATATTATATTGTCATCTTGTCCTCCTTATGGAGTAGATATTATTAACAGATTATGATCATATTATTGTGTGAGAATGATAGTTATTATTATTGACCTAAGCAATATTCTATCGTCGATGCTGCGATGTAGGTTGGATGTACCCACGTACTCGTGTCCCGATCATCTGGGTGCGGTTCATGACAATCTGGTTTTGGGATATCGTAAGCCTACCGATGAAGTTCCTTTAAGGTATCAGAATATATGCTTAACTGCGCACAAATGTGATTCCTTAGGGTTAGTTTGATATCTAGCACAAAGACAAACACTAAACATGATATCAGAGAGACTAGCAATTAAATATAATAAACTATCAATCATACCTCGAAACTTACGTTGATCAACAGGTTTGCCACTTTCTTCCAGGTTAAACTATATTGATGTAGCCATTGGAGTGCTGATAGGTTTTATATTGTCGAGATCGAATTTCTTTAGCAATTCCTTTGTGTACTTTGCTTGATTGATGAAGGTTTTTTGTGAATTCTGCTTAATTTGTAATACAAGAAAGAAGTTGAGTTCTTCTATCATGCTCATTTCAAATTTACTCTGTATATACTTAGCAAACTCTTTGCAAATTAATTCATTAGTAGACCCAAATATGATATCGTGAACATATATTTGCACTAATAAAATTGTATCATATTGTGCTTTTATAAAGAGTGTTATGTCAACTTTTCCTTTTGAGAAATCATTTTCAAGTAGGAAGAAACTAAGGTGATCATACCAAGCATATGGGGCTTATTTGAGTCCATACAGAGCCTTACGTAACTTGAAAATATGATTTAAAAATTTATAATCTTCAAAGCCAGGGGTTGTGCGACAAAAAATTCTTTTTTTATGAAACCATTTAGAAAAGCACTTTTAACATCCATTTGAAATAATTTAAAATTGTAAAAAAATTATAAAAGAACAACGCATGTGAATGGACTCAAGTCTCGCAATAGGAGCATATGTCTCGTCATAGTCAATGCCCTCTTCCTGATTATAGCCTTGAGCTACGAGACATTCTTTGTTACATGTGACTTATCCATCCTTATTGATTTTATTTTGGAATACCCATTTGGTGCCAATTATAGAGGAGCCATTTGGTCTAGGAACTAATTTTCAAATTTGGTTTCTCTCGAATTGGTTTATTTTCTCTTGCATTGCAGTAATTGAAAACTCATCAGAAAAATCTTCTGCAACATTTTTAGGTTCTATTTGAGAAAGTAAATACTATATTTGCAATAATAACTCTAGTTGTAGAACGAGTACTTACTCCTTTTAATAAATCACCTATTACCAAGTTTTCTAGATGATCAACCATGAATCTCATTTTCTTTGACAAACTTTCTAAATAGCTTGTACCGGTTGTAGTATCTTCAGGTGCCTTGCTGGATGTTACGCCGACATCTTCATCATCACTTTCACTAGGTAATTGAATGCTAAGCTCATTAAATATAACATTAATAGATTTCTCAACGATCAAAGATCTCTTGTTAAAAACTATAACCTTTAGTTTTAGAACCATATCCAAGAATATACCTTTATCAGCTTTAGATCAAATTTATCTAAGTTATGCTTGGTATTCAAAATGAAACATCTACATCTAAAAACTTTAAAATATGAAATTATAGGAGTTATACCAAACCAAAGCTCATAGGGGGTCTTCTAAGAGATAGGTCAAATTAGAACCCTATTCAAAACGTGGCACGTTGTATTTACAACTTCTGCACAAAAATATTTCGGAAGGCTAAACTGATTTAGCATGACTCTGGCCATATCATCGAGAGTTCTATTCATCCGCTCCATAACACCATTTTGTGGAGGAGTTCAAGGACAAGAAAATTTATGAAAAAAACTATTGGAATCACAAAAACTTTTAAAATCAGCATTTTCGAATTCGCCACCATGAATACTTCGGATTCGAGTAATCATGAAGCCTTTTTTTGTTTTGAACCTTTTTTGTAGAAAGAAACAAATTCAGAAAATGCGTCACTTTTGTTTGCAAAAAAATAAACCCAAGTATTTCTAAAAAATTCATCAACAATTACATATGCATATACCTTCCCGCCAAGACTATCGACTCGGCTAGGTCTAAATAAATCCATATACAGTAATTTAAGGGGTCTAGAGGTACTTTCAGTATTTATAGATTTAAGGGAAGATTTGATTTCCTTGTTCTTTTCACAGTCAACACATACCATATCTTTCTTGAATGTTATGCCGGCAAGCCTCTTACCAGTTTCTTCGAGGATAATCTTGAAATTGTGTCCATGTTGGCATATCCTAGATGCATATGCCATAGCCAACTCTCATCTTTGCTAGCATAAAGGTATTTGTCGGTATTGTTAGTATCTTCTAACATATAGAAAATATAAATATTATCTTCCCTAGTACCTTCTAAAATAGTATTTCCAAATAATCTCTTATAGATAGAACATTTTTCATAAAATTAATATCATATCCATCATCAGCCAGATAACTGATGCTAAGTAGATTATGTTTTAATTCAGTTACTAGACAAACATCTTTTATTACAGGAGAGGGAGGAGTACTAATATTACCATTACCTATAATATACCTTTTTAAGTTATTACTGAAGGAGATGTATCCTTCTTTCTTTATCGATAGTGTTTCAAATAGGGTGATATCACCGGTCATATATCGTGAGCAACTACTATTGAGAATCCATTTGCTTCTAGCATAGGAGGGTTGTCCCACCTACAAAACAAGTTAAAGATGTGACATTTGGTACCCACTTCTTTTGGGGTCCTGAAATGTTAGCTTTTGGCACCCATACAAATATGTTCATATCTACTAATATTCTAACTTTTTACTGTCGTGAGATATTTCCTTGTTGATCATAATAGTGACAAGTTGCAAAGGTGTTAGTTCTTGGTGCAGCAGTGCAGACATGAGTATGTTAAGTTTTTCATGGATATGTGTAAAAGAAAGTGTGATTGTGAGTAGCGATAGATTTGCTTTCTTTCTTTGGTAGTTTATTATCATGTATGACTTTATGGTGAGTCACGTGTCTAGTGTTAGACTGAGTCATAGGTTGAATCACCTGCTTTTCCAGTCTAATCCCTAACTTTTTGGAGTAGACACATGCATCATCATATTTAGCAGAAAGGATGTCTATTTTTTGTGCAGCTATGTTGTGTTTCTTCTTTTCTATTTCATATGCTTCATTGAGTTTTGTATACTCTTATTCTTTCTTTTCAATGCTTTCTAGAGCATCATGCAAACTCAATTTAAGTGCAAAATTTTCTTTCATGTTACTAGTAGAATGAGTCTGTCTTATTTTACTTAATAAGGAGAAAAGCCTGTCAATCTCAATCTTGTTTACTTTTATTTCTTTTCTGGCATTCTTGTATTTATCTAGAACGTTCTTATGATCTTCAAGGAGATCACTAAAGGCATCAGAAAGTTTATCAAAAGTAAAATCTTTATATAAGGGTTTTTTCATTACCTTATCTGTAAGTGCCCTCAAGCAGATGTTTGCAGCGTCACGAGATTCTTCTTTTTCTTCGGAGTCGCTGGCTTTGTTTTCATACCATATGCTTATATTTGTATATTTCATGAAGACGGTCTTTTGCTTGGACATTCATAACGAATCCCCTTCTTCGCAGTTGGACAATCATTTTTTATGTGACCTGTCTTATTGCAGCCATAGCACACTGGATCTTCATCATTGTTGTCTTGATAGCTCTTCTTCTTTCAGATTATCTCTCGAACCTTAAGAATTTTTAAAATTTTTGACCATTAGTGCATGTTCCTCACCATCAAAATTATCGTCTTCAGTTTCGTCATTGGATATCTTCTTCTAGTGTGCTTTGAAGGCTATGGTCTTCTCTCTTGGTGGATTCTTTAAAGTCTTTGAGATCCAGCTCACGTGTCATCAGTTTTTCCATGAGTGTCTCAATTGACATTATTGTGAGGTTATTTTCTTCTATGATCGTCGTTGTTTTTAGGTTTCAGTTCTTTGTGAGTCCCCTTAGCACCTTGTGAATCTTTTCATGATTACTGTAAACATTTCCAAGTGAAGCAAGATGATTAATAACTTCAAGAAAATATGTAAACATTTGTGTAATGATCTCATTTGGCTTTATTTTGAAAGCCTCAAATTCTTGAGTAAGCCTACTGATCTTGGATTCCTTCACTTGTGAAGTTCCTTCATGAGTTACCATAATAAGTTTCCTTATCTCGTATGAAGTAGTATATGTAGATACTCTATTAAACTCAGTACTGTTTAAGGCACAAAATAAAGCATTTACAACTCTAATATTATGACTAGATTATTTTTTTTCTATATCAGTGTATTTATCTTTAGGCTTATCTATAAGATTACCATCTACAATAATTCTAACAGGCTTTTTGTAGCCATCCTCAACTATTAACCAAAGGTCAAAGTCTAGTAATCTGAGATAGAAAGCCATATATATTTTTCAGTAAGTATAGTTGGTTCCATCAAATAGAGGAGACATATTTATGGATTGGCCTTCACCAGTGAAGATAGATTTTATAGTTGCCATGTGTTCTACTCTTAGGTATTAAAGCCAATAAAAGAGAATGTAAACCCCCTCGACCAAATTTAGGTCTACCTGGCTTAGATAAAGAGACCAGGGTTAGTTTAAAGCTATTTAGAATTAGAACATAGTATTTTAGATTAATGTACACAATATTTATATCACTTAGTGCACCTTACCGTTGCTTCGCTATTTGGAGTGCTACACTAGCATTTACTTTCAAATAAATTTCACACACTTTTCCTAGAAGTGCCAGCCTTCCATTCTGATCCCTGTGTAACTCATAAATACCCTCCCTTGTGCTTTATTTTAGTCGTACAATATTCGTTACAAACGTTCGTTCTTAAATTCAAATAAATCCAACTTTGCATCCTTGTCTGTTCCAATAGAAATTGGAGACGCAACCTCGACCCTTTTGTTCAACCCGAATATTGATAATATTTTATTCTGAGTCTACTACGTCCATGACACTTGTGTCCCACCCAATTTTAACCCTATGTATTTTCAATTAATTAAAGAGCACATTTTACATTAATTTTAGTTAAATTGATGTAAGGACCCAACCTAACCCAAAATTAGACCTAACACCAACCCAAACCCCCACTCATACCCTCAAGATTTATACTAAACACCACACACCCTTTTCATCCACTACATCACACCAAACATGGTATTTCCCCTCATTAAATCCTAATTTTCACTTTCTGTACAATTTTCTAATTGTTGGGGGCTTTATGCAAAAGTGCAATGACGTGTCACCATCCTATTGGTCAAGACACATGAAGAACCAACCCCCTCCCTCTTAGACCGGTCCAACTCTCTCTTTCTCTTCCCTTTTTATTTGTACCCTCTCCTTCATATTAAATCTTGGCCCTTCATTCAAAATGGAGCATCATCTACACCACACACACCCTCCTATATATAATCCTTCATCCTCAACCCTTTCCTAATGAGCCAACACCATCCCAAGACACACATGGCCGGCCCTAATCCCTAGGCTAGTACCCTCTTCTTCCTCGTGCAAAACTCTCCCTCTACATTAATATTTTTATTACCATCACCAACATAAAACTACAAACTCTAAACCAAAACCTAACCCCAAACTTTTTATCACCTTCATCCTCCATCTCCGGCCAGTCCTATACCCTGCACCGCCGTTCTAGACCCCCCCAGCCATCATTTTCCCGAGCACTCCCACCTCGCCACAGGCCGTCCCCGAGCCACCTCTCCCTTCGACACCGCCTGAGCGGCCCACCCGACTAGTCCCCGACTTCCCAGCGTCGACCTCCGCCAACTGCACACCTTCCTCCGCCTGGGCAGCCGCTCGACCTCCCCGTCCTCTTCCCTTTCTTCCCTGTTTACCGCCTCCGTCCCCGACTTCCCGAGCCACCTCGACGTCCCCGATCATCTCGACAGCAGCCCCGTCGATCTTCTCCACCGATCACCACTTCATCACCTCCATTCTTCTCCTCTTCCACAGTCCGCCCCCGTCCTCGTCACAGCAACCTCGCTTGAGCCGCTCCTCTCCGGCCATCCCCGGAACATCATCACCATCATCACCATCATCAACAATAACATCATCGCCATCATCCTCATCAACATCATCATCACCATTATCATCATCAACATCATCACCATCATCATCATCAACATCATCACCATCATCATCATCATCGTCATCATCGTTGACCCCGTGCGTGCCCATCAAGGTTCGTAGCTTGCCCCTTCCTTCACGTGTGCGTTGTATGACACTGCGTTGGTAAAAACCCTAATAGTTGGTACGTGTATTTGTATGTGTGTATGATACTTAGGTTTAAATATATGAATACTTCACGAGAAATTAGGTTAATAATTACTTTAATAGTAATTAGGTTTAGTATTTACTTCATGGAAATTAAATTGTTAGTTGTGAATATCATATATTTATATTTGTTGTGTAGACCTGGGTGTATTAATATAATTATAAGTATTGAGTAATACTAGATAAAATACTAAGATGATATATATATTTATGTATTAAACATATTTTTGAACTCACTGCCTCATGTGTACCCTCACCTGCTAGCTAAACCATGTGTTACTGCTACACGAGATTTGGAGAGTTATATATTGTGTTAGTGTTAGTTTTTGTCTTGATTATGCACAGTATTCGAGGACATAACATATATGGGTATAGACACGCACACTTGACCCGGCTAGTTGACCAGTACCACCCCTGCCTTGCGTAGTTTATGAGTTTAGTGTAATCGTGTTTGTGTGTGTGCTATTGTAACGACTGATGCTATATTGTATTATATATATATATATATATGACCATTGGATTGTCCTACGAGACTTCGGGAGCAGGTTATTGGCACTCGCAGCTTGAGAACCCAAGCAAATATACCTTGCCTTATTGTACTGTTTAAATTCAGTTATTACTTAGTTTCATGTTTTATTGTTTTAATACTATATAACTGTACGCGTCTGAGAAAGACTTGGGTGCAGTCAATGAAGGCGTTGACGTTAGGACTTGTGTCTGACCTAGTGTCTAGTGGAGGAACCTAAAATTGTGGAGTTATCAATATGACTCCCCAGGCCTTGACACATTTCTTACACGGGTTGTGAGTCTCATATAGGACACGGACTTGCGTATTCGGTTGGCAACTTGTACGTGTAGGTCATGTGATGGATAGGGTATAACTGCTAATAGTGATGCATGTTAGAATACTTAGCAGTTATTAGTAGTCCAGGAACCTATACTATTGTAGTACGGTGGTCCAATCCTTGTCCTTGTTTGGTTGTAAGGTTGGGCTATTGTTCTAACGATAGGCTATGAGCCAAAGTTACGACGTCGATACTTGCACTCCGTCTCGGCGTAGTAGCTAAAGCATGTTGTGTATACAACATACATAGAGCATTGGACGGGGAGGACAACTAGTAGGTGTATGGGATATCCACTTCCTTTATTCAGATTCCACGTTCAACGAAACGATATGGACTTTATACAATTCAGATTCCATGTTCTACAGAACGATATGAACGTTATTATATTGCAGAGCGCCCTTGTTATGGGGGCATATGTGGCATATACTAGCCAGTCACGACGGTGAATTACGTCAGCATATGTCTAGCCTACACTTCTCATACGCACTAAGTTGTCCTCAAATTGCATTTTACTTATTTGTGCAGTTTGCAGGATGCTTGATCTTGTGGATTATGGACATCGTTGCAGGTATCTTTATATTTTCAGCCATTACAATCATGTACTACTTTCCATTTTTGATTCTGCTTTTATAGCCTAGTATTTATAGGCCTATGTTGTTCTTTTGGCCTATTCGAACGGATGTATTATTGGGATGCAACTGATGATTGCGTATCGTTCTTTCTTGAGATTTATTTACCATGGCTTGAGATTTAGTTTACTTGTTGCATGTTAGAATTAGATTATTGATTGGATCACTTGACCGTGGACAGCGTAAGTGCGCTTCGTCGGGTCCATTAAATTGGAAAGCCCCACGGAGTCGTACCAGCTGGCCATTGCCACGTGTCTGGTCTTATACGTTTTGGGACTAGGGTGTGACATAGTTTTAGTGGTGGCCCATGAAGGTCAGAGCATATCGTTTCGGTTACGTTACTGTACCGAACGAGCCTGCAACTTAGGATTAATGTTGAATAAGATCTTAATCCATAACTGATTTTAAAACTCCTCTTGTATTCGATTGTCATCCTTGGACTTCATTATTGTATTCGTTCAATTATCGTCGACATCGTTATTATTGTTTCTCATCTTCCTTATTTCGGAAAGATGGATGCTCGCGCTCGGTGATTTTCTTCAGGAGCAGATTCTCGTCAAGACGAAGAAGCCATATTTGATAGGATGTTGAGTAGATGGTTAACCATGGTAGAGAAGGTTGATAAGTTCTTCTTGTTACTAGAGTTAGTATAGACTGTTGGCGTAAGAATTAGACATATAAGTAGAGACTTAAAACTAGACCCTACCCTTACTTAAGGTAGCCATGATTTGTAAGCATAAGAAGTTAGGAAGGTTGTTTGATTCTAAGGCTCTAAAATAAATTAGGAGAGACATAGCTAGATGCTAGGAATTAATTGTAGTCTTAGGGTAGTGATACAAAGAACGATATTATGAACTTGACCATACAAAATGTTAGACTCACATCTAGAAGAAGATCATCAGATACTAATAAAAATAGGGTATGAAATAGCACTTTAGGTAGAAATCAATAGTGGTTAACCCCTAGTTACCTTGTGACTTACAGTATCAGACCTAAAATTTTTTCCACCCTTTCGATAATGATGATTATATGACTAAGCTAAAACAGATAGGTAGATTGCTAGACGTAGATTGCTAGACCCAATATTTGGATGAAGAGATAACTTGAGTACTACAATGTAGCTTTCAAATTAGATTTGATATACTAGACTTATTTCAGTTGTCAGTGTCTATAAGGCTCATGTTCTTACCATTGATAACTCGATTAGTTGAGCTAGTATCTGAAATAGAGCAATTAGATTGAAACATTAGGGTATCGACAGACGTTATAGCCTTGAGTTGGATGTCGTGAACTACCTACAATGGATGGCCATTTATAAACAAGATGGTACCCACATAGTTTGGATAAAGGGCACGCATGGAGTAAATTAGGAGAAATCTCAGGTTCGAGGTAAAAAGGTAGAGTGACAACAAGATGAGATTCGCGACAAGTATCAGACCTCGAGTTCTTTTAAAATTTAGAGAAGGACCTAAACCGGAGACAAAGGTGTTGGCTCGAGGTGATGATAGACTTTGAGACTAAGCTACAGTACCATCTGAGAAAGGCCAACGTGGTAGCTGACGCATTAAGCAGAAGGCCTAGGACATTCTCTATGTACCCAGCAACACCTGTTGAGAGATCTAGAGCAGTTGAGTATAGAGGTCATTATGCCCAGAGTAGATGACCAGTTATCGGGTTTTCAGGTGCAATCGATATTGGTTGAGAGGATCAAGGCTGCCTTGCCAACAGATTCCAGATTCCAGAGACTTCGACAGAAGACAGAGGCCGGGATGCAAACAGGATTACGCATACACGAGGACGTGACTTTGAGATGTGGAGATCGTCTCTATGTTTCGAACGAAGAATTTTGTCAGGAGCTGATGTCGGAGGCGCACAGTTCAGCATACCCTATTCATCCAAGAGGCACAAAGATGTATAGAGGCTTAAGGAAGTACTAATGGTGGCATAGAATGAAGAGGGAGATAGCCCGCTTTGTAGCAAAGTGCCTGGTGTGTCAGCAGGTCAAGGCTGAACATCAGAGGTCCACAGGTTTACTTAAACCCACTCCCGATACCTGAGTATAAATGGGAGCACATCACTATAGACTTTGTTATGGGCTTTCCGAGGAGTCCCAGTGGTCGCAATGTGGTATGGGTGATCGTGGATCGACTCACCAAGACCGTTCATTTTTTACCTTTCAGAGTTGGACAGTCTACGGAGGTCTAATTTCAAGGAACGAAATACAGGTTTAGATCACCCGCTAACTTATTAGACAATTTGTAGAGGATTACAACTAGACTCTAGATTATATATGGAAACATGAGTATAGGGTGTAAATGAAAGATAGAAGTCTGACAGGAATGGTAGCAGAATATTGTGGATTACACATAAACTGCTTAGGGATAGAGATTTAGACTTTTGACTAATAGGACATGAGCTTGCTGAACCTAATCCTTAGTAGTAGGTGGTTATATGGGAACATGTTTTCAAATTACCCTAGCAGGTGGATTTTTTCAGATTTTAGGATTTATATTCTTATTATTATTCGTTGCATTTTATTCTAGGGTATTTAGAATGATTAAATAGATAATTATTACATAATTTCTATATATCCTTATTACTAAGTAATTGAGTGGAGACTTATGTTGTATTTTATTACATATACTTCTCGTAGGAATTGTTCGAGTTGAGCTTCTAGACTAGGTATGATTGACTGATTAGACTTGTTGCTGCTAGGACTGATTATAAGAAGTTAGGTTGCATGATTCCATTGTGGATAATATAGGATAATGACGTTATACCTAGGAAAGAATGTTGAGATATTAACCGTCCTAGTTGCAGAAGGTTAGGACAGTGTTTGAAGTGAGGATCGAACCAACGTCAGGCTTAGTAGTGTTCCCAGTATGTCAATAGAGCCCAGCAGATCGTACAAAGGCGAGCTCTATCGGTCCTAGGTATGTCCGTAGCATTGCTTGATAATTTATAGTTTATTATGTGTTTATTTTAATTTCGAGGACGAAATTCTTATAAGTTGGGTAGATTATAAATCCCCTCGACCAAATTTAGGTCTACCTGGCTTAGATAAAGAGACCAGGGTTAGTTTAAAGCCATTTAGAATTAGAACATAGTATTTTAGATTAATATACACAATATTTATATCACTTAGTGCACCGTTGCTTCGCTATTTGGAGCGCTACACTAGCATTTACCTTCAAACAAATTTCACACACTTTTTATAGACGTGCCAGCCTTCCATTTCGATCCCTGTGTAACTCATAAATACCCTCCCTTGTGCTTCATTTTAGTCGCATAATATTCGTTACAAACATCCGTTCTTAAATTCAAATAAATCCAACTTTGCATACTTGTCCGTTCCAATCGAAATTGGAGACGCAACCTCGACCCATTTTGTTCAACCAGAATATTAACAATATTCTATTCTGAGTCTACTACGTTCATGATACTTATGTCCCACCCAATTTTAACCCTATGTATTTTCAATTAGTTAAATAGCACCATTTACATTAATTTTAATTAAATTGATGTAAGAACCCAACCTAACACAAAATTAGACCCAACACCAACCCAAACCACCACTCAGACCCTCAAGGTTCATACTAAACACCACACACCCTTTTCATCCACTACATCACACCAAATATGATGTTTTTCCACATTAAATCCCAATTTCCACTTTATGTGCAATTTTCTAATTGTTGGGGGCTTTTATGCAAAAGTGCAATGAGGTATCACCATCCTATTGGTCAAGACACATAAAGAACCAACCCCCTCCCTCTTTGAACGGTCCAACTCTCTCCCTCTCCCCCCTTTTTGTTTGTACCCTCTCCTTCATATTGAATCTTGGCCATTCATTCCAAATGGAGCATCATCTATACCACACACACCCTCCTATATATAATCCCTCATCCTAAACCCTTTCCCAATGAGCCAACCTTATCCCAAGACACACATGGCCGGCCCTAATCCCAAGGCTAGCACCCCTCTTCTCCCTCATGCAAAACTCTCCCTCTCCATTAATATTTTTATCACCATCACCAACATAAAACTACAAACTCTAAACCAAAACCTAACCTTAAACTTTCCATCACCTTTATCCTCCATCTCCGGCCAGTCCTCCACCCTGCACCACCGTTCTAGACTCCCCCCTGGCCATCATTTTCCTGAGCACTCCCACCTCGCTACAGGCCGTCCCCGAGCTACCTCTCCCTTCGACACATCCTGAGCGCCCACCCAACTCGTCCCCGACTTCCTAGCGTCGACCTCCGCCAACTGCACACCTTCCTCCGCCTGGGCAGACGCTCGACCTCCCCGTCCTCTTTCCTTTCTTCCCTGTTCACCGTCTCCGTCCTTGACTTCCAGAGCCACCCTGACATCCCCGGTCATCTCGATAGCAGCCCCGTCGATCTCCTCCATCGATCACCACTTCATCACCTCCATTCTCCTCCTCTTCTACAGTCCGCCCCCATCCTTGTCACAGCAACCTTGCCTGAGCTAGTCCTCTCCGGCCATCCCCGGAACATCATCACCATTATCGTCATCAACATCATCACCCTCATCATCAACAACATTGTAAATCCCCTCACCCAAAAATTAGGCCTACTTAGCTTAGATAGTGAAACTAGGACTAGTTGAACCCAATTAGAAATAGAACACGACATTTGATTTAACTATACAATATTTATATCGCATAGTGCACCTTACCGTTGCTTCAATAATTAGAGCACTACACCAGCTTTTACCTTCCAACAAATTTTATAACCTTGTCCTAGACGTGACCGCCTACAATTCTGACATTTGTGTAACTTATAATTATGCTCTCTTGTGCTACATTTTAGTCGCACAACATTCATCGCGGACGTTATTATTTAATTCTAAATAAATATGACTTTGTGTCCTTGTGAGTTCCAATCAAAATTGGAGACACAATCTTGACCTGTTTCGTACAACCTAATTTATGATAAACACCAGCTTTTACCTTCCAACAAATTTTATAACCTTGTCCTAGACGTGACCGCCTACAATTCTGATATTTGTGTAACTTATAATTATGCTCTCTTGTGCTATATTTTAGTCGCACAACATTCGTCGCGGACGTTGTTATTTAATTCTAAATAAATATGACTTTGTGTCCTTGTGAGTTCCAATCAAAATTGGAGACACAATCTTGACCTGTTTCGTACAACCTAATTTATGATAAAATTCTACTTTGAGCCCTCTATGCCCATGACACTTGTGTCCCACCTAATTTTAGTTTTTTGTACTTCTAATTAATTATAGAACACCTTGCGCATTAATTTTAATTAATTTAAACCCAAATTCTATCTTTGTGCAATTTTCCAATTATTGGGTTCTTTTATGCAAAAATGCATTAAGGTGTCCACACCATTGGACATGACACATGAAGAAATCTATTTTTTGTTCATGTAGATTTTCTACATAAATTTTTGGAATGTGCAACGCACAAACATCGACCCCATTTAATTCTAGCATTGCATTTAAGCAATATAATTTATAGCCCTCCCAAACATCCCCAAATGAACCCAAGGCCCAACCCAAGAGGATGTTGACCAAAGTCAAACTTTACTAGGTCAAACCCAAGCCCAAAGTCCACATGTATAAAATAACTTTTCCTTTCCTTTTCCTTTTTTCTCTAAAATACCTAAACCTAAAATAACAACTCAGCCGACCCTCTCCTTCACCCTTACTGTTCATCCTCCTCCATCCGCCTGACGGCCCCGCCGGCCGGAGCATCCCCCAACCGTCGACCGGGTCCAGACTCCCCCGTTCTCTTCCCTGTCCACCCGCTTCCTTCTCCCTGACAGCAGCGACAACCACCACCACGTCGACTTCCATCTCCGGCTCACCCGACCCCGGCCTCCTCCGTCGACTGAAAAACTTCCCCCGGCCGCCATTAACACCACCACCATTGCCATCCAGCTCTCCCTCGTCGACTTCTTCTCCCTCTCCCTGTTCAGCCCCCTCGCCTGCCGGATTCCTACGAGCCTCGTAGCCATCATTACCATCATCCACGACTATCATCACCACCATTACCATATCATCACTACCACCATCATCGTAGCCATCGTCGTCATTATCACCTCCATTGTTATCATCGTCATCACCATCGCCATCGTCGTCAACATCGTCATCATCCCCTCCTTCAATATCATCATCATCATCAGCTCAAATCAGCATCATCACCATTCATTCTCAACATCTTAATCCTAATCATCCCTTAATCACCCACATCATCATCCACGTCATCACTATCATGTAATTATCATCACGAACATTACCATCATCTTCAATATGAGCATCACCATCATTATCATTGTTATCGTCGTCAACCTCATCGTCGTCACCATCATTCCTGTGCACGTACCCCTTGTATATTAGATCGTTCTGCGTGACTTCTGGAGCAAGTTATTGGTACTACATAGTTTTCTTGCCAGGCAAGTATACCTTGCCTTGTTGTACTATTTAAATTCTGTATTATTAGTTGCATGTTTATATTATATAACTGTGCGCGTTCGAGAGAGACTTGGGTGCAGTCAACAAAGGCGTTGACATTAGGATATTGTCTGACCTAGTGTCTAGTAGACCCACCTAAAGTTGAGGAGTTATTGGTATGACTCCCCAGGCCTTGACACGTATCATTCTACATCACAGAGTAAGTTTATGTAGGGACGCGTGCCTCATTCTCGACTGGCCATCGGTGTGAGCAGCACGTGTGACGACATTAGCTTAGTTGTTTATTTCTTTAGAGACTTGCATTATAGTATGAGATATCCACGTCGTGTTCGCGACTTGTACATTAACATTGGGCGGGGAAGACAATTAGTAGGCGTATGGGACAGACAATTGGTTGTCGTAGTTTCAGAGTAAACTGCGGGTCCGTGAGCCTCAGTGTTACCCGGTTATGGGCCAGTATTACCCGGTTATGGGCGTATATGCTTGTCGATACATCTGACAGAGGTTACTAGCTGCGCGCTATCATGATCGATGATGTAGTCAACATATACTCCTGGCATCCAGTTTACAGCTAATGCCAGGAACTAGCCTCTAGCTCGATGCTACGCTTTATACCTTTCACCTACCCAACGTACCAAGGTTGTCTTCAAAGTGCATTTCACTTAGCTGGTTAGTTCATCCTTGATTTTTCACAGTATTTACTTTATGGCATGCTTCTATGTATCTTGTTATGTCCCTCTGGGGACCTGGTCCCTTTCCAGGTGTAGATGTTCATGAGTATTTGCAGGAGCGCAGATCCGGACTAGTTACTTACATTCCGAGGAGGTCTTCTCTTCGAGCCTCGTGATTGTTAGATGTTGTACTTATATTGCATTTATCTTTTTTATTTTATACTTTAGTTCGATAGTGGATTTGTTTCCATCCGACTGTCATCCCTTGGTACTTCATATTGAGATCTAGTTACATAGTTATTGGCTATTCATTTATTCATTGATTGTTGTGGATGAGATTAGATTATACACTCTGACTTGTGATAGTTTTACCACTTGTGAATTATTGTTCATATTATAGCGTACGCAGGTATTATGGTTTCCATATATTGGAGTTGCCATATATATGCGGCTGGCATGTTTACGTGTCCTCGTCCTACGTATTTTAGGACTGGGGCGTGACATATTTTTAGTGGTGGCCCATGCAGGTCAAGAATATATTGTCTCGGTTATGTTACTGTACCGAGCAAGCCTGCACCTAGGAATAGAGTATAGAATCTCATCCACAATTGACTATGATTCACTATCCTTCCAATATGTTCTATTTGAATAATTGCATCCTGCTTGATTCATGTGCTTCCCTAATAGTTCATTGAGTATATCCCCTACTAGAATATAGGAATCTCTATTGATAGGATAATAATTAGGGTAATATTCCTATTAAGAATACAACTAGGGCATTGACACATCTTTAAGTTTAGACTACATAATGAACCCTAGCAACCATTACCTGTAGAATGATTGACCATTATCCCTTGATAATTAGGGATAACTTGAGAGTAGTATAGACACAACTAGAGTGAGTTATAAATTTAACCATATTGTTTGACCCTAGTATTGAGGAACCAATAGAACCCAAGGTTAAACATTAGGACTGAACTTAACTATTATAGTGAGATAGTATTATAGAAATATAAATTTAGATTCTTGTTTTGATATTAGCAAACAGTGCCTTAGGAAGCCAAGAGGAATGAATATAATATTTTCCTCGATCAAACCTCGAGCACAGATATTAGCATACCACCTTTCCCTTAGGAAACCACGATATTATCTAGAGTCCCTCTATTTTAATTTCATATCTTGTTCCTCCGAAATCTAGTGCTCGCTATTTGTACAACGACTAAGTATGTTCTTCTGTCGTGCCACCTAACGCTTCCATTCTTAATGTTAACCCTCTGTTCTAGGAGCACTATGATTAAAACTTAAGATGACCATGACCTATATAATGTAAGAGGATACCCTAATAAGTACCTAGACCTCTTCTCATAAACCTTAATAGGAGTTTATACATTATCCTTAAGTCATTACCGTATTAATTTATTATTTTAAGTTGGGTAGTGTGTCTCATAACCTAGTATCACATAGTTCTCTTGACACACTAACGAAGTATAATTGAATGACCTTAACTATAGACTTGCCTAAGAAGATAATGTTTATTCAAACTGTAGAACTTAGAAGCCCATACCCCTATTTGGTCGACTAGCGACTTAGACAAGGAGTTAGTATGACAACTGTAGAGACTGTAGAGTCTTATCTTTTTGAACTTGAATTATTGTGTACCTTCTCTCATCATAATCTAGCGTACTTATATTTTCTGTACCACCTCGACTTATGCTGCTATTTTATAGCCTAGTTTTGCAAGCTTATTCTTTTATCGAGCTTGATCATGATATTGTATTATTCGGGACGCCTACTAATATATTGTCTAATCAGAATTAGTGTATTAAGGTCTAGCTAACCTTAGTACATTGGGTTCGGCCTTCGTAATACTACTTTACGTGGATTAAGATATATAGTTGACTAGTGGACGAATATACTTGCCCTCTAGATATGTCTGAGCATATTGTATCGATTACATAACTGTACTGATATGAGCATGCGAATAAGAAACTACCAAATAGGATTTCAATCCACAACTGCCTTGACAATTCCTATTTGAATTCTTTAAACGCCTTGATTCCCACACTTCTATTCTATTACCTTCTCCTTGAACTCTTTATTATTGCTTTTCATCTTCCCTTATTTCAGAAAGATGAAATCTCGTGCTTGGTATAAGTTGATACACTGATAAGTACTAGATATACCCCATTGGCTAATCATATGACTTGGTGACTCTCTTTTATAATTGGTTAAGGGCATATCATATATGATATGTTTAGTGTTAAAACTTTGAGAATCGAATAACATGATTAAATAATTAGAGGAATATTTTCATAGATGTATAGCCTTAGGTGATAGAGGGATAAATTCTAAGTTGGGTAAAAACTGCATTGTTAAAAACTTGAGGTAAATTCTTTTAGACTATGACCAAGTGAAATTAGATAGAGAGAAACCATACCTTATTTTAATTTTGAGGATAAAATTATTTTAAGTTGGGTAGATTGTAAACCCCCTCACCCAAAAATTAGGCCTACTTGGCTTAGATAGTGAAACTAGGGCTAGTTGAATCCAATTAGAAATAGAACATGACATTTGATTTAACTATACAATATTTATATCGCATAGTGCACCTTACCGTTGTCTCGATAATTAGAGCACTACACCAGCTTTTACCTTCCAACAAATTTCATAACCTTGTCCTAGACGTAACCGCCTACCATTCTGATATTTGTGTAACTTATAATTATGCTCTCTTGTGCTATATTTTAGTCGCACAACATTCATCGCGGACGTTATTATTTAATTCTAAATAAATACGACTTTGTGTCCTAGTGAGTTCCAATCAAAATTGGAGACACAATCTTGACCCGTTTTGTGCAACCTAATTTATGATAAAATTCTACTTTGAGCCCTCTAAGCCCATGACACTTGTGTCCCACCTAATTTTAGTTTCTTGTACTTCTAATTAATTATAGAACACCTTGCGCATTAATTTTAATTATAAACCTAATTTTCATCTTTGTGCAATTTACTAATTGTTGGGCACTTTTATGCAAACATGCATTAAGGTATCCACACCATTGTACATGACACATGAAGAAATCTATTTTTCGTTCATGTGGATTTTCTTCATAAATTTTCGGAATGTGCAACGCACAAACATCACCACTATTTAATTCTAGCATTGCATTTAAACAATATAATTTATAGACCTCCCAAACATCCACATGTGAACCCAAGGCCCAACCCAAGAGGATGTTGACCAAAGTCAAACTTTACTAGGTCAAACCCAAGCCCAAAGTCCACATGTATAAAATAACTTGTCCTTTCCTTTTCCTTTTTTCTCTAAAATACCTAAACCTAAAATAACAACTCAGCTGACCCTCCCCTTCACCCTTACTGTTCATCCTCCTCCTTCATCTGCCTGACGGCCCCGCCGGCCCCAACCGCCGACTGGGTCCAGACTCCCCCGCTCTCTTTCCTGTCCACCCTCTTCCTTCTCCCTGACAGCAGCGACAACCACCACCACGTCGACTTCCATCTCCGGCTCACCCGACCCCGGCCTCCTCCGTCGACTGAACGACTTCTCTTGACCGCCATTAACACCACCACCATTGCCACCCCCCTCTCCCTCGTCGACTTTTTCTCCCTCTTCCTGTTCAGCCACCTCGCCTGGCCGGATTTCGGTGAGCCTCGTAGCCATCATCACCATCATCCATGACCATCATCACCACCATTACCATATCATTATCACCACCATCATCGTAGCCATCGTCTTCATCATCACCTCCATCGTTATCGTTGTTATCATCGTCATCACCATCGCCATCGTCGTCAATATCGTCATCATCCCCTTCTTCAACATCATCTCAAATCAGCATCATCACCATTCATTCTCAACATCTTAATCCTAATTATCCCTTAATCACCCACATCATCATCCACATCATCACCATCATGTAATCATCATTACGAACATCACCATCATCTTCACCATGAGCATCATCATCATCATCGTTGACATCATCATTGTCATCATCGTCAACCTCATCGTCGTCATCGTTATTCCCGTGCGCATACTCCGAGGATATTGGATCGTTCTGCGCGAATTCTGGAGCAGATTATTGGTACTACGCAGTTTTCTTGCCAGAAAAGTATACCTTACCTTATTGTACTGTTTAAATTTTGTATTATTAGTTGTATGTTTATATTATATAACTGTGCACATCCAAGATAGACTCGGGTACAGTCAACGAAGGCGTTGACGTTAGGATATTGTCTGACCTAGTGTCTAGTAGACCCACCTAAAGTTGAGGGGTTATCGGTATGACTCCCCAGGCCTTGACACGTATCATTACACGTCACAGAGTGAGTTCAGTAGGGACGCGTGCCTCATTCTAGACTGGCCATCGGTATGAGCAGCACGTGTGAAGGCATTAGCTTAGTTGTTTATTTCTTTAGAGACTTGCATTATAGTACGAGATATCCACGTCGTGTTCGTGACTTGTACATTGACATTGGGCGGGGAAGACAATTAGTAGGCGTATGGAACAGACAATTGGTTGTCGTAGTTTCAAAGTAAACTGCGGGGCCGTGAGCCTCAGTGTTATCCGGTTATGGGCCAGTATTACCCGGTTATGGGTGTATATGCTTGTCGATACATCCGACAGAGGTTACTAGCTGCGCGCTATCATGATCGGTGATGTAGTCAACATATACTCCTGGCATCCAGTTTACAGCTAATGCCAGGAACTAGCCTCTAGCTCGACGCTACGCTTTATACCTTTCACCTACCTATATGTACCAAGGTTGTCTTCAAAGTGCATTTCACTTAGCTGGTTAGTTCACCCTTGATTTTTTATAGTATTTACTTTATGGCATGCTTCTATGTATCTTGTTATGTCCCTCTGAGGACCTGGTCCCTTTTCAGGTGTAGATGTTCATGAGTATTCGCAGGAGCGCAGATCCGGACTGGTTACTTACATTCCGAGGAGGTCTTCTCTTCGAGCCTCGTGATTGTTAGATGTTGTACTTATATTGCATTTATCTTTTTTATTTTATACTCTAGTTCGGCAGTGGATTTGTTTCCATTCGACTGTCATCCCTTGGTACTTTATATTGAGATCTAGTTACATAGTTATTGGCTATTCTTTTATTCATTGATTATTGTGAATGAGATTAGATTATACACTGTGACTTGTAATAGTTTTACCACTTATGAATTATTGTTCATATTACAGCGTACGCAGGTGTTATGGTTTTCATATATTAGAGTTGCCATATACATGTGGCTGACATGTTTACGTGTCCTAGTCCTACGTATTTTGGGATTGGGGCGTGACAAACATCATTATCACCATCATCACCATCAACATCATCAACATCATCACCATCATCATTATCAACATCATCACCATCATCATCATCATCATCGTCGTCATCGTCGACCCCGTGCGTGCCCATCAAGGTTCGTAGCTTGCCCCTTCCTTCATGTGTGCGTTGTATGACACTGCATTGGTAAAAACCCTAATAGTTGGTACGTGTATTTGCATCTGTGTATGATAATTAGGTTTAAATATATGAATACTTCACGAGAAATTAGGTTAATAATTACTTTAATAGTAATTAGGTTTAGTATTTACTTCATGGAAATTAAATTGTTAGTTGTGAATATCATATATTTATATTTGTTGTGTAGACCTGGGTGTATTAATATAATTATAAGTATTGAGTAATTCTAGATAAAATACTAAGGTGATATATATATTTATGTATTAAACGTATTTTTGAACTCACTGCCTTATGTGTACCCTCACCTGCTAGCAAGACCATGTGTTACTGCTACACGAGATTTGGAGAGTTGTACATTGTGTTAGTGTTAGTTGTTTGTCTTGATTATGCACAATATTCGAGGACATGACACATGTGCGTTTAGACACGAACACTTGACCCTGCTAGTTGACCAGTACCACCCCTGCCTTGCGTAGTTTCTGAGTTTAGTGTAATCGTATTTGTGTGTGTGCTAGTGTAACGATTGATGCTATATTATATTATATAATACATATAGGACCATTGGATCGTCCTGCGAGACTTTCGGAGCAGGTTATTGGCACTCGCAGCTTGAGGACCCAGGTAAGTATACCATGCCTTGTTGTACTATTTAAATTCAGTTATTACTTAGTTGCATGTTTTATTATTTTAATACTATATAACTGTGCGCATCCGAGAAAGACTCGGGTGCAGTCAACGAAGGCGTTGACGTTAGGTCTTGTGTCTGACCTAGTGTCTAGTGGACGCACATAAAATTGTAGAGTTATCAGTATGACTCCCAAGGCCTTGACACATTTCTTACATGGGTTGTGAGTCTCATATAGGACACGGACTTGCGTATTCAGTTGGCCACCTGTACGTGTAGGTCGTACGAAGGATAGGGTATAACTGCTAATAGTGATGCATGTAGAAGACTTAGCAGTTATTAGTAGTTCAGGAATATAGACTATTGTTGTACGGTGGTCCAATCCTTGTCCTTGTTTGGTTGTAAGGCTGGGCTATTGTTCTAACGATAGGCTATGAGCCAAAGTTACGATGCCGATACTTGCACTCCGTCTCAGCGTAGTAGCTAAAGCGTGTTGTGTACACAATATGCATAGAGCATTGGGTGGGAAGGACAACTAGTAGACGTATGTGACACCCACTTTCTTTATTCAGATTCTACGTTCAACGGAACGATATGGACGTTATACTATTCAAATTCTATGTTCTACGGAGTGATATGGACGTTATTATATTACAGAGCGCCCTTGTTATGGGGGCATATGTGGCATATACTAGCTAGTCACGATGATTGGTGAATTACGTCAGCATATGTCTAGCCTACACTTCCCATACGTACTAAGTTGTCCTCAAATTGTATTTCACTTAGCTGGTTAGTTCACCCTTGAGTTTTCACAGTATTTACTTTATGGCATATATTTTTGTATCTTGTTAGATCCCTCTGAGGACCTGGTTTTCTTCTAGGTTATTTGTGCAGTTTACAGGATGCTTGATCTAGTGCAGTATGGACATCGTTGCAGGTATCTTTACATTTTCAGCTATTACAGTCATGTACTACTTTCCATTTTTGATTCTGCTTTTATAGCCTAGTATTTATAGGCCTATGTTGTTCTTTTGGCCTATTCGAACGGATGTATTATTGGGTTGCAGACTGATGATGCGTATCGTTCTTTCTTGAGATTTATTTACCATGGATTGAGATTTTGTTTACTTGTTGCATGTTAGAATTAGATTATTAATTGGACCACTTGACCGTGGATAGCGTAAGTGCGCTTCGTCGGGTCCATTAAATTGGAAAGCCCTACGGAGTCATACCAGCTGGTCATTGCCACGTGTCTGGTCCCATACGTTTTGGGACTGGGGCGTGACAGAGAACCTCCTCTGATACCAATTGAAGGCAACTATAGAGGGGGGTGAATATAGTTTTTGTCAACTATTACCAACAAAAAATTATGAGTATGACTAAGTAAATTGACAATTACTAACTATGCAAGCACAAAGATAAGTATGTGAATATAAGAACTAAACTTGCAAGTAAGTAAAGCAATAAGAGCAATCAGATGACACCGAGATTTTTATAATGGTTTTCCTCATGGAGGACTAGTCCAATCTCGAGAACTCTTGCTCGGTATTGAATCCACTATCAAGTGAAATGCAAGCTTTGATCCAAAGACTTACAACTTCTTACAACTCGTGCTTTGATACGAAGAGCATGCTGAGTTCATACTTCTTGAAAGGAAGACAATCTTAGAATTTTTAAGCTTTGTATAACTCGAATAACTTTTAACTGACTCGAACTTGGCACTTAGAAACTTGGAAGTTGTTGCTTTAGAGATAGAGAAGATTATAGCTCAGATATAGAGAGATGTGAAAGTAAAAAATGAGTTGATAAAAATGGTGTGGAATGGAGCTCTATTTATAGGATACTGGGGGGACCAAATTCAGGCAGAGTTCGGTCCCAAATGTTCATATATTTGAATGTTGAGATACTAGTCTGGAGGAGGACCTAGTTTTTAGGGTTTACCAAATTAGGCGTGACCTAGTTCCGTCTACCCCTAACCAGAATGTTTGTTTTGTGGGTTTTGGGCTATTTTAGGCTTTGGTAAAGATGGACTTGAAATTGGACTGGTTGATGGAAATGACTTAACCCTCTAGTTGCCAAGTACGACTCGATGTACATAATTTCGTAGACTCAATAAAATAAAAAATTACAGAATCAAAGAAAATATTGTCTATTATCCAAGTAGCAGCTTGACTTCAGTGATGTAATAATAATGTAGCATTCTTCAGTTTGTGTGCCATATTAAGCCATACCAGATCATTGTTTAGTCATTTATTAAAATCAACTTGAGTGTGACCAGTTTGGGCCAACAAGTTCTTGAATGGGGTAACTCCGAGATAGAACTTGATTGGCGGTAGAAAAGATTTCCTGCATGTATCCATGAACATGACTGCTAGAATACCTTGTTGGCAGTTTAGATCCAGTCTGCAGAAGCGTTCGATGAAGTCCTTGGTTGACCCACCTTCCTTCTGCCTGGCGTTGATTAAGTAGGTCATATTGAAAGTGATCTCCTCTTCGTAGAAGTGAGAGAGAAAAGTCCACTCTAGGTCATTTTATGACTTGATAAAGACAGCAGGTAGACTGCGGAACCACTCGAATGCTAGTTCGCAGAGGGTCCAATGAAAAGCATTCCGTAGAGAGCGTGATTTATCGAGATACAAAAATTCTGCAACATGAAGTGATAAAGGTGTTGACTTGGTGCCGTCAGGCTTTCGTATGGCACGAAAGTTGGTTGTTTGTAATTGGCGGGGCCAACAGCTTCGTCCCACTCGATGTGATATGACAGACCTACCCCTACTTTTTAAAGGTTCTTTTGGTTGACAAGTGACTCAAACTTCGCCTCTAGTCTCTTGATTCCAGCTTTCTGAATTATCTTGTTCCCCATATCTTCAGGCTTTGGGGCAATAGATGCCGCCCCAGTCTCTTGGTTACCTTTATTGGTTGGCTGAGGGGCTGCAACTACAGCTGTTGAGCCCCATTATGTCATCATGGTCGTCAAAAGCAGTCGCAGATCCTCAAGCTTCACTTCCATGTTCTAAATGCGGACATTAGTGTCATGTCCAGTGTCACCATCTAGCGTAGCCATGTGAGCTGATGCACTTCTCTCTTCAACGGAGGACATGGTATCGAACGGAGCACAGATCGACTCAATGCTTTCGGCTTTAGACTCTGATCTGATTGATAGGCTACCCCCTAGAGGTATTATCGTATTGTGTAGAGTGGGTTCCTTGGTAGAAACCCTTAACGGAGTCAAATTGGATGGATGTCCTTTGCTCGTCATCAGATTGCATCATATTTGCAACCAACATTGGAGATATACTGGCTTTTTCTGCCCTCTAGGTTTCTTCCTGCTAGACTCGTGCCCAACCATGTTGACAGAGTCGTAGGTCGGCGTTCTGTTGGTAGTTTGTAGCGGCCTTCATATTCGAGTCAGGGGTAAAACTGCTTGGATCTTGTTAAAGGCAGAAGGTCGCATAGGCATTGCACAATGGTTGGAATAATGGTACCTGATTATAATCTAATGGCAATAGGCCAGATGAGGCCTCATTAGTGACGTAATTAGTGACGACATAACAAAATGTCACTAAATTATAAAAATTTAGTGACGTCGTTATACAATGTTGCAATACGTCGTTGTTGGCGACGTTTGGCGACGTCCAGTGACTACCATTAGTATTATGGAATTAGACGCCGCTAGGAGTCGTTGTACGTCGCTAATTTTTTAATAACAACGACGTTTAGCGACGTCGTATCATTTACGTCACAATATATTAAAAAATCAGCGATATCTAGCGACGTCTATATTTGAGACGTCGCTAAATTGTTTAATATAGGGTTTGAGTTTTTATTTCCCCAAATTCACTCATTTCCCTCTCCCCAATTTTTGACAAAGCTTCCACTAGATCCAACCGACCCCCCACCCGAGACCCCGACGACTCTCCTCGCCCCCAGCCCCATGTTGTCCTCTTCGATCGCGCCCCCAATCACCCCCCATCGTGTCACGACCCGCACCCGATGTAGGGGTACGAGAGCGTGGATACGTCCAGCCTATGCCGCAGCATCGGCGGTAGAACACTGTCTAGTTCATGTAACTATCTAATCAATCTCACATGAATACCCAACTCCATAAGGAGACGTGGATATTACAAAATAATGCTGGAAGTACTCAATCATATAAACTAAAGCACGATGAGATATCAAGACAAGCAAGGAAATACAAGACATCTAAAAAAAACAAATAGCCATACCTGCAATCAGTAACATCCAGTCCTCAAGTGTCAGAACCAAGTCCACTAAGGTCACAGTCTGGAAAATATTTTCCAGTCAGGAAGGAGCAAAGTACATCTCTAAATAGCAGTTCTATATTAATGATATAAACTATGTAGCAGTTCTAGATAGAAATATACGAGATGCATGTATAGGTACGAGAAATATACAATAAAAGAAATACTGGAAATACTATAAGTAAATACAGGAAAAGAAACAATATGTCAATGAGCAAGAAACCTATGACTAAGTGTGTGAGTACTAGATTTAACATGTGATCGGCTTGGGAACTTGATCAGGCTGGTTACATGTGATTAGCTATGATTCATGTAAGGTCAGGCTAACCGTTGGTTAGCTATGATGCAGGTAGAGGTCAGGCTAATCACACGTAACAGCTATGAAGCATATAAATGGTCAGGCCGTACCCAACGTGAGATGTGGGGTGAGCTATAATATATGTAGAGTTGGGTATGATCACATATCTATACTAAAATACTCCCCACCCCCGACTGGTATAGTAGATCCAATCATGGTATGCTATGGCACGGGATTCCCTAGGGAGGTAGCAAATCTCCCCGGGTCTCAGTGTTTGTACATGCACAAGAAAATAAGGAAACAAGTCTTGTACAAGCTACACCATGAATAAGGAATAACATCTCATGACGAGATCCGTGTATACCAATCCGTGTAACTAGCGTGTCAAGAGCATGGATATCTACACTAGATACAGTGAACATAGGGGATATCATAAATAAGAAACTACTCAGAGAATGTACTCGCCTGGGTCCTTAGCTGGTGAATACCGAGGTCCTGTTCCAGAGTATCTCCTGGAGGAACCAACAGTCCTAAAGACATATAATATTGAATCAGATGCTATACTAACACACAATATAAATGCACTGGCCTCAGGGCTATGCCAGGCATGGCACTCAGTCAACTAGGGTCATCTGGTAGGGATATATATCTTTAACTAACATATATACTAAAATTATGTTTTTATTAAACATATAGCAAAATAAATATGTATATTTATTTTTGTGTATTCACCAATTAATAATTACATACATATACTAAAAAAATGTTTGTATACGTATATACCAATTTTTAAATATAGCAAATATATAATAAGTGTATACAAAATGTATATATATATACATATATACACAAGTTGATTTAAATACATACATATACCTACCTATATACCAATCATGTTAAATATATACGTATATTTTACTATTAAACATTAATTAAATACCTAATTGCATACATATAAATACATAAGTACTAATACATTAATTTAATTTACACTAATAATATAGTGTACATTTTATAAAATACAATTTTATGGAAATACCAGTATACATATATGTATACTAATTTTATTAAATATATACATATACTAATTTGAAAACACACTTATATATTTACACATACACCAAAATATGTTTATACATATATATACTAATAAAACATTTTCATATATCATATATATATATATATGTATACATTAATACATACATATACTAATTTATATATATATACTATGCTTATACTGGTTTATCATTTAATTAAATTAATAATATACATGTACATATATTAAATTATATATTACTAATGTATATATATACTATACATATTCATGTATTAACATTAATTAATAAATACTATTTATATACATATATGTATATACGTATGTGTATATATATATAAATATATATACAAGGAAAAAGGAAGAGGGAGAAGAGAAGAAAAAACTTACAGAGGTGGTGGTGGTGGAGCACAGCTGCCGGAGGGGAGCTTGGCTGGACTGTGGAGAGGAGCACGGTGGAGCTCCGGGCTTGTGATGGTGTTGGTAATGGTGATGATAGTGGTGGTGATAGTGGTGGTGTATGGTGGTGATAATGGTGGTGTATGGTGGTGATAGTGGTGGTGTATGGTGGTGATAATGGTGGTGATAGTGGTGGTGTATGGTGGTGATAATGGTCGGAGCTCAGCAGTGCAGCGGCAGCGGCCGGAGCAGTAGCAGCAGCGGCAGTGGCCGGAGCAGCAGCAGCAGGCGGCGGCGGCAGTAGCAGCCGGCGGCGGTCGACGGCAAGTCGTTGGCCGCCGGAGGTAGGGCTCAGCCGGAGAGGAGTAGGGAAGGAGAAGATGGTGAAGGAAGAAGAAGAATAATGGAGGGAGGAGTTTGTTTGCATGGAGAAATAATTGGAGGAGGGAGGAGAGAGAGAGAGGGGGTTTTCTAGGTTCCTTGGGATTAGGGCCTGCTTGGGGAGTTGTGAGGGTGAGGTGATGTATTATTTTATAGGGAGTGGTGAATGGATGGAGGGTGGAGATGCTCCTATTCAAAATGGAGGGATAGGATTTGTCATGAAGAGAAATAGTTTCTTCATGAGGGGTAGTGAAAGGGTGAGTATAAATTGGACCCAAGTTTGTGACCCCCTTCCATTTGGTTTTGGCCAATGGGGTGAGGGCACCTAATTCATTAATTGCAACTTAGCCCCTTAAATTTGGGAAATTGCACGGACACATAAAATGACACAAAAATTGTGGAGAAAAATATGTTTAGAAATTTTTATGGTGAGAGGGTATTGTGCGTTAGGCACGGGTTTAATTAATCGGGTATTAGAATTAAATTAGGATTTATGAAATCAGTCAAAATATTATCCTCAATTTAATTAGAAATAAAATGCAAGCTGTGTTCTAAAATTAATTAGGAGTACCTGGGACCAAAATCAGGTCGGGTCATCAATAGCATAAATAAAGAAGACTCAGAACAGAATATTACCCTAATTTGGGCCGCACGAAAAATAGGTCAAGATTGCTTCCAATTTCGATTGGAACGCACAACGATACAAAAATAGGAATTTATTAAATAACGTCCGCGACGATTTTTGTTCGGCTAGAAATAAGGTACAGAGAGCATAATTATGAGTTACAAAAATAGCAGAATGGAAGGCGGGCATGTCTAGGGCAAGATTGTGAAATTTGTTGGAAGGCAAAAGCCAGGTAGCGCTCCAAATATCGAAGCAACGACAGCGCGCAACAATTAAATAAATTATGGTAATTAAATACAACCTCCAATAATTTAATTCTAAAATAAAGAATTAAATACATAATCCCCACTATTCGGTCAGGTGTTCGTCTAGTGGCCTCTAGGTCAAGTCTACAGCTCAGACGTTGAGAACACAGTATATATTTTTAAATACACCTCATGCAATTATTTAATTTAAATACAAATATTGAGAAATCATTTAGTATAAATACCACAATACTAATAATTATAAAAAGTCGAAAATACCCCTGTTTTCAGAATATGGTAGTGACAAGTCTACCCTCCTTAAAAGAATTTCGTCCTCGAAATTTAAAGTCCTCATAGTAGTGTTTATTCATTATTTTATTTCTATCAAATTTAAATTTTAAACTAAATAATCATGAAGTAATTCCATATTGTTATTTCACACCCTTTCAAAAATTCTATAACATCATATTCCTGAAAATCTTCCAATTAAAAATCAAATTCAATTTTTTTTTTGTCATAATCTCCTCCAAAATTTTATGTTCGTATCTAAATACTCCAGGATTTTAATATCCAATCCTCCAATTGAAATCCAATCAATGCATATTTATAAAAATCGTATCCCAAAATTTAAATTTTAAACACTAATCCATCAATCATCTTACTCCTCTAACTCAAATTCAATTGATGCTTATTCAAATCTAAATCCTCATCCCGAGAATTGAATTCGACACTATTCCATTAACAATTTTATTTCCTGATTTCCTTTTTCCTCAAAATACTCAACAATGCGATACTTACGGAATCTTCAATGCAACATTCATAATATAAAATTTCTATCTTGCAATCAATTTGATATAATAATAATTTCCTAAATTTTCTCAAATTTTTATAACCAATTCAATCATATCAAGACCTTCCTAAAATTAATAAATCCTCTAATTTTGCCCTGTGAATTTTCTTAATTCTCCATTTAAGTTAATATTTATCCTCGAATTTCAATCATACCTCGATTTTCGTAAAATCAATGATCCATCAATTCTGTTATATTAACTCTTTATTTAAATGAATGCTTATCCTTGAATTTTTTTTTTAATCATCATGCCCCTTTTTGTCAAGTCATAACCTTGTCATAGATCTTTGCTATGGTCAAAACCCCAACGATTATGGTCTAAGGAAAATTCTACCTAAAGCCATGCAATCTAAGAAAATATATAGGTCATGTGTCTTCTGTCATGGTACTGCAGTCTCTGTCAGGGTGTACTACCAATTTTATTCTAACAAGAAATCATGCATACAACTACAGTACTAGGAAAATCAATCAATCGAAAGACGAAAAAAGGAACATTAGGAGGGAAAGAAAGAACCTGCTAACATATTACTTGTAGTATCTACTATCTCTAACAAACACTTAACTCTAGCACATTCACTAACCAATTCCTATTCCTGTACACTGGTACCCATCTCAACTAATCATTAATCCACAAGATCCATGAATATATCTGTATTGCACACACCTGTCTATTAATGCCAAAATCTGATACCAAGAACCTCTAACACGATTATAGGTCAATTGGTAAGTTTGATACCTCTATCTCTTTAGGTACCCCTGTTCTACTATAGTACACCCACTGTTAGTTCTCGTTCCTACTACAATTGTCCATACTATTTATTCTTATCACTCAAGTGCCCACCAAGTGGAACACCATACTAAGTGCTAAACCCTTTCTAATACAACTCTAGATGGACACCCAAGTCAGTCTGCGGTGCCATCTCAATCATGCTCAAGTCATCAGATCCTTACACATGTATATCATCTACTCATATATTAATATTCATATCTCTTATCTACCATAAAATTAATCCTCAAAATAATCGTCAAGGGTTAACTTCTCGATCAACTTAAAAATAAATTGCATATACCTCCTCAAATTCAGATACTCAACGTCGGAATAAAATTTTTAATCACTTCTAAAATCTTTGTAGCCTTGACCATGTTTATTGAATCAATATTTAAAATCCTCAAAATTTTAATGACACAATCTCAACTCCTCAATAATTCTCTAAATAAAAATTTATTTCTACTCTTTAATTTATAAATCCATAAATATACATATCAGTGCTCACGGTCTCTGATACTCTAGGTGCACTCAATACATCTAGGGTCCATAACTGTGTACTAAAATTGTACTGCCTGAATCACTTGTACTATTACCTCCAATGATCAAGGTTATCATCACATGTATTTTCTTCCATGATTTTCAATCTATATTAACTGGTATATCATCCGATTTTCATCACGCAGAGTGCTTACTGTTTTGAGCGTCATTCTCGACTAAACTGGATATAGAATCATTAGCACTCTTGGTATTATATCACTAGGTTCATTAATGGATCATCTCATCAAGCTCATTGAAACTCATGATTACCTGTACCTTCTATAACACTCATGTTCTTTACTCTCATGGGCAAGTATATGGTTCTCATCTCAATTGATGTATATGTATTTCCCTTTAACCTTTCATAGCCTGTTACACTAATCTGTGATACGCTTCACCATCTTCATTACCAATTCCGATATTTCTCTACTCATGATACCTCATTATAACTCCTCATGCATATAAATTTTTTGACCTTTAACACGCCCGATATCAATCATCAGATTGAACGCTATGCTCCATTAATCCTTAACACAATTCCTTGATACCTAATTATTTACATAGATCACTCAATTACATAATCATGATTATCTAGGACGGGTTTATTGGCTCTGATACTAACTCTGAGAACTATCACTGATACTCTCCTTCTACTCTCAGTCTCTAATGACACTTATCCCAGAACTATTGTTACAAGGTACTATGCTAAGGTTAACTCTAGGTTAATGCCTACTGCTCACATGTCCAACTAAGAAACACTTACAAACTCACAAGTCACACTCAGTCAAACTAATACAAGACACAACCAAAATTGCAAGTCACTAATTATCACACTAACAAGGATCCTTAAAGAAATAAGGCTCAAAAGAACTGGGTTAAGGACTGAAGGTATCTTTACTGCTAGTAAAGAAAAGAAGCGATGGAACAAAGTCCTGGAATAACAGAAATAGATAAGTCTTGAGATAATACTTTAAGAACCAATTTAAGATACAACCTGATAATCATACACGTCTGTCTGAAATCATGACACTCAGAATCCTCGCCACGCCAGTAAGCATAGATGCGATAAACGATAGGTTCCGTAACTAAGGTATGCAACTCTATAATCATGTTATCTAGAATCTTTGCCACGCCAACCGGTATGGCTGCGAGAGACTCTAAGTTTCATAACTAAACTATGTACATCCAAGTCAGGTTCCTACGTTCTCGTCACGACAGCTAATATGGCTGCGATAAACTCTAGGTTCCATAACCAAAGTAGACGTTACCTTTCTCACTGTCCTCATCAATATATGTCATCAGATGATACCGTAAATTTTATCCCGTAAAATTTATCTCAATATAAAATTAACTCAACAACGATACCAAGAATTAAATTTAATAACTGGTCAACAATGATACCAAGATTTTAATTTAATAACTGATCAACAAGAATCAAGTTCAATAACAACAAGCGAGAGCTGACGAAAACAAGAAAAAGATTTAAATTAGAAATTATAATAAGATTCTCAAGGGGTCATCCTAGGAATCTCTCAAGAATTTTTGTGATTGAGTATCCTCTCTCATCCTAGTATCCTATGTCCTATATTCTATCGCAGGCACGCAGTAGTACAACTAAGACGTCGCACTACCACGATATCGCATAACTTGCGAAGTCTGACCTGCATGGGCCACCCCTAAAAACGTGTCACGACCCGCACCCGATGTAGGGGTACGAGAGCGTGGGTACGTCCAGCCTACGTCGTAGTATCGGCGGTAGAACGCTGTCTAGGTCATGTAACTATCTAATCAATCTCACATGAATACCCAACTCCATAAGGAGACGTGGATATTATAAAATAATGCTGGAAGTACTCAATCACATAAACTAAAGCACGATGAGATATCAAGGCAAGCAAAGAAATACAAGACATCTAAAAAAAAAAATAGCCATACCTGCAATCAGTAACATCCAGTCCTCAAGTGTCAGAACCAAGTCCACTAAGGTCACAGTCTGGAAAATATTTTCCAGTCAGGAAGGAGCAAAGTACATCTCTAAATAGCAGTTCTATATTAATGATATAAACTATATAGCAGTTCTAGATGGAAATATACGAGATGCATGTATAGGTACGAGAAATGTACAATAAAAAAAATACTGGAAATACTGTAAGTAAATACAGGAAAAGAAATAATATGTCAATGAGCAAGAAACCTATGACTAAGTGTGTGAGTACTAGCTTTAACATGTGATCGGCTTGGGACCTTGATCAGGCTGGTTACATGTGATTAGCTATAATTCATGTAAGGTCAGGCTAATCGTTGGTTAGCTATGATGCAGGTAGAGGTCAGGCTAATCACACGTAACAGCTATGAAGCATATAAATGGTCAGGTCGCACCCGACGTGAGATGTGGGGTGAGCTATGATGCATGTAGAGTTGGGTATGATCACATATCTATACTAAAATACTCTCCACCCCCGACTGGTATAGTAGATCCAATCATGGTACACTATGGCACGGGATTCCCTAGGGAGGTAGCAAATCTCCCCGGGTCTCAGTGTCTGTACATGCACAAGATAACAAGGAAACAAGTCTTGTACAAGCTACACCATGAATAAGGAATAACATCTCATGACGAGATCCGTGTATACCAATCCGTGTAACCAGCGTGTCAAGAGCATGGATATCTACACTAGATACAGTGAACATAGGGGATATCATAAATAAGAAACTACTCAGAGAATGTACTCGCCTGGGTCCTTAGCTGGTGAATACCGAGGTCCTGTTCCAGAGTATCGCCTGGAGGAACCAATAGTCCTAAAGACATATAATATTGAATCAGATGCTACACTAACACACAATATAAATGCACTGGCCTCAGGGCTATGCCAGGCATGGCACTCAGTCAACTAGGGTCATCTGGTAGGGATATATATCTTTAACTAGCATATATACTAAAATTATATTTTTATTAAACATATAGCAAAATAAATATGTATATTTATTTTTGTGTATTCACCAATTAATAATTACATACATATACTAAAAAAATGTTTGTATACGTATATACCAATTTTTATATATAGCAAATATATAATAAGTGTATACAAAATATATATATATATATATACATATATACACAAGTTGATTTAAATACATACATATACCTACCTATATACCAATCATGTTAAATATATACGTATACATTACTATTAAACATTAATTAAATACCTAATTGCATACATATAAATACATAAGTACTAATACATTAATTTAATTTACACTAATAATATAGTGTACATTTTATAAAATACAATTTTATGGAAATACCAGTATACATATATGTATACTAATTTTATTAAATATATACATATACCTGTATATATATACAAATTTGAAAACACACTTATACATTTACACATACACTAAAATACGTTTATACATATATATACTAATAAAACATTTTCATATATCATATATATATATATATATATATATATATATATATATATATATATATATATATATATATATATATATGTATACATTAATACATACATATACTAATTTATATATATATACTATGCTTATACTGGTTTATCATTTAATTAAATAAATAATATACATGTACATATATTAAATTATACATTACTAATGTATTTATATACTATACATATTCATGTATTAACATTAATTAATAAATACTATTTATATACATATACGTATATACGTATGTGTATATATATATAAATATATATACAAGGAAAAAGGAAGAGGGAGAAGAGAAGAAAAAACTTACAGAGGTGGTGGTGGTGGAGCACAGCTGCTGGAGGGGAGCTTGGCCGGACTGTGGGGAGGAGCACGTTGGAGCTCCGGGCTTGTGATGGTGGTGGTAATGGTGATGATAGTGGTGGTGATAGTGGTGGTGTATGGTGGTGATAATGGTGGTGTATGGTGGTGATAGTGGTGGTGTATGGTGGTGATAATGGTGGTGATAGTGGTGGTGTATGGTGGTGATAATGGTGGTGATAGTGGTGGTGTATGGTGGTGATAATGGTCGGAGCTCAGCAGTGCAGCGGCAGCGGCCGGAGCAGCAGCAGCAGCGGCAGCGGCCGGAGCAGCAGCAGCTGGCGGCAGCAGCAGCAGCGGCAGCAGCAGGCGGCGGCGGCAGCAGCAGGCGGCGGCGGCAGCAGCAGGCGGCGGCGGTCGGGGGCAAGTCGTTGGCCGCCGGAGGTGGGGCTCAGCCGGAGAGGAGTAGGGAAGGAGAAGATGGTGAAGGAAGAAGAAGAATAATGGAGGGAGGAGTTTGTTTGCATGGAGAAATAATTGGAGGAGGGAGGAGAGAGACAGAGAGGGGGTGTAATCACCTGAAATTTTAAGAATTTTTTTAATTTAAATTTTCTGGAATTAATTAGCAATTTCTGTAAATTTTAAATCTATAAATTAAAGTAGTCTAATTTAAAATGAATTTTTAAATAAAATTAAATAATATTAAAATGTGATGAAAATTATATTTTCTAGTGTAAAATTAAAAACCGAGCCTGGGGTATTTTTCCGGGAATTTATTGGACACCGGATGAATTTTTAAAGCATTAAAAACTGTTGTAAAATTTAACTGATTAATTAAATCAAAATTAAATAATAAAACAACCCAAACCCAGTGATTAACCCGGACCGGACCGGCCGGTCTGACCAACCCGGACCGCTCAGGCTAGCGGGTCGTATCCGGGTCAGACCCGACCCGCCAGCAACCGACCCGACCCGACCCATTCCAATCCCTAACCCCCAAATTCGATCAGTCGACTCTTCACCTGGCCGGCGGCCATTTTCGCCGCCGTGGCCGCCGGCCGACCCCTCGGTTCGGCTCCCCTCCACCCGGTGACTCCTCCTCTTCCCCTTCCGGCGAACCTCCGCCGGTTAACCTCCCCTAGACCCCTATTTAAATCCAGCCACCCGCCGGATTTTTCCCTCCTTGCATTTCTTCTCCGGCGAGAACCTCGACTCCGGCTAACCCCTCCATCCCAACCGCCCAAGTCCAGCACCACCCGGCGCCACCACTGCACCTCTAGGACCTCCTCTCTCCTCCTTCCTCCGACCAAGACCACCCCGACCCCGCACCATCAGAGCTCGACTCCGGACGACTCCGTCGAGCGCCGCCCGGCCTACTGGAGACGTCCCAGAGGCTCGCCGACCGTCGACGACCACCCCTCGGCTGACCAGCGAGCCCTCAGCCACAGGACACGCCCTGCCCGGCCACCGAAGTTCCAGAACCCTAAAACCTAGGGTGGACACAGGACTCGACTCAGGACACGAGGACACAAGGATTCGGGTTTTTCGGACAAATTCAGGTACCCGTAACTTGCTACTCGTATCTCCGATTTTAATTCCGTAAATTGTATCGCGTAGCCTGTATGACCCTCTCGGTGCCCGGATAAACCGCTCGGGGCATCGCGTCCTGTGGTGATCGCACACCGCGATCCAAAAACAGGAAAAACTAAGCCCTGTTTCACCCCGGAATCGAGTACGCCCCGCCAAACGGGACAATTTGGTCACGTGCGGTCTTCACCGACACGTGAGCATCGTAGATACGGACGTGCGGGCTTTCACAGAAACTGATTCGGATGTGCGTGCACACCGAAATCAGTGCGTATCCGCGGACAACATCCCATATCCGACTTTTCTGTAATTAGTTGTAACTTAGTGTATACATGTCAGATCGAGACGAAACTTGCGCCATCGGACTCGTAGCAATATGCTGGTCCTGTGGATCAAGTTTGGTCCAATTCTGAGAACGTTGGAAAATCGCGTGTCGTGGGCCCCACAGGCTCCACCTGACGGGTGATTTTGAGAACGGCTCATCGGAATCTAATTCTGGAAGTTCCGTTGGGTTCGTATTAACGTTCCTGACTTGTTGACACTAAGTTGGACTAATTTGGAGACCTTTGACCCTGACCCGGTTTTCGGTACAAAGCGACCTACACATGGACCCGCTTTGGACTAGAAATGTCGTTTTTGCCCTTGTGTCCAAACTGGACTTAAGGACAGGCGTTTCTAACTATTTCCTATGTTCTGAGACTGTTGGTAATATTTATTTCAGCTTTTAGAGGAGTTATTGCTGAACCCACTGTTACAAGGATTGCTACTGATATTCCAATCCCAGGCAAGTGTACCTTGCCATAAATCTCAGTCTAATTGTTTATTTTGTTCTATTGCTCTATTTTTTGTGACTAGTGTACATGATATAACCTAGGACTGTATGACATACTTAGCGTCCGATCACAGTCGGGTGCCAACCCCGTACGCGGAGTTGTGTATGTCATTAGTGTTGGACATTCGAGACCCTTTATATTCTCGTGCTTGTTATCAAGTACACTACAACCTAGGACACTTGACACCATACATTGACAGAATCTTCCTGACATATTCAAGGTAATTCTGTATAGGATACAGGATGGACATAGTTATTATACTCTTAGATTATGACTGTTGCATTAGCACTGATCTCACGTGACATGGACATGCGACGTGTGGTTACATTGGGTGGGGAGAGACACACAGGCTACAGGCTGTTATATATATATATACTACTATTGTGAGGTTGTAGACTCTCGAGCAGAGCTAGACCACTACTAGATATTGCTGCTACCGGCTCCCCGACACAGAGCTTGTAGCAGTCTCAGCCTGAGTACTAGTGTTGCTCTCAGTTGCATTTTTACATAGATGGTTATGTAGTTACCCTGCTTATTTCATTCTCTATTTCACTGCATTACTTTTGGCTTGTGATTTCTGTACCTTGCTATGTCCCCTGAGGACCTGGAATGGATGATGTCCCCAGGTTTAGCAGAAGAGCATTATCCCGAGGTTTACGGGACATGAGCTGAAGTTGTACCAGGAGCTATTGCTGAAGGAGAACCTAACATAGAAGCAGAGGTGATGGTAGAGGATTTTACTTGAGATTATGATATTTATACTCTTCAGAGATTCTATTTTTGGACTCTTTTGTTCTGGTCTGATGAACCAGTGTTTTAGACTCTTATCGGGTTGTTCCTGACATACTCTGCTGAGACTGGACTTTGATGTACTTTCTTTATTTGCTGATGTTCTTATTATTCTGTGTATGGATGAGATTAGATTTTGACTTATTATTGTAGATCTATATTACAGCTTAAGTATGCCGATGGATCCATTAAATTGGGTTTGTCCATCGTTGCATGCTGCTGGCCATTGCCACGTGTCCAGTTCCTCGGTATTTTTGGGACTGGGGCGTGACATGGTTTTTATGGTGGCCCATGCAGGTCTACGACAAATTGTTTGGCTTCAACTTAGGGGCCAAACAAACCTGTAAAAGGATAGGATAGGTTCTAGTATCTCATCCATTTGTTAAATCGTTTTTGAAACTCAATATCGCATTTGAATTAAGTACTTGATTTGCATCCTGCTTGACTCTGCTAAAATGTTCTCATAAGGTTTATTTTGGATATAGAAAGATGGATCCAAGAAGTGGAGATAAAATTCCTTTTACACCACAAGATGCTGTAGTTACCTATGGTGATGGAGTTACACAAGAAAACAGAGGTCAATCCTCTCAAAGTGGACAAGCTGAGCAGCATAACTCAAGGTTCAGGCGTGATGATATTCCACCTCCGCCACAGTTCACTCCACAGATGCCTGCCTTCCCACCAGGACAAGCAATGGATGGGCAGCAAATATTCCAGATGTTTTATGCCATGATGCAAGCTCAATAACAAGTTCAACAGGAGGCGCAGCGTCAGGAGGCAGAGAACCTGAGAAACAGCCTAGTAAATGCATTGGAGCAGGCAAACCCGCAAGCTAGGCGACCAGCGACGGGATCTATCACTGATTTCCGTCAACTCAAGCCCCGTACCTTTTCGGGTAAGGAAGGACCAACTGAAGTGCATGAGTGGCTTACCAATACACAACATCAGTTGGAAGCAGCTGAACTTCCGCGGGAGAGATGGATGACTGCTGTCCGAATGCAACTGACGGACAACGCGCATCACTGGTGGCTAGCTGAAGAGAGGAGGCTCGGACATGACCGAGTCACTTGGGAGGAGTTCTCCAGACTCTTCCAAGAGATGTATATCCCAGCCGTTGCTAGATCAGAACTCCGAGATAAGTTCAACCGTCTCATCCAAGGCAACATGACGGTGGAGGAGTATAATGCTGAATTCATTCGCCTGAGTCGTTTCGCCCCTTCTCTAATTCCTACCGAAGAAGAGAAGGCGGAGAAATTCTTTGATGGACTCAGGTTCGAGCTTCAGAGGTTGATTGGATCTGTTGCCCCTACATCGTACAACGACGTCCTTGCTGCGGCACGACGCATGGAGCGCGTCACCAGGAGGGAGTCAAGCCTGAAGCGACCATTTTCCTCAGCACCATCCAAGGCAGCACAAGGGGATTCTGCAAAGCGACTCCAAAGGAATCAACCGCAGAGAGCAGCACCAAGAACCCTGCCTACCTGTCATTTCTGCGGCAAGTTGGGTCACATTGAAAAGGAGTGCAGACGCAAATTGGGATTGTGCCTGGTTTGCGGCTCCAACCAGCATCTATCTAGGAACTGCACAGCACGCCGAGAGGGAGAACCACGACTAGCTCTACCTGTACCACGGCCAGATTATCCAGCAGTGGGAGCACAGCAGACGGGAGTTGGAGGAGTCAGACCACCAGCTCCAGGAGGATATCAGCCAAGACCTCCATTGCCACCTCAAGCAGCACTATTCCAACAGGCTCGTCAGCAGAGGGGTCCAGCTCAGGGACGAGGTCAGGCTTTTGCAATGGCTGTTCAGGAAGAAGCTATTGCTGGAGAAGTTATAGCAGGTACCATTTTAGTAGCTTCATTACCTGCTATAGCTTTATTTGATTCTGGGGCATCACACTCATTTATAGCTGCTAGCTTCGTAGCCACCCATAGAGTAGCTATTGCACCCTTTCCGAAGACTAAGAAAATTCTTACGGGAGGTAGAATCATACCTGTTAGTGATATCTGTAGATCATGCTTAGTAGTAGTCTGTGGGAGAGAAATGCGAGCCCAATTTCTGATCTTTTCTATGCCTGACTATGATGTTGTACTTGGTATGGACTGGTTAAGTCAGTATCATGCTACTCTTGATTGTCAGCTTGGAAAAGTTATATTCAGACCACCTGGACACTCAGAGTTTGAATTTCTTCGAGGAGCGGTAGAACAAGGTGTTCAGCCAACTCTTAGGGTATTAACTGTAGAAGGGGAGTCAAGTTACCCAACAGTTATATCAGAGTTTGTGGATGTATTTCCCGATGATCTTCCAGGTCTACCACCTGATCGGGAAATAAAATTCACCATAGACTTAACTCCAAGAGCAGAACCGATCACTTCAACGGTTTATAGACTAGCCCCTAAGGAGTTAGTAGAGTTGAAGAAGCAAGTTGATGAACTTCTGGAGAAAGGTTTCATCCGGCCCAGTGTTTCACCTTAGGGAGCACCTATACTTTTTGTATCGAAGAAGGATGGAACAGTTCGCCTATGCATTGATTACAGGGCGTTAAACGCTGTGACCATTAAGAACCGATATCCTTTGCCACGTATTGATGACTTATTTGATCAATTGAGTGGAGCTAGGATATTTTCAAAGATTGACCTGAGATCCGGTTATCACCAAATTAGGGTGAGGAAGGAAGATATCCCGAAGACAGCCTTTAGAACCAAGTATGGACACTATGAGTTCTTAGTTATGCCGTTTGGTTTAACCAACGCGCCTGCTGTGTTCATGAGCTTGATGAATCGAGTCTTCCATCAATACTTGGATAAATTCGTGGTGGTATTTATCGATGACATTCTGGTATATTCCAAAAGCCACGAAGAGCACGAGGAGCATCTCAGAATCGTGCTAGAGACGTTGAGGCAAGAGAAGCTTTATGCTAAGCTCAGTAAATGTGAGTTTTGCATGGATAAGGTGCCATTCTTGGGGCATATTATCTCAGGAGAAGGACTGTCAGTTGATCCAGAGAAGGTTGCTTCTATTGAGACTTGGCCTACACCGACATCAGTTGCTGAGGTGAGGAGTTTTCTAGGACTTGCCGGATATTACAGAAGGTTCGTAGAAAATTTCTCAAGGATTGCAGAGCCAATGACGAAATTGACACGGAAAGATCAGGACTTTGCATGGACAGAAGAATGTCAGTTGGCCTTTGAAGAACTGAAGAGGCGTTTAACAACAGCACCAGTCTTGACTCTTCCTTCAGGGGCAGGCGGTTTTGTTGTTTATAGCGATGCGTCAGGTATTGGCCTATGATGTGTTTTGATGCAGCATGGCAAAGTTATTACTTATGCATCGAGACAGTTGAAGGTCCATGAGAAGAACTACCCAACGCACGATCTGGAGCTAGCTGTTGTAATATTTGTACTGAAGATTTGGAGGCATTATCTTTATGGTGAGAAGGTAAAAATCTTCACTGACCACAAAAGTCTAAAGTATGTATATACCCAGAAAGAGCTTAACATGAGACAAAGGCGCTGGCTAGAGTTGATGGTGGACTTTGATATAGATCTGCAGTACCACCCAGGGAAAGCAAATGTAGTAGCGGACGCACTCAGCAGGAAGCCTACGGCTTATTTCTTGACGATGCAGCCTGAGCTATTGAAAGATCTACAGGAGCTCCAGATAGAGGTTATTCTACCAAGACAGAATGGCTTGCTGGCTAATCTGGAAATTAAGTCATCGCTTGTGGAAAGGATTAAAGAAGCTTTGCCTACTGATGCAAGATTTCGAAGACTCAAAGAGAAGACAGAAGCAGGCATGCAGACGGGACTTCGCATACATGAGGATGGGACATTAAGGTGCGGAGATCGTTTATATGTTCCAAATGGAGAACTGAGACAGGAGCTAATAACTGAAGCACATAGCTCCATGTACTCTGTTCATCCAGGAGGAACAAAGATGTATCGCGATCTAAGGCAGTATTATTGGTGGCATGGAATGAAGAGAGAGATTGCCAGATTTGTAGCAAAATGCTTAGTCTGCCAACAAGTGAAAGCCGAACATCAGAGGACTGCTAGAATGCTGCAGCCGCTTCCCATACCAGAATGGAAGTGGGAACATATCACCATGGACTTCGTCACAGGATTCCCAAGGAGCCCCAGTGGAAAAGATGCGATATGGGTTATCGTGGATCGACTCACTAAGTCTGCGCACTTCTTGCCATTTAGAGTTGGGCAGTCCACAGAGATACTAGCCGACATGTATATGAGACAAATAGTAAGATTGCATGGAGTGCCGGTTAGTATCGTATCAGACCGAGATTCGAGGTTCACCTCTCATTTTTGGCGAAGCATGCAAGAAAGTCTTGGTACCAGACTAAAATTCAGCACAGCCTATCATCCCCAGACAGATGGTCAATCAGAACGTACAATCCAGATCTTGGAGGATATGCTGCGATCCTGTATGTTAGACTTTGGAGGGTCTTGGGAAGATCATTTGCATTTGGTAGAGTTCTCATATAACAACAGTTACCAGGCAAGCATCAAGATGGCACCTTTTGAAGCGTTATACGGTAGGAAGTGCAGATCGCCAATATGCTGGAGTGACGTTGGAGAGCGTCAAATATTGGGGCCAGAGTTAGTAATGCAAACAGTGGAGAAGGTGAAGCAAATCCAGAATCATCTTCGTGCAGCTCAGGACAGACAGAAGCATTGGGCTGATACACACTGACGTCCCCTGGAGTTCAAGGAAGGAGAACATATATTCCTGAGGATTTCACCTATTCGAGGAACCATTCGCTTTGGAAACAGAGGCAAGTTGAGTCCAAGGTATATTGGGCCCTTTGATATTCTGGAGCGCATTGGTAAGGTGGCCTATCGTCTTGCATTACCTCCATCTTTAGAGGGAGTGCATGATGTATTTCATGTCTCACAGTTGAGAAAATATGTAACTGACCCAAGTCACATAGTGGATCACTCTGAGATCGCCGTAGGTCCAAGCCTGAGATATGAAGAACAACCGGTGGGTATACTCGAAACCAGTGAGAAGACACTGCGAGGGCAGACAATTAAACTGGTTCGTGTGGCGTGGAAGCAACACTCTCCTGGTGAATCTACTTGGGAGAGAGAAGATATCATGCGACAGAAATACCCCCAATTATTCGAGGATACAGGTATATTTTAAGTAATTTTTGTAATTACTGTAGTTCTGTCGTTAATTGCGAGGACACAATTTTCTTAAGGGGGGTAGATTGTAATCACCTGAAATTTTAAGAATTTTTTTAATTTAAATTTTCTGGAATTAATTAGCTATTTCTGTGAATTTTAAATCTATAAATTAAAGTAGTCTAATTTAAAATGAATTTTTAAATAAAATTAAATAATATTAAAATGTGATAAAAATTATATTTTTTAGTGTAAAATTAAAAACCGAGCCTGGAGTATTTTTCCGAGAATTTATTGGACACCGGATGAATTTTTAAAGCATTAAAAACTGTTGTAAAATTTAACTGATTAATTAAATCAAAATTAAATAATAAAACAACCCAAACCCAGTGATTAACCCGGACCGGACCGGCCGGTCTGACCAACCCGGATCGCTCAGGCTAGCGGGTCGGATCCGGGTCAGACCCGACCCGTCAGCAACCGACCCGACCCGACCCATTCCAATCCCTAACCCCCAAATTCGATCAGTCGACTCTTCATCTGACCGGCGGCCGTTTCCGCCGCCGTGGCCGCCGGCCGACCCCTCGGTTCGGCTCCCCTCCACCCGGCGACTCCTCCTCTTCCCCTTCCGGCGAACCTCCGCCGGTTAACCTCCCCTAGACCCCTATTTAAATCCAGCCACCCGCCGGATTTTTTCCTCCTTGCATTTCTTCTCCGGCGAGAACCTCGACTCCGGCTAACCCCTCCATCCCAACCGCCCGAGTCCAGCACCACCCGGCGCCACCACTGCACCTCCAGGACCTCCTCTCTCCTCCTTCCTCTGACCAAGACCACCCCGACCCCGCACCATCAGAGCTCAACTCCGGACGACTCCGTCGAGCGCCGCCCGGCCTACTGGAGACGTCCCAGAGGCTCGCCGACCGTCGACGACCACCCCTCGACTGCCCAGCGAGCCCTCAGCCACCGGACACGCCCTGCCCAGCCACCGGAGTTCCAGAACCCTAAAACCTAGGGTGGACACAGGACTCGACTCAGGACACGAGGACACAAGGATTCGGGTTTTTCGGACAAATTCATGTACCCGTAACTTGCTACTCGTATCTCCGATTTTAATTTCGTAAATTGTATCGCGTAGCCTGTATGACCCTCTCGGTGCCCGGACAAACCGCTCGGGGCATCGCGTCCTGTGGTGATCGCACACCGCGATCCAAAAACAGAAAAAACTAAGCCCTATTTCAACCCGGAATCGAGTACGCCCCGCCAAACGGAAAGATTTGGTCATGTGCGGTCTTCATCGACACATGAGCATCGTAGATACGGACGTGCGGGCTTTCGCAGAAGCTGATTCGGATGTGCGTGCACACTGGAATCAGTTCGTATCCGCGGACAACACCCCGTATCCGACTTTTCTGTAATTAGCTGTAACTTAGTGTATACACGTCAGATCGAGACAAAACTTGCGCCATCGAACTCGTAGCAATACGCTGGTCCTGTGGATCAAGTTTGGTCCAATTCTGAGAACGTTGGAAAATCGCGTGTCGTGGGCCCCACAGGCTCCACCTGACGGGTGATTTTGAGAATGGCTCATCGGAATCCAATTCTGGAAGTTCCGTTAGGTTCGTATTAACGTTCCTGACTTGTTGACACTAAGTTGGACTAATTTGGAGACCTTTGACCCTGACCCAGTTTTCGGTACAAAGCGACCTACACATGGACCCGCTTTGGACTAGAAATGTCATTTTTGCCCTTGTGTCCAAACTGAACTTAAGGACAGGCATTTCTAACTATTTTCTATGTTCTGAGACTGTTGGTAATGTTCATTTCAGCTTTTGGAGGAGTTATTGCTGAACCCACTGTTACAAGGACCGCTACTGATATTCCAATCCCAGGCAAGTGTACCTTGCCATAAATCTCAGTCTAATTGTTTATTTTGTTCTATTGCTCTATTTTCTGTGACTAGTATACATGATATAACCTAGGACCGTATGACATACTTAGCGTCCGATCACAGTCGGGTGCCAACCCCGTACGCGGAGTTGTGTATGTCATTAGTGTTGGACATTCGAGACCCTTTATATTCTCGTGCTTGTTATCAAGTACACTACAACCTAGGACACTTGACACCATACATTGACAGAATCTTCCTGACATATTCAAGGTGATTCTGTATAGGATACAGGATGGACATAGTTATTATACTCTTAGATTATGACTGTTGCATTAGCACTGATCTCACGTGACATGGACATGCGACGTGTGGTTACATTGGGTGGAGAGAGACACACAGGCTACAGGCTGTTCTATATATATATACTACTATTGTGAGGTTGTAGACTCTCGAGCAGAGCTAGACCACTACTAGATATTGCTGCTACCGGCTCCCCGACACAGAGCTTGTAGCAGTCTCAGCCTGAGTACTAGTGTTGCTCTCAGTTGCATTTTCACATAGATGGTTATGTAGTTACCCTGCTTATTTCATTCTCTATTTTACTGCATTACTTTTGGCTTGTGATTTCTGTACCTTGCTATGTCCCCTGAGAACCTGGAATGGATGATGTCTCCAGGTTTAGCAGAAGAGCATTATCCCGAGGTTTACGGGACATGAGCTGAAGTTGTACCAGGAGCTATTGCTGAAGGAGAACCTAACATAGAAGTAGAGGTGATGGTAGAGGATTTTACTTGAGATTATGATATTTGTATTCTTCAGATATTCTATTTTTGGACTCTTTTGTTCTGGTCTGATGAACCAGTATTTTAGACTCTTATCGGGTTGTTCCTGACATACTCTGCTGAGACTGGACTTTGATGTACTTTCTTTATTTGCTGATGTTCTTATTATTCTGTGTATGGATGAGATTAGATTTTGACTTATTGTTGTAGATCTATATTATAGCTTAAGTATGCTGATGGATCCATTAAATTGGGTTTGTCCATCGTTGCATGCTGCTGGCCATTGCCACGTGTCCAGTTCCTCGATATTTTTGGGACTGGAGCGTGACAGGGGGTTTTCTAGGTTCCTTAGGATTAGGGCCTGCTTGGAGAGTTGTGAGGGTGAGGTGATGTATTATTTTATAGGGAGTGGTGAATGGATGGAGGGTGGAGATGCTCATATTCAAAATGGAGGGATAGGATTTGTCATGAAGAGAAATAGTTTCTTCATGATGGGTGGTGAAAGGGTGAGTGTAAATTGGACCCAAGTTTGTGACCCCCTTCCATTTGGTTTTGGCCAATGGGGTGAGGGCACCTAATTCATTAATTGCAACTTAGCCCCTTAAATTTGGGAAATTGCACGGACACATAAAATGACACAAAAATTGTGGAGAAAAATATGTTTAGAAATTTTTATGGTGAGAGGGTGTTGTACGTTAGGCACGGGTTTAATTAATCGGGTATTAGAATTAAATTAGGATTTATGAAATCAGTCAAAATATTATCCTCAATTTAATTAGAAATAAAATGCAAGCTGTGTTCTAAAATTAATTAGGAGTACCTGGGACCAAAATCAGGTCGGGTCATCAATAGCATAAATAAAGAAGACTCAGAACAGAATATTACCCTAATTTGGGCCGCACGAAAAAATAGGTCAAGATTGCCTCCAATTTCGATTGGAACGCACAACGATACGAAAATAGGAATTTATTAAATAACGTCCGCGACGATTTTTGTGCGGCTAGAAATAAGGTACAGAGAGCATAATTATGAGTTACAAAAATAGCAGAATGGAAGGCGGACATGTCTAGGACAAGATTGTGAAATTTGTTGGAAGGCAAAAGCCAAGTAGCGCTCCAAATATCGAAGCAACGACAACGCGCAACAATTAAATAAATTACGATAATTAAATACAACCTCCAATAATTTAATTCTAAAATAAACAATTAAATACATAATCCCCACTATTCGATCAGGTGTTCGTCTAGTGGCCTCTAGGTCAAGTCTACATCTCAGACGTTGAGAACACAGTATATATTTTTAAATACACCTCATGCAATTATTTAATTTAAATACAAATATTGAGAAATCATTTAGTATAAATACCACAATACTAATAATTATAAAAAGTCAAAAATACCCCTGTTTTCAGAATGTGGTAGTGACACATCGAACGACCCTATCGCCCTCATCGAACGTGCTCCCAGCGGTTCCCTCGCCCCTAGTGTAACTCCTCATTTCAATTTGCAATAAATTTATTTTACCATAAATTTTAGCATTTGTAATTATAGAAATTTATTCCAGTATAACTAATATTTTATTCTAGAAGTGATTTACTAGTAATAATTTTCAAGTAATGCTAGTGTAAATAACTAGTGATGCTAGATAAAGTGTTATATTAAGGGAGGGTAATATAGTAAATAAAGCATTGGATAATTGCTAGATATTTCTCTATTTGGCATGTGTCAATTAAAGATTCATTGAACCTTTCCAACCACTTAACCAACTCTCCAACCATCTAGACCTAGAACCTTCTTTGGAACCCTATAAATACCCTCCTAACTTTCTATTGGAAACCACATCTTTCCCATTGGCGAAGCCCAACCCAACTATTCCCTCCCCAGCCCATTTCCTTATTCTCGGCCCAACACCCACGACCCGTTTTTCATTTAAATCACTGGCAGAGGAAAGAGGTCTCCTCCAGTCGGTTTTCCCGCCATCACCAAGAAGTCATTAGACTTCGTTTCCCTACCACACCTAAAAACCCTAACAGCTCCACAAGCTCACGACCATGGCAACAATGGCAGCTTTGCTCCGCCAGTAACGCTCCGTCGACGATCGAGCTCTCTCGTCGATGATCCATGGCGGCGATTGACCGGAGGTCATCGACAAATAGCGATCAGGGAAGAACGTCGAGCTTTGCTCCGACGCTCCTCGTCTTCTTCATCGATGACTTGTGTCTCGGTAAGCTCTATATTATGAATAAGTTTTTAGGATTACTAAAATAGGACTTTCATGAGTATAGCCTAACATCGAAATTCTATATTATGAATAGGTTTGGACTAAGACACAACGTCAACAAAATGGATCTAAAGCAAGTACACTATGGTTTGATCTCTTTATATTGTATTACTGCATTGTCTCTTGATTTCATATTGGACACGATATTGACACGTGACTATTGTACTTTATTATGATTATTGTTCTGGTTCATGTTGGGAAGGAAAAATATCGAGTACGTATGTGACCAAATCCCACGCTAGTTAGGTCATGTGCCGAGCTTAATCTCATGTCGCCAAACCCCCAAGCTAGCTAGGAACAGATAGAATTTCAATTTCAATTGCTCTGAAGTCAACCACTCAGTGTCCACGAGTGTGAGCTCGAACTCCTTTAAAGTTCGCCGACAACGGGTTCCATGGCCGCACAGCTGCGGAGGAGTCGTTCCCGAGGATGCCAGCCTCGCTTGGTCACGCTCCGACGCGAGTACGTTTCCAAGGCCGACTCTGTCGCGCTCGCGGTGCCGCAGGTCGCCACTCCTCCTCGTGGGGTTTTCGTTGGCAAGGAGCACAATTAGCTTCACGAGTTCTTGAGTGAGTTGCTTTTGAAACTCTTCCGGTTCGGGTGAGTTTCTTGATTTCTCTGCACTCTTATTTTTCATTTTCATTTTCATTTTCATTTTCATTTTCAAATTTTCTCATGATGTTTTGAGTACTATGCCAGGCCACAGACAACTGTGCTTCTTTGGGAATGATATTGACTGATTGAATATTGGGAATGGTTAATAAAGGTTGGACCATACAAGAATCAGATTTAGGAAGCAATGATGTTAAGGCTAATATTTTTAGAATAATAATGCATATGAGCCTTTGGACGACTAAATTAAATCGGTTATGGGTATAAACAGTGTAGGTCTGGATAATAATAACACACTAGAATTTATAATCGAGTTTGAGTCTAACAGATTAGATAAAAGGAATTGATACTAGCTTTAGGTTCTTGATAAAGGCATTACAAAGATGACTCGGCCTATTCAAAAAAAAATTCTAAATTTTTCACTTAAAATTTTACTCAGGCTAGTCCAAAAATATATTTAGAACTGTCAAAATTTTGACAGTCCTAAATATTGTATGCAATTCAATAGACTGTCAAAATTTTGACAGTCCAACATATTAAAATGACTGTCAAAATTTTGACAGTCCTAAATAAAATTTTGGGCTAACCACGAGTAAAATTTTTAGTGAAAAATTTAGAGAAAAATAACTCGGTCAGCCTGAGTGTATTTTGTAGTGCCTTTATCATCAGCCTAGCTTTATGGAATCATTGAATAAATACTAATGGGCCAGGCTAGAATTAGTGTGATAGGTATAATGTTAGTATAAATTAGTTAACTAAAAGATAGAAATCAAGGATTTAAAAACTTCTAAATAAATAAGATTCAAGAAGAAAGAATTAGGAATATAGGTAGATTGGACTGAGAACCAAAATGAAATGTATATAGACCCTTTAAGGATATTTGAGGATTACTAAAATAGGACTTTCATGAGTACAGCCTAACACCGAAATTCTATATTATGAATAGGTTTGGACTAAGGCACAACGTCAACAAAATGGATCTAAGGCAAGTACACTATGATTTGATCTCTATATATTGTATTACTGCATTGTTTCTTGATTTCATATTGGACATGATATTGACACGTGGTTATTGTACTTTATTGTGATTATTGTTCGGGTTCATGTTGGGGAGGAAAATACCGAGTACGTATGTGACCAAACCTCCACGCTAGTTAGGTCATGTGCCGAGCTTAATCTCACACGACACATATGGTTAAGTTGCATCTTTATTATATTGTACTTGTACTCACCAGCCGGTCACACACCGGAATAGTATTTGAATCACGAGTAATAATTGTTCCTTTTACCTGTTTCATTGTTCATTATTTCAGTGATTGCATATTGTCCAGTATTGCAGTTCAGTCATTTCATTACTTGTTGTATTGTATTTTTAGTTTTATTTTGTATCGTGTTCATTTCGTAGAGTTGTACTTGCTTCTTTCCTGACTGGATCGTTGACACAGGTTATGACATAGAAGATCGGCATTGGATTGGAAGACTCTAGTAGGAGATTAGACTAGATTTAGTTACATGTTTTGATGTATAATTTGTGTTGTATATTATTTTTGGATTTACCGGATTTATCTCCGGAGTTGACTTGTATGATGTATACAAAAAGGGTACTAGTGGATAGTGGTTATGTGTGTTTGTGCCTGGGTATTTTTCGTATTTTAGTGCTATGATTAAGCAACGATTGATACTTATCGATATTTGGCGATTATTGAGGTCTAGACAACTTACTAGCGCTGTCAATGACAGCGTAGGTTGGGCGTTCACAATCTGTACCCGATATCGCGGGTGCGAAGCATGACACCCAGCGACCCCGCTCGCTGCCGTACTCTCCACGTTCGTGACCTTCTCCTCTATCAGGTAAACCATAACCTTACTTTTCAGTTGTAAACCCTAATCCTAGGTTAATGAAAATTGGTATTAATTTAAGGCATAGGAATATGAATACATGTTTAGGAATGATATGAATGTATGGACACAAATAATTTTCATGATGTCTAGGTGTAGTTTGATTAGAAACTTCTAGTGTTAAATCCATTATACTCATGACATCCTTGTGGACTTGAAATTTTTCTCTGTGTAGTTTGATTAGGGTTGGATACGATCATGTGTTGCTCAATCGTTCTACTATACAAGTTAAATTATGTGATATGTGTATAGACTTGAAAAAATACTTGAAGGAAATCCTACACTATAACTATAGAGTCCTATGTCTAGTTATGATACAGAGTTTGATAGTTTTCTATGCAAGTTTGGAAGCGATACCTACTGTCCAGAATTCAAATTAGGCTTTTAGTCATGAAATTAACTATAAAATAGGTCCATTTAAGGATAATTGAAACGACGGACCTACTAGGTAGGTTCCAAATAATTTGGGCACATTCTAGGGATGTATCGGACCCAAAAAGGTGATTAAATTATATTTTCTTTTCAATCCAGCACCTGCGCTCGCTAACAAATATTTAATTTAGCTCTTGAAGTAGGGAACGAGTACAATATAGTATGTACTTTATGGTTCATAGGAAAGGCCAGTGATGTTTGTACAATATGGTATGCATATATGTATATTATATATAGCTTGTAGATAGTACGGATATCCAATTTTAATTAAGGTCAAAACCTATACAACCGGAGTAAGGAGTATGCATAGTCTTTTAATTTAAAAATTCTAAATGTTTATAATATAGATTTTTAACCTATGTATAATATATTATTCTCTGACTACCATATATGGTTAGGTTATATAGATTTATGGGTACTCATTAGAAAGTATTTATATTATGATTCAACATAAGTTACTCATGACATGTTCGATCATGTAGAAGAGGTAGAAGTATCCCAAGAAAAATGAAGTAGATGAAAGTGAAGATGAGGAGGAAGAGGAGGACAAGGAAGACGAACAAGATAAATTTTCATAAGAGAAATAAAGATAAAATAACATTTAGACTTGTGACATGTATTTTATTTTGACTGTAGAATGTACCATCTATTTAGACTTGTGACATGTACTAGTTATTTATTGTGTAATTTATTATGACGGTGAGATGTATTATATTGTTCTTCTTTATTTAATTTTGTTCAGATTATATATATATATATATATATATATATATATATATATATATATATATATATATATATATATATATATATATATTGAAAGAATGGTACTTGTATTATTAAATAAGATATATTACATCATGATACTACTCCAGTTTTTGCCTTTGTGGACACTGTCATTTTTATATCATACTCAATATTGTGTAAAATTCTATTTCTGAGGTAACTAGTCCCTCAAAAATTTGATTATTTTGCTCCTTCCATTTATGCCATACTGATACTAAAAGCCTAATTTTAGCTTCTCTGAACCACACAGCTCCCTTGCCTTAATGTATTTTTGAGAAAATCCACGATCCTAACTAGTTCACGATTACCCCATACGTAACCATCAAATGCCTCCATTGCTGACACCAGATGCTCCAAGCCATCGGGCAACTAAAAAATAGATGATTCAACGTCTCCTAGCTATTCTGACACAACTTGCACAGCAAATCTCCTGCTTGGACGCCCATTCTATGGAGTCCATCTACCGTGACAGCCGACCAAGACAATTTTGGTACATACAAAGTTGGAATTTTCTTGCCAGACCCTTTATCCAAGCAAAGTTCGTCGCTTCCTATGCTGGCCCCCTCTCACAAACGCAATCATATATCGCGCTATGAAGAAACATGGTGTTGCCCATCTTCTCCAGACCCATATATCTGCCTCTACTCCTTGGTCGAGTCGAACTCGTTTGATATCTTTCGCTGCCTGCCTCGCGAACCCATGTACTTTAGGCCTCCATGTTCCTCTTGATAGATTACGGTTGACTTTCCCATGTCTGTTTCCCATCACCAGAGCATTGTATTCTACTATATCGAGTAGACTTCTGTGTCCTATCCATGGATCCCACCAGAGTTCCGTCTTTGTCCCATCCTTGAGAACACGGCTGATATGTGGCCTCATTTTATCCCTACAATATATTATATTTTTGAAGACTACAAAGTCATTATTATTGGCCGTGTGCCTCCAGAAACTTCTGCCTTTCAGGTATTTTCTCTCCATCTACTTAGCCAATAATAAGTTTTTCCCATGAACTTCCAAGTAAGTTTTATCCCCGCGACGTCCCTCATATCGCTGAGTGATCGAAGACCCACTCCTCCTTCTGCCCTTGGCCGACACAAGACATCCCATCTAATCGCATGCATGCCTCTGCGCCAAATAAAATTTGCATGTTTTTTCTATCTGCCTCATGGTGGCGGACGGGAGCAAAATGGTTTGTAACCAAAATCTAGTGATAGACGTAATCACTGACCTAACTAACTCAATCCGTCCTACGAAAGATAAGCTATGCGCATGTCATCCCTCAACTCGGTGTTGCATATATTCCACGAGAGATTGACAATTGCTACTCCTGGCATAATTTACATGAAGTGGAATCCCCAAGTATTTTACTGGTAAATTTCCTTTTTCTACTTCCAATACCATAGGGGGTGTTCATCTTTGTCTGGACAATGTATATTAAAGTACGCCTTACTTTTTTTCCCGATTCAGATGCAGACCGGAGAGGGCACCAAATCTGTTAGAATCGATAATATTTTTACTATACCCTTCATCGATGGGACCATGAACACAAATAAATCATCCCACTAGAAAAAAAATAGCCTTTCTTGACGGTCAATTTATTGATCTATCGTCAAAACTGTAAACTTCTTTATTTATTTCTATAGATAGACTGGTTTTGGATTAGAAAATTTTGTTTTAGCATCAAGTATTTGAGGTTTAGAATTAAGGTAGCAGATGTCTGATTATTTTAATTAAACCCTTGGTGCACCCTACCATTGTTGCAATTTTTGGAGCCCAACATTAGCCCATAATTTCCAACTTATTGTTGCATTCTAGACTTGACACGCCAATTTAGGCGCCGGACTTTTTCGCCACTCAAAATTATAATCCCTTGTGCTCTAATTTAATTGCACAACTTTCCGTAACCGAAATCCAATATTTAATCCTATGTCATGCACCTGAGTTATTACCATCAATTTTGAGACAACAACTCAACCCGTTGAGCTGGGCCAATTAAAAGGTCAAAGACTGACACCAAGCCTACACCCTTCATGACCTTTGTGTCACTCCAAATTGAGACCCCATGTGCCCCCATTTAATTAAAGAGCACAAGATAATTTATTCTAATTAAATTGGGGATACCAACTTTGACTAATCCTATTTTAATCCCAATTTAATCCTAATATCCCCTTTAATTAAACCCATGCAAAACACACAATACCCCCTCACGCTACAAAATACCAAACACCAATTCCCCCACCATTTTTATATTGTTTCATGTGTTTGTGCAAATATCCAAATTTAAGGGGCTTATTTGCATATATTGTACTAGGTGTCATCACCTCATTGGTTTAAACCCAAATGAAGAAGCTCCCTCACCCATGACTGGTCCAACCACAATCCCCTTTTCTTTGTGAGCACATAAATTTCTCATATTAAATCCTAGCCACTCATTTAAATTGGAAGCATCATCACCACACTCTCCCCATCACCCTTCCCTATTTAATGTCTTCTCACACCCTTCCCAAGAGCAGGCCCTAATCCCAATACCTAGGGAAACCCTCTACCTTCTCTCTCCTTCCTCCTTCTCCATACCTAAACCTTTCCTCCCCTTTTCTTCTTCTTCTTCTTTTTCTTCTTCTTCTTCTTCAACTCCAGCAAGAACCCTCCGGCCCTTAACTCCGGCCGCCCTTACTTCCTCTCTCTGCCGACTCCACCATCTCCAGCTGCCACGAGTCCACCACCTTCAGCTGCCACGAACCCACGTTCCCGCTGCAACTCCGGCGGGCTGCTATAGCATCACCCGCACCACCACCATTACCTCCAATCGGGCTTCCCCACGGCCACCCGACCACTCCACCACCACCTCGACCTAGCCCTCACTCCTTCGGTGAGCCACTTCCCTCTCCCTCCGACTACCCTGCCTCATCCTCATCATCATCACCACTTTACACCACCAGCACCACCACTCCCCACCACCAGCACCACCACTTCACACCACCAGCACCACCAGCACGACCACTCCATCATCTTTACCACCACTCTTCATCATCAACATCAACACCCCTTAGGCCAACAACCACCCCGGCGTGCCGCCGTACCACCGCCAAGGTGAACATCCCCCTTCCTGTGTATAGTTACATTGTGTTTAGGATTGCATATAGATTAGTAGAGTTAATATTTATATTTTGAGTTGGGAGTTTATTATGCATAGAAAATTTTAGGGTTTAATAGCTTGTTAGTGTGCAAATTAATGGCTAATAGCCTAAGTTAATATTTAGGGTTTATGATAAATGCATTGAGTAAGGTTTTAGGTTATGTATGCAATTTTAAAGGGTTCTAAAATTGATGGTGATTTTAAAACATTGAATATTAATGATGAGCAAAGTTAAGTATCGTAGAATGATGTCGTGATATCAAAGTATTGGTTAATATTGAGATATATTTTTTTATGATGAAATTAATTAAGGAGTGGCTATTGAGAAGCGGTGTTCAAATAATTTACTGTTTGAATTAATAATCTAGGTTTTGGATAATTAATAGTTAATTTTTTAAGGATGATATTTAAATATGCATGTTGACATCTGTAAACACCGAGAGAAAACCGAGGATTTGATGATGGTTTGAACCACGGAATATCGTCATGAATATAGTAAGATTTAGATTTGGTTTGATGATATTGTACAGATGATTAATTTGATTAGATGTAACATACCCCGAGTCAACCTTGGTCAACCCTCTAGCTTCATGTAAGTTGTAGCTGAGTTTGAGCATATGTTAGACATGTGTCATATCTTATTTCAGCCTCGTGATAGTTTAATGATTGAGCTTGTATCTCGTCTCTAGGTACTACGGGACCTGCAGACTTGGACATTGTACCGGAGCCCCATCTTCAGCAGCCAGATCCAGGCAAGTGTACCTTGCCACCCTGAATTTTAGTTACCAGATATCTATTATTTCATTATATACATTGTGCGTGTTTTTTATTAGAATTGTTACTTTGCGTCTGGGTCACAACCGGATACAGACATTCGTTGATAACATTTGGTAACGAATGATAGATGTTCGTAACACCTCGATGTACGTACCTATAAATATTGTAATCGGACACATTTATATACTGTTATCGTGCCAGATTTCCGGTATCCTGATACTGACATCATGACTGGAGATTGGGATGACCTTAGGATCACATTTGTTGATAGTTAATTCTGTGTGAAAAGACTGCTAGATAGAGGTTCAGGTTCAGTGTACAATCGTTGACCGCTTGGGAAGAGGAAGATAGCTACTAGACGTTTAGGCTCCTTTGCATGCGCTTTATATATGTATATGTCCTTTTGATGTAGTGTTCCTGTATTCGGAGTAGTAGTATCACCCGTGTGACTCTGTGATTGGAGGTACGGTACGTCCCGTGGGTCTCTGTGTTCAGAGCTACAATTTTATTTTGGATAGCCCACGCATCAAACATTGTCTTCAAACTGTGTCTCACTTAGGTGATTATGCTAGATTACCCCGACAGTGCACTTGTACTTTCTGTTATACTTTGGCATGCTGTATTTTTGTACCTTATTATGTCCCTCTGAGGACCTGGTTCCCTTCCAGGTATAGGCGAGGAAGATTACCCAGACGAGTACGGACCGGAAGCATATCCGACAGTTGGACCAGTTGCAGAGGACGAGATCATTCCCGAGGATTTCATCTGATCTCTGGTAGTGACATTATCCTTGGAACGGTATTACTATATAGCTTTCAGATACAGTTCCTAGTTATCTTATTGCTTACTTTCCTTCGAGCATTTGTACTAGCGGGTTTGTTCCCGTGTGACTAATCTAGTATTTGTACTATGATATATTTTTTCGTGATATTTTCTTTCTGCACATTAGTAGTTGTGATTACCTCTATGTGCTCTTATATCTGTTGCCTATGGATGAGATTTAGATTCACTATTTATGTGTTATGTGTTGGGTTATTCATTGTACTTTACAGCTTAGGTGCACTCCGACGGACCCATTAGATTGGGATGCCCGTCGAAGTGTGCTGCAGGCCATTGCCACGTGACTCAGTTCCTTATCTTTGAATCCGGGGTGTGATAAGTTTTTTATGGTGACCCATGTAGGTCCAATTTAAATCGTCTTGGTCACCTGACTGTGCTAAGCGAGCCTGCAAATTAGGAATATATATTAGGAATCTCATCTACAAGTTTGAATCCTTCACATGACAGCTCTATTTCAAATTCTTTTGCCAAATTGCATCTTGTTTAATTCCTCAACGCTGATCTTGATCATGACTTCTTTTCAGAGTTATGAATCTCCATAACGGACGTGTCGCACAATCGGGCGATGTTTTCCATGACGCAGGATCATCCGGGGAACCGGAACTGGGGCATGTTCTTCTCTTGACTCCAGCTCCCTAGGGACAGTCATCTGGGCAGCCAGAGGTATCTTCGGACGGGCACCAGACTCCGCATCAGGCAGGTCCTGAGGACCAGAGGACCCCGAGACAGGAGGAGCAGTAGTTGCCCCCACCACCACCATTACCTCCCCAGATGCCCTATATGCCTTTCCCAACAGGGCAGTCCATGGATGGGACCCAGATATTTCAGATGGTATATGCGATGGTGCAGGCCCAACAGCAGGTCCAGCAGCAGGCTCAGCAGCAGGCCTAGCAGCGCCAGGCTAAGACTTTGAAGGAGAGTATTGTGACAGCCTTGGGACAGGCGTCACCACCAGCACACCAGTCCATGATGGGGTCTGTCATAGACTTTCGTTGCATGATGCCACAATCTTTTGCTGGCATAGAAGAGCCGACGGAGGTTCATGTATGGCTCACCAGCATTCAGCACCAGCTGGAGGCTACCGACCTTCCCCGATACCGATGGATGACTGTCGTCCGGATGCAACTTAGAGGAGGAGCATTTGAGACCCGACCGGGTCACATGGAAAGAGTCCTCTAAATTCTTCCAGGAGATGTAGATACCATCCACTGCCCGAGCAGAACTTCGGGATAGATTTTAGAACCTCAGGCAGGGCAGTATGACTATAGAGGAATACAATGCTGAGTTCCTCCGCCTGAGCAGATTTGTACCGTACCTGATCCCGACCAAAGAGATGAAGGCCGAGAAGTTATATGAAGGCCTGAGTTTTGAGACGCAGAGATTTATCGGGTCTATAGCCCCCACCTCCTACTCCGAGGTATTATTAGCAGCACGACGCTAGGACCGCATCAACAAGATGGAGGCCAGCCTGAAGCGCTCATGTGCATCATCATCATCATCTGTTCGAGCCCCGCAGGGAGGATTTATGAAGCATCCACTGGTACAGTAACAGCAGCAGAGAGCAGCACCCCTGCCAGGAGTAGTGATTCCATATGCCATTTCTGTGGCAAGAGGGGACATTTATTGAGGAATTGTCGACGGAGGCTGGGCGTATGTCTGAGATGTGGGTCTGGCCAACATGCAATCCGAGATTGCCCCGACCAGAGGGATCCAGTAGAGATGGTTCACCGGCCAGCCCTGCCAGCACCGAGGCCTTATCAGTAGCCTCCCGGACCAAGGCCGCCTTACGCAGGAGCTGGAGCACTACGACCACCAGCACCAGGGGAAAATCAGAGGAGGCTGCCCTTGGCCCCACAGGCAGATCGATTCCAGCAGGCTCGACAGCATCAGCCGAGGGCACCGACACCGAGATATGGTCAGGCCTATGCGATGACTATAGAGGAGGCGGAGACAGCCGGAGAAGTGATCGCAGATACTATCTTAGTAGCTTTATTACCAGCAGTAGTCTTATTTGATTCTGGTGCCACACACTCTTTTATAGCTGCTAGTTTTGTGGCCACCCATAGAATAGCAACTGCACCCCTTCCGAAGATCAAGAGAATTCTTACGGGAGGTAGAATAGTACCTGTTAGAGACACTTGTAGATCATGTTCAGTAGTTGTCTGTGGGAGAGAGATGCGTGCCCAATTTCTGGTCTTCTCTATGCCGGACTATGATATTATCCTAGGCATGGATTGGTTGAGCCAATACCATGCAATGCTAGATTTCTATCGTGGTTGTGTCATATTTAGACCCCCAGATCACCCTGAATTTGAGTTTCTTCGGGGAGCCCGAGAGCATGGTGTCCAACCTACCCTAGCGACACACATTACAGAAGGTGGATCGATGTACCCTTACTTTATATCAGAATTTGAGGATGTGTTTCCAGAGGATCTCCCAGGCCTGCCACTTGACAGAGAGATTGAGTTTATTATAGAGTTGACTCCCGGAGCCGAGCCAGTTACTTCCCCCATCTATAGACTAGCACCGAAGGAGTTTGTTGAGTTGAAAGTCCAAGTAGATGATCTCTTAGATAAGGGTTTCATACAGGCTAGTGTATCTCCATGGAGAGCACCCATTTTATTTATGCCGAAGAAGGATGAGATAGTATGCTTGTGTATCGATTATAGGGCGTTAAATGCTTTAACGATAAAGAACAAGTATCCACTGCCGTACATCGATGATTTATTTGATCAGCTTAGTGGTGCATGTGTATTCTCAAAGATCGATCTCAGATCCGGTTATCATCAGATCAAGGTACGGAGAGAGGACATCCCGAAGACGGCTTTTCGGACAAAGTATGGGCACTATGAGTTTTTAGTCATGCCATTTGGTTTAACCAATGCGCCAGCAGTATTTATGAGTCTGATGAACAATATTTTCTACCAGTACTTAGATAAGCTCATGGTGGTATTTATCGATGACATTTTGGCATATTCCAAGAGCCAGGAGGAGCACGAGAGACATCTCAGGATTGTGTTGGAGACGGTGAGGCAGGAGAGGCTGTACGCCAAGCTCAGCAAATGTCAGTTCTGCTTAGATAGAGTACCATTTCTGGGACACATAATTACCGAAGATGGACTATCAGTTAACCTGGGGAAGATAGCTGCAGTAGAGACGTGGCCTACCCCTACATCAGTTACAGAGCTTAGGAGTTTCCTCGGACTTGCCGGATGTTATCGGAGATTCATAGAAAATTTCTCGAGGATCGCTGCGCCTGTGACGCTACTGACGCGTAAAGGCAAGGATTTTATCTGGACCGAAGAGTGTCAGACGACTTTCGATGAGATAAAGAAGCGTTTGACATCAACACCAATTTTGATACTTCCTTCAGGATAAGGAGGATTTGTAGTGTACAGTGATGCATCTGGGAGCAGATTAGGATGTGTACTGATGCAACATAGCAAAGTGATAGCCTACGCATCGAGACAACTGAGAGTTCATGAGAAGAACTATCCGACGCATGATCTAGAGCTAGCTGCAGTGATATTTGTCCGAAAGCTATGGCGGCACTACCTTTATGGTGAGCGTGTAGAGATTTACACAGATCACAAAAGTCTGAAGTATGTCTACAGTCAGAAGGAGCTCAATATGAGACAGAGGCGATGGCTAGAGTTGATAACAGATTATGATATAGAGTTACAATACCATCCTGGCAAGGCGAATGTAGTAGCAGATGCCTTAAGCAAGAAGCCCATGACATACTTTTTGATGACTCAGCGGCAATTGCTAGAGGATCTTTAGGAGCTTGGGATAGAAATTATATTGCCCGGCATGGATGGACAGGTGGCCAGTCTCGAGGTTCAGTCTACATTGGTTGAGAGGATCAGGGCAGCCCTGCCTACAGATGCGAGATTCTGACGGCTGCGAGAGAGGACAGAGGTCAGCATGCAGACGGTACTCAGGATTCATGAAGATGGAACATTGAGGTGTGGAGAACGCCTATATGTTTCGAGTGGCGAGCTACGCCAGGAGTTGATGACCGAGGCTCATAGCTCTATTTATTCTATTCATCCCGGGGGTACGAAGATGTACCAAGATTTGAGATAACACTATTGGTGGCATGGGATGAAGAGATAGATTGTACGATTCGTGGTGAGATATTTGGTCTGTCAACAAGTCAAGGCTGAATATCCGAGGACTGCAGGACTATTGCAGCCGCTTTCCATTCCCAAGTGGAAGTGGGAACACATTACCATGGACTTCATCACAGGATTTATGTAGAGCCCTAGCGGGAAGGATGCAGTTTAGATTGTCATAGACAGACTCATCAAGTCTGCACATTTCTTGCCCTTCAGAGTTGGGCAGTCCGCGAAGATATTAGCTGACATGTATATGAGGCAGATAGTACGAATACATGGAGTGCCTATCAGCATTATATGGGATCGTGACACCAGGTTCATATCATATTTTTGTCTGAGTATACAGGAGAGTCTAGAAACTTGTCTCAAGTTCAGCACTACATATCATCCCCAAACTGATGGCCAGTCAGAGCGCACGATACAGATACTAGAGGATATATTAAGAGCGTGCATGATCGACTTTGGAGGATCTTGGAAGGACCATTTATACTTGGTAGAATTCTCCTACAATAACAACTACCAGGCCAGAATATAGATAGCACCTTATGAGGTACTGTACGGCAGGAAGTGTAGGTCACTGGTATGTTGGAGTGACGTGAGAGAGCGTTAGATACTTGGCCCAGAGTTGGTGACACAGACAGTGGAGAAAGTAAAATAGATTCAAAGCCACCTGCGTTCAAAGAAGGTAACCATGTATTTTTGAAGATATCGCCTACTCGTGGCACCATCAGATTCGGAGACAGAGGCAAGCTGAGTCCGAGGTACATTGGACCTTTTGACATCTTGGAATAAGTTGACGAAGTGGTTTATCGTCTTACATTGCCTCCATCATTAGAAGGAGTGCATGACGTATTTTATGTATCGCAGTTAAAGAGATACGTGGCAGACACTAGCCACGTGCTTGATCATTCGGAGATTACAGTCGGGCCCAGTTTATCTTACGTAGAACAACCAGTGGAGATACTCGATCACAGTGAGAAGACTTTGAGAGATCAGACTATTCGACTAGTCAAAGTTGCATGGAAGCATCATTTGCTAGGCGAGTCTACCTGGGAGTGTCACGACCCACACCCGGTGTAAGCGTACTAGTCGGAAACAATGCCTAGCCTACGCCGCAGAATTGGCGGTAGAACGCTGTCTGGATAATCTATCTAACAATATAAAGAACCACCAACAATAACAATATACTAAATCACTGATCTAAGATAGAAAGCACGAATCAGATAAAGAATATAATAGTCAAAATACAACTCATGAGTCTAAAATAATACATCAATGAGTCTGAAAGAAATAATAAAATAAGCTGGAGACAAATCCAGTACAAGAATACTAAGAAGCTACTACTCCTGGGTCAACTATCTCAGTTGGGATAAGTCCCTCCTGAAACAGGGTCTCAGACTCTAAACCCACAATATCTTAGGGTCCATAATAGGTAGGATACCACTTTTCAGTGTCATCTGGAAAAATATATCCAGTCAGGAAAGGAGCAGAGTATATCTCTAACAGCAGTTCTAATCAATGATAAAAACTATGTAACAGTAAATAGATATAAATATACAAGATGCACAATAGATACAAGAGATATATATATACATAAGGAAATACTAGAAATAATACAATAATAAGCAATATGTCAATGAGCAAGAATACTAATATCTAAGCGTGTGAGTACTAGCTTTAACATGTGATCGGCTTGGGAACTTGATACACGAGATACAAGATTTATGGCCTGGATAATCATACGTGTGGTATATGATTAACACTATTCAAGATAACAATATGGGCATGATCACATATCTATACTACATAGTCCCCACCCCCGATTGGTATAATAGATCCAACCATGGTATGCTATGGTACGAGATTTCCCAAGAAGATAGCTAGTCTCCCCAAGAATCAGTGCCTGTATATGTACAAGATAATCAATAAAATAAGTCTTGTATAAGATATACCATATACCAAGGAATAACATCTACACTAGATATAATGAACATAGAGGATATCATAAATGATAAACTATCAGACAATGTACTCGCCTGAAGTCCAATGAATAGTCTCACCGATATCTGATACGGTGCCTCGAAGACCTAGATATGGAATACAATATCAATACAAAGTTCTGGGAAGAAAATAAGTTAAACTAGTCAACTTCTAGGTCAATAAACCAATTCTAAGTCAAAAGTAAACTATGGTCAACTACCTATTTCTAGGTTGCATAAACATAACACAAAATATTGGGTCAAGATGCTAAAGTCTAAGCCAAGAAATCCACATCTTAAATTTTAGGATACCGTATCTCCGGATACGTAAATTCTAAGGTAAACATCACAATATAAATATCAAACAATAATTATTAATAATATAGAATCACAATTATAATATTAATTAGGTACTGTGGTTTTGAACCAACTTGGTATCTCAATAAAATCATAAACTTGATACCCAAACCAATATCTTGGTTATCCTCAATTACCTTGGTTCCTCAAGGTAATTCCCAATACCTTGTTATTTTAACTACCTGTATATATATATAACACATATACTAAATATTATACATATAAAGAATTTAGCAATTTAGAATACATTACATTTAATATTACAACATATATACATATATACAATATCTATTTATAAGCATATAGTCATATAAATATATAAAATCTGCAAACCATCGCTAAAATATGTGCTAAAAACTGATATTCTGATACGCTGCTCATTAGTGACAGTTTCAGCCTGTCGTTGAAGCTGCTGTCACTACTGCTGTTGAGTTCTTCACTGATATTGCTGCTTTGGTGATGGTTTGCAACCGTCACCGATTAAGTGTTGCTGCTGCTGCCCCCTTTTCCCGCTACTGTTGTCCCTAATTAATGACAACGGTTGCTGTCATTAGTACTGCCGCCTCTAGCTATAGCGCCTGCTGTCGCCAACTCCCTGTCGCTAAAAGCATAAAAAAAATATAATATATATATATATATAAATATATATATATAAATATATATATATATACATATCATAAATATATATATATATATATATATAATCCTATAATAGTATGTATATATATATATATCTATATTTAAATACCAATAGACTATAGATACACCCTCTTATTAATATGTACATATTATGACATAGCCACAAGCACACACATACATAAATACATTTATAAATATTCAAATATGCATATGATAAATAATCATATAGCAATTATATATAATATATTTATCTAATTAAATATACATATATACATATTGTCAAAACATATATACATATTTACACATAACACATATACATATATATTTATACATGTAGCTACATACTATATATATTCTTAGTACATATATAACACATAGATCTAGAATACAAGAAGCACAAATATATATACTATAATATATATAATAAGATCTATATATATGCACAAATATAATCTACATAAATTAAGAGCACAAGAATTAAATTTACATATAATTACACAACAAATGGAGAGTATCACACCGTATCTCACTAGATCTAGGATACGCATGTGACACGAGTCCACCACGCACCCAATTGTACCCCAAAGGACACAAAAAAGTTACATATATTATTTATGAACAATACGAAGAGTCAAAATAGATCTACATGTCTGTGTCAAAATATGACATGTACAAAGTCCTGTGTCGGAGGATAAATCTCCAAATCAACGCGTATCACCAAATTATTAGGATACGACCTACACATACCCAATTATGGATATGACACTAGCCCCAAACACACAAGTACATGCCAAATTGATCTATAGGATCAATTGACACACACAACAAATGTTATTCTCAAAATTTCCCCAAAATTGACACAAAAAGCACCATAACTTTCTCAATAGGCCTCCTATGAACACAAAACCAAATCTTATGGGTAGCCTATGCATATGGATTGATTTTTCATGGTTAAATCTCAGATTTAGAACTTAATTTAAGGGGAAAAACTGAATTATATCTATTGGGAGATGGATTCCCAATGAAACCTCCAATTGAGATAAAATTGCCTCCAACTTGTAGATCCTTGCTCCACTTTGTAGATCCTTGCTTCCTGCTTCTAGATCCTTGCTTCTCAAGTCTCTAATGGTGATTTGGGAAGGAATTGGAATAAAATTTGGTAGGAAAATGAAATAGAAATGAAAGAATTTGGTAGAGAGAAATTCTAGATTTAGTTTTGGAATAAAAAGTGGATAGAGAATTTTCTCCCTCTTTTAAATATAGGCCGGCCCCTTTCCTCTTCCTCAAGTTATCATTTAATGTCCATTATACCTCTTGGGGCCTCTAATGAAGAAATAATTAAGGAAGGAAGCTTTTAGTCAATGATTTAATTAATTTAGTCCATCTCCTTAATAACGGGCTTTCTAAATGGCTAAGTTCTAACCAATTAATTCATGTTGGTCCATGGGTCTAAACTAAACTAGTTAGTTCCACTAATACAAGTCAAAATTAAATAATTAACATCTAATAATAAATAAATAATACAATAATTAATTATTTATCAAGCACAATATTTAATAAATATAAAATTACTAAAATACCCTTTCCTAGAAAATATGGTAGTGACAGGGAGCGCGAGGATTCCATTCGACAGCGTTTCCCATATTTATTTGAGGACCAAGGTACGAATTTACGTACCGTATTTGATTACCAGTTTGCTTTTAAATTCTCGTAGCTATTATCGTGCTTTACTTTTAATTTCGGGGATGAATTTTTTCTAAGTTGGGAAGGATGTAAACTCTCTATTTTATTTCTATAGATAGACTAATTTTGGGTTAGAAAATTTTGATTTAGCATCAAGTATTTGAGGTTTAGAATTAAGGTTGTAGATGTTTGATTATTTTAATTAAATCCTTGGTGCACCCTACCGTTGTTGCAATATTCGGAGCCCAACATTAGCCCATAATTTCCAACTTATTATTGCATTCTAGACTTGTCACGCCAATTTAGGCGCTGGACTTTTCCGTCACTCAAAATCATAATCCCTTGTGCTCTAATTTAATTGCATAACTTTCGTAACCAAAATACAATATTTAATCCTGTGTCGCGCACATGTGTCATTGCCATCAATTTTGAGATACCAACTCAATCCGTTGAGCCAGACCAATTAAAAGGTCAAAGACTGACACCAAGCCTACACCCTTCATGACCTTTGTGTCACTCCAAATTGAGACCCCGTGTGCCCCCATTTAATTAAAGAGCACATGACAATTTATTCTAATTAAATTGGCGATACCAACTTTGACTAATACTATTTTAATCCTAATTTAATCCCAATACCCCCTTTAATTAAACCCATGCAAAACACACAATACACCCTCACCCTACAAAATACCAAACACCAATTCCCCTACCATTTTTACATTATTTCATGTATTTGTACAAATACCAAAATTTAAGGGGCTTATTTGCATATATTGCACTAGGTGTTATCACCTCATTGGTTTAAACCCAAATGAAGAATCCCCCTCACCCATGACTGGTCCAACCATACTCCCCTCTCCTTTGTGAGCATACAACTTTCCCATGTTAAATCCTAGCCACTCATTTAAATTGGAAGCATCCTCACCACACACTCCCCATCACCCTTCCCTATTTAATATCTCCTCACACCCTTCCCAAGAGCATGCCCTAATCCCAACACCTAGGGATACCCCCCACATTCTCTCTCCTCCCTCTTTCTCCATACACAACCGAAACCTCCCCTCCCCTTTTCTTCTTCTTCTTCTTCTTCTTCTTCTTCATTCCTTCTTCTTCTTTCCTACTTCAACTCCGATAAGAACCCTCCGGCCCTTAACTCCGGCCACCCTCACTTTCTCTCTCCGCCGACTCCACCACCTCTAGCTGCCATGAGTCCACCACCTTCAGCTGCCATGAACCCACGTTCCCGCTCTAACTTCGGTGGGCTGCTACAGCATCACCCGCACCACCGCCATCACCTCCAGTTGGGCTTCCCCACGGCCACCCAACCACTCCACCACAACCTCGACCGAGCCCTCACTCCTCCGACGAGCCACTGCCCTCTCGCTCCGGCTACCCTGCCTCATCCTCATTATTACCACCACTTTACACCACCAACACCACCATTCCCCACCACTAGCACAACCACATCACACCACCGGCAACACCACCAACACCACCACTCTCCACCACCAGCACCACCACTCCATCATCTTCACCACTACTCTTGATCATCACCATAAACATCAACACCCCTTCGGCCAACAACCACCCCGGCGTGCCGCCGTGCCGCCGCCAAGGTGAACATCCCCCTTCCCGTGTATAGTTACATTGTGTTTAGGGATGCATATAGATTAGTAGAGTTCATGTTTATATTTTGAGTTGGGAGTTTATTACGCATGGAAAATTTTAGGGTTTAATAGCTTGTTAATGTGCAAATTGATGGTTAATAGCCTAAGTTAATGTTTAGGGTTTATGATAAATGCATTGAGTAAGGTTTGAGGTTATGTATGCAAATTTAAAGGGTTGTAAAATTGACGGTGATATTAAAACATTGAATATTAATGATAAGCAAAGTTAAGTATCATAGAATAATGTCGTGATATCAAAGTATTGGTTAATATTGAGAGCTATTTTTTATGATGAAATTAATTGAGGAGTGGCTATTGAGAAGTGGTGTTTAAATAATTTACTGTCTGAATTAATAATCGAGGTTTTGGATAAGTAATAGTTAATTATTCAAGGATGATATTTAAATATGCATGTTGACGTATGTGAACACCGGGAGAAAATCGAGGATTTGATGATGGTTTGAACCACGAAATATAGTCATAAATCGTTAATTATTCAAGAATCGTTACTTCGCGTCCGGGTCATAACCGAGTGCAGACATTCGTCGGTAAGATTTGGTAACGAAAGATAGATGTTCGTAACACCTCGATGTACATACCTGTGTATATCATAACCCTAGGACACATTCATACACTTTTATAATGCCAGATTTCCTGTATCCTGATACTGACATCATGACTGGAGACTGGAAAGACCTTAGGGTCGCATTTTTTGATAGTTACTTCTGTGTGAAGAGACTGCTAGATAGAGGTTCAGGTTCAGCATATAATCGTTGACCGCTTGGAAAGGGGAAGACAACTACTAGACATTTGGGCTCCTCTGCACGCGCTTTATATATGTATATGTCCTGTTAATATAGTGTTCCTGTATCTAGAGTAGTAGTATCAACCATGTGACTCCATGCTCGGAGCTAAGTTCCGCCCTGTGAGTCTCTGTGTTCGGAGCTATGGTTTTATTTTGGACAGCCCACGCGTCGAACATTGTCATCAAACTGTGTCTCACTTGGGTGATTATGCTAGATTACCCCGACAGTGCACTTGTACTTTTTGTTATACTTTGGCATGCTATATTTTTGTACCTTGTTACGTCCCTCTGAGGACCTAGTTCCTTTCCAGGTTTAGGCAAGGAAGATTACCCAGAGGAGTACGGACCGGGAGCATATCCGGCAGCTGGGCCAGTTTTAGAGGACGAGATCATTCTCGAGGATTTTGTCTGATCTTTGGTAGTGACATTATCCTTGGAACGGTATTACTATCTAGCTTTCAGATACCGTTCTTAGTTATATTATTGCTTACTTTCATTTCAGTATTTGTACTAGCGTGTTTGTTCCCGTGTGACTACTCTAGTATTTGTACTATAATATATTTTCTCGTGATATTTTCTTTCTGTACATTAGTAGTTGTGATTACCTCTATGTGCTCTTATATCTGTTGCCTGTGGATGAGATTTAGATTCACTATTTATGTGTTATGTGTTGGGTTATTCATTGTACTTTACAGCTTAGGTGCACTCCGACGAGCCTATTAGATTGGGATGCCCGCCAAAGTGTGCTGTTGGCCATTGCCATGTAACTCAGTTCCTTATCTTTGGAACCGTGGCATGACAAAAACCGTCAAGGAAAGCAATTATCTTGACTATTTTTGACATATGTCAAGAAAATACCCATTTTTCTGTTATGTATCAAAATTTGACCATATTACTTGACGATTTTATTTGAAGCATCAAGAAAATCTATTGCATTACTTGATGGTTTGTTGATAGCTGTCAAGTAATGTATGTACAGAAAAATTGTCGAGCACATTTCAGATGCCATTTTCGTAATTTTTTCAAAAAATAAACATACTTGACGGTTTTAACAAAATTTGGGGATCAAGAGTTTCTTATATAATTCACATCCACAATTCCCAACACTACTAACCATCCCCTCATCACCCACCTAATCTTCTGCCCCACCAGCGGCATTGACATGCCCGGCTTCGATTACCCGTGTGAGGACGTGAAGATCTAGCGGTGGGACGGGTTAAGCTTCGGAATTACGTTCTTGACGAATGATTCCTTCTTCTCCGGAGCGACATAGTACTCCCTGTACGACCACCGCCTCCCCCTCGCCTCTAGTGGCAGGGTCCATCTCACCGTCTTTCGGCCCAAGGTCGACGAAAGCTCCCTCCTCACTATCAACCCTCAGGTCATCTCTCTCTCTCTCTCTCTCTCTCTCTCTCTCTCTCTCTCTCTTTCTCCTTTTTCTCGCATTTGTTCGTTATGGATATCATCCGATTGTGCTATGTTCATGTGCAATTTTCGTCAAGAACACTCTTTTCTAGCATTTTTGGCAATTATTGCTGGTAAAGTTTGAATCTTTGCATGATTGTTAGTTGCATTTGTGTGGTAGTAAATTTTGAAGGAAATTTATGATAGAATTTTGATGGGGATTTCTGGAATTTATGAAAAAAATTGAAATCTAGGGCTTCCGCGATTCTATGATCGTAAAATTTTAAATTTTCGAGGAACTTTTTGTCGATTATTTCAAAATTTCATGAAAATTATGAAAATTATGGAAGCGCTTAGATGTGTTAGGGTTTCACGAGCCCTTTTTCCTTGTCTCTCTGTTTGCTTGTGGTATCTTCGTACATAATCATCTCAGGAATGCTTTTTTTTTCTACAGATTCAATGGTTACGTGATGATAACTTCATCATATTTTTATGATTCCTGAGATATTGGAGGAATTTATAGTAGAAATTGAGATGGAATATTTTGAAAATTGTAGGGATAATTTGTCTATCCAGATCGCCTACGCCTATCTGGATATCTTAGGAGTTTTGTCTCATGAGTTCTTCCACTTTTCTCTCCCTACCTCCCCTTTGTCCTATTTCTGGTGAATCCCTTTCTCAAATCTCTTTTGAAGTCTCGTGTCTATTTCTCAAATTCTATAGATTATTTGTGGTCCTCACTCGTGTGTATTTTTAAAATTTTATAGATTATTTGCAGTCACGTTTAGGGGCCCCTCGTAGATGCACTTGGACAGTCTCATAGGCCAGATGCTATTCAGGGACGGCACGACAGCGCTAATTGTCGGCTGAGGGGCCCCCGTATATTTTGCTACGCTAAAATCATGTTGTTCGATGTAATATAGATTGTAGGTTGGCTGTAGTAGATTTGGTGATGCTCTCTTTTTGCACAATAATGTCGATTATTAAAAAATTTAACCATTTATGTCCATCACAAGAATCGAACACGAACAAGCTGCCCCTTCCCCAAACATAGTTCATCAAGGTGAACTCCCTCCTAAACAAATTGACAGTGACAAGGACCATAATGTGCAGAATAGTGTTTAAGACAGCTATTCAAAGCTTAATAAACGACAAAAAAACTGTTTGATTTGATGCTTAAAATGGTATAACAAATTTCTTCCCATAGTATATACTTAGACTACCCCAAATGGCATATATCATTTCATGTATATTCATTTGCTATCTCCATTGGTTTGCAGAACGAAGCAAGAAAGGCCAATCAATTTGCCATGGTGACAGAGAAAAAGAAAATAGAAGTTTCAATTGCATCAAGGGGCATTTCCAAACAAAAGTGGATGGAGAAAAGGAAAAAGAAGATTGGAAAGTTGCTAGATTCTTATGGTTAGGATATGTCAAAGGAATTTATGCTTGATACACAGGAGACGAGTAAAGGTAAATATAAGAAGTGGGAGAAGGATCCTGCTCCATTTGGTTGGATGGTAAATTTATACCTGTTTCTCCTTTTGTTATTAACTTATTGATATTTTACTTAAATTTTCTGCCAACCCAAGCATATGAATTTTTCGAGAAGCAACCATAAGTATTCATTTGACAAATATTTTCATTCAACATTATGAATTTCTATTTCATGCCTAAGAACTGTCAAGAGTGAACTCGTATCAAAAATGGGGATTTTTCTAGAAGAAACTTCAAGATTTGAAAGACTACATGGGAGGATTACATAAATTATCCCAAGTTTCTCCGTTTACACCAGCAAAAATTGTACCACATCCTCTGTTAACTCCCTTGCATAAGGTTGCACCTGAGGTTCCAAATGAAGGAAATTAAGACCCACACACAAATGCATATAACAATGATGAAAATATAAAAAAAGGATAAATAAAGAATTACAAACTCTTTTCTAGAAAATTAACACCCACACCAAATGGATACAACAATGTTGAAATTAACACCCACACATGAAAAACTCTTTTTTATTTTTCTGTTTTTTCACTCTGATTCTAGCTTCGATTTTTTAATGTTTCTTACTCTAATTTTTTTTTCTATTGAATTTTTTCTGCTTTTTATGCCTCCCCCTCTCCTCCGGTGAAAGTAGCACTCATTCGAAGATCTTTCGAATCGAGCACGAACTCTCAGGTCTAGGTAAGTCATTCTGAACTCTTCCCCTTGAAGTTTTTCTTTCCATAAAGAAGATTGTAAATCTTTTAGCTATCTAGTAAAACCCAATCAAGAAGATTTCAACTAAATTAAGAGGTAACGAGAAATTTCTTTAGAAATTCTAAGACTGGAGAATACCTATCAAATGTTTTCAATGTACAAAAGAACTGAGGAAGAAGGAAAAGCTGTGGCCCTGATTTTGGGTATAAAAAGTAAATTTAATCATGAATAAAAATTTTGGTAACAATAATTGGGTATACAAAAATGTTACAAGTACCTGATATAAAGAAAGGATGAGGGAGCTTTTGTTCAAGATCAAATGTACAGCTATCACATTGCATTTTATTTATAACATTTTGAGCTATTTGATATTCAGGTATCTGCGAAAGTTTCAGAACTAGAGACTACTATAGATGTTGGATTGATTCACCGCGATAATTTACTAAAAAACATAAGCTACCAGTTTGAGCTATAGAATCATTTGGTAAATTTGTTTTCCAACATAAAGTTTTAGTTTGTTAGTTGGCCAGTAATATATCATTAAGAAGTTTGTTAATCCTGTCTTAAATATTATAGGTGAGAAAAGAGAAGTCTGTCTACCACCCTTTAAATATGCTTAGTCTTGATGTGACAAAAAAATGCTTAGTTGCTGAGGGATGGAGCCATATTTTTGCAACTTACCAGGTATATTTTGCTGCTCATTTTTTTACTAGGATAACTCCTATATCTACTCATTTGTGCCTCATGTACAGATTCAAGATGCATTACAATGGATTTCATTTGAGCTCCTATGTTTGCTATTTATATGAGTATAAGAATATGGTAATTTGTTTAAGTTTATTATTTCAGGTGGATACAAATGGGTTGCTAAGTTCTTAACTGGTGCAACTTCCTTCTGTGGTAATGTCGAAGATGAGGCTAATAAGCTGATTCAGGTACAATCTAATTTTTTACTCCATATTGAACCAAATCACATAATATTAATCTTGGAACTGGGTTTGATCCATTCTTTTAATTCAATTAACTAAAATCAAACTAGCACGTTTGGGTAGCCAAATAACAATACTTCGAAACTTGCCTCATCTGGTATAGGAATTTGTAAGTACGCTTTTAATGTCTCAGATGCAAATGATACTAGTTCTTCTCTCAATGCCATTCTTGCAAGTTTATTTTTGATTTTTAAGGGATGATTTTTTATTTACATTTAAGTTTTTGTTTATTTCAGTAACACTTATATAATTGTCTGCAAACAATAATTGTAGGTATATGAGTTATTTTTGTAAACTCATGTCCTTGTTGATAAAACAGAGTAGAAGGCTATGTTGCATGGACAAAGATACAAAACAAAGTGGTAAGGACACAATGACACGGATATGGCACCTATTTTATTGTGTCTTAGTGTATTATGGAGTTCTCAATACATATCCAGTATGCATTCGATATGGCACAACGTAGATTTTTGGAGTTTATGCGTCATAGTTAGAAGCTAAATAATGAAAGTTATGTTGTCGTCTCTTTTGGAAGGCTTGTAATTATATTAGATTTTGGTCTGTAACTAAAATAGTTTTGGTCGGATGGTACTTGCACAAATGGGTTCAGAAGAACTTTGGATCTTGCATGCATCCACCTGTATCTATCACAGATCAAAAAATTCTTTCCAAGATACACTAAATTTAGTACATTAATAGGAGGAAAAAATGAGCACCATTTATGATACAGGTACAATCAAGTCCATATATGAAAGTTATTCTGTTTTTACTAAATAATATTAAATAACCAGGATCATTTGAGAACTTGTTTTATTTTATGATCTATATATTCAGCCAATGGTATTGCCACTAATTTGATTGATGGTCTTCTTATCTGTAGTACACAAGTTGACACAGAATATTCATTTGTGCATAATTCACATTATCTAGTATATATATTGCTAGGTACCCATGGTCGACTGCAATCATGATCAGTATCAGAAAGTGACATAACGTATCTTATGTAACTTTTTATTAATCTTAACATTAGGCCAGTTTAAGTTCTATCTGTCTTGGTTAAGTTAGATTTTTGATAGAAAATAATATCATACTAATTGTTATGATAATTAAGAGTATGTGTAATTGTAACCTTTCACTATTCACTGTAAAAGTAGTTCTAAAGAAGACATTTTCAAAGAGAAGTCATGTTGATATAAATTCTTGAAAGAAACAATAAATTTCTAGTACTTTTCACTTAAATATATGATAGTTGTTTACATTAAAATATATTTCATAAAAAACTTAGGATCAGAACTAGGAGGAACTTAAATATATAGTAGCTCTAAAGATGACATATGGTGAACTAGCTTGTAATCTTCAGCAAAAGAAACCTGTGCATGTATGTACATATTATATCATACATATTACTCATGAAACATTAAACCTGAGGTACTTATGCTTACATACTATAGAGTATTATGAGCAATTTTGAGTATATCTTGAAATATACTTATTAAAGGACTTAAAATGATGATTTAGCTTTAGTTTGGTTACTAATCCTTCAAATTATGTTTCAGATAGGCTTGAACTACTAGAATGGTATCATTCATAGCATTAGAATGACCATAAATTTCATATCGGTAGTTGAAAGATGCCCTTCATATTCTTTTCAAAGAATATTCTTTGATACACAACCCATAGGTTTGTTTACCTGCATCCCACGTCTGTACAGATATCCCACTGCACCACACTAACACTCAGGCATGCTATTGACATTATTCTGGGTTTCCACTGATTCCCTTGCCGGATATACACAGTCCCTTACTCACTCATACATACACAAAGACACTAAACATACATAGATACTTACACTGGATACACATTCCAACTGATGCAATTATTGTACTTACCTACTACTTTAAATTCAGAACACACAGGATATGCTATGATATACTACAATTGTACATAACCTTCATCTTCATGTTATAGATATCTCAGTTCATTTTTATGTTAGATAGATCACCATTTTGTCATGTATGCCTTCTTGATGTTATAAATTTTTATCAATCCTGGTATGATATAGCATACCAAGCCAATATAAGATTAATATATGTTTGTTCTTTGATACAGTTGATATCTGATAAAATGAAGGTTGATATCAGTTTGTTATTTATAAATTAAACTTCTTGTTCTATGATACATTTAATATATTTGTTCTTTAAAATTTAAACTTTTTGTTCTCTGATACAGTCAATATCAGTTTGTACAAACACACATACTAATTAAATCTAGTTTTCTTCTTCTGTCATGAACTACTTGGAAATTGAAGGGTTAAAGGTTGTACTTTTAGAGATATATTTTGGTTGTAAAAATAGTTTTAGATGTGGTGGTACAAACCATATACTTTGGTTATTTGGATGTTTGTGGTGTATAAATGCGTATTTGTTAATATAAAAATTATGTATTATAGTTCTTTGATGCTTGCGATATTCTGGAATATATTTATATTATGTGTGTTCGGTAACTGGATTCTGGAATATATTGATATTATTAATGTAAACAGGTATCTCTTGACAGTTGTAAAATGTCAACAAAATATTATTTTTTGACGGTTTTTAAAAATAAAAAAAGGGGTTTTTATGACGGTTTTTAAACATCAAAAAATATTTTCCTTAACGGATTTTCTCCGTCAAGAAAGGGATTTCTTGACGGTCATTACCCATCATCTAGGCCACAGTCAAGAAAAGTTCTCATTTACCTTGACGATATTCAGTTAAGTATCCTTGACAGGTTAAAACTGTCAAGAAAGGCTTCTTACTTGATGATTTAAAATCGTCAAGAAAACAAAAAATAGAAACCGTCAAAAAAAGTAGCAACTTTTCATGATTGTGGCCTAGATGACGGATCCAGAACCGTAAAGAAAACCCTTTCTTGACGGAAAAAACCATTTTTCTTGTAGTGTCCGCATATATAAGATGTGAGAAGTATGGCTCTACCCTTTGTATAGTGGAATGATCTTCCCCCTTTGAACCACCAGATCCATGAGACACGTGAAGTACTCCATTACCTGTATAAAAAGATAAGGAGAGAGTGGATCCCCCTTTCGGAGTCCCCGGTTGCTGTGTATAAAACCATATAGTTGCCCTTTAACTAGTACTGAGAATGACACCATCTAGATACACTCTCGTATCCTGTCCAACCATGTGTTTGCAAATCCAATCGCAAGCATAAGTTGGCACACAAAATCCCAGATCACCGTATTATAAGCATTTCATAAATCCAGCTTAATGCATGTCTTCTTCCCCCCAACTTTATTGAAACCCAGGATCGGCTCATGTGTAAGAAGGTTATTATCTGTAATACACCTCCCTTTGATGAATGCAGCCTAGTTGAGCGATACTAGTCCCTACAAAATAAACTCCATGTGCCGGCACATAAGATGAGTAATAATTTTATATAAGTAGTTGTAGTATGCCATAGGCCAAAAATCTGCAAGGGCCGTAGCTCCCTCTTTCTTTGGTATGAGCGTCAGGAAAGTGTGGTTGAGTTCCCGGATCAATCGACCATCCTCAAAAAAATCATGTACTACCATTAGCACTGACACTTTGAGTTCTTCCTTGTGAATTTTGTAGAACTTACTTATGAAACCGTCGGGTTCTTGAGCCTTGTTAGGATCCGCTTTGAAAATGATTTCTTTAATCTCCTCCATCCTCACGGGTCCCAATAGACTCTGATTTACAAGTGGGGTGACTAGCCGCTTGCATACTAGATTAGGGTACAAGGTTTGATAATCAGATTGATTGTACAATTCAGTATAGTACCTGACCACTTATATTTATAAATCTTGAGGTGACACTATCTCCTTCCCATCTTGTCCAATGAGTTTATTGATATTATTTCTATGCGTTCTTGTCCGAATAATGTCGTAAAAAAATTTGGTACACCTGTCACCGTCTTTCATCCAAAAAAACTTTGCTTGCTGTGCTAGCTCGACTTCCTCTTGTATACTCAGGCAGTTGACCTACTCCGCTAATACTCATTATGTTCGACTAGTACCAGACTAAGGATGTCTGTTTGCATCTAATTTTGTATAGCCTGGAGCTTGTCGTCTTTCTCGGAAACTAGTTTCCTCGGCAAAGCTTTGCACCAGTCCTTCAACCCCTTCTTTTCTTCCTTCAGCCACTGAAGCATGCGGAACTGACTATTTCTTGGCACTTCCATCTGAATTACTTTCCAGACCACATCCATATAGCCCTCTAGGAGAACCCATTTATTGATATACCGAAAAGGCATCGACTTCGCTCTTTATGTCACCAGGAATTGCACCATAAATGGTGACTGGTCGCTCATCCCTAGTTCCAGTACTGCGACAATTAAGGTGGGGAATTGTTGGATCCACTATCTATTCACCAGTGCTCGATCAAGTTGGCATGCCACCCTCTTCTTCTTTGCCTTATTATTCCACGTCCATCTGTGTCCCGATCGCTCTAAGTTCTGAAGCCCCGATTGTAACATATATTGATGGAAATCATTCAGTATATAATCTGGAACTATCCACCACCACATTCTTGTGCCTATACAATAGGGCATTGAAGTCCCCCATAAGTATCAGAGACTGCCCTCGCTGTGTTTTCTCTACTAAACTAATACGAATAATCTCCCTCCATAGTTCTCCTCGCCGAAGTCTGTCATTTTGCCCATAGACCGCTCCAAATAAGAACCTGAGTCCTCCTTTGTTTATAAACTCCACAACAATAATCTGATCAGATACCAAGATTACCTGACCATCCCAAATATGACAATCCCAATGCGTACATATCCTTGCCATGTCGCAGAGGTTTAGGTTATTCACCTGTGCCCAATACAGCTAGGTCCTCCTAGCAAGAACACGCTCCAACTTAATCTTTGTTTCCAACAGTGCACATATAGAACACTGCTTTCTTCTTACTAGTTCACATATTTCCTTCCATCTTCCTAATGAGCACGTGCCCTGACGTGTATATATATATATATATATATATATATATATATATATATATATATATATATATATATATATATATATATGTGTGTGTGTGTGTGTGTGTGTTTGTTTTATCAGCATATGTTGTTATCAGGTATGACATGATGACACAAATCGTTAGACCAGTCCCAACTTAGAGGAACATTTAGAGGATACGGTGCTCCGAGTGGTAGTACTTCTTCAGTATCGGGTACTAGGTCGAGAGTAACCTCTTCTCTAAGTGCTCCATTCTTTCGACCACTTGCATCTCCTCCTAACAATAGTCCTGAGATGAGCAGTTCCAGGCCTGAGCCTACTCCTCTGTCCAGCGTCCCTTCTGCTGGCAGTACCATGGAGACCGAAGAGCAGACGGACGAGGTACAGCTAATTGTTCCTTTGCCATATCCGTTTCAGATCTATCCTTTGTGCGCGCCTTCAGACGAGACAAGGACGAAGATTTGGGCCGACGGACCTACAAAGTAAGTTAATTAGTTAACATTTTCTTATATATATATATATTCACTTTTGTTATGAATGTAATTATATACAGATGGCATTGGGGTATTTTCTGAGATAAAACTATGGTGGCCCTTGGATCATAAACTAGTCAGATATCCCGGATGAGAGAAAAATATTCCAGTTTACGTATTTCAATATAAAAGTATATTTGATTTTAATATCAATCATCTAATTTATGTATATTATATAAATTACCCTATTACTTCTTTTAGCAAACATATTTCTATCTACCATACCAGGCTGAGCTGATCAAGCATATCTTTTCTGCCATTATCGACGAGAAGGCTCGTGATCGATTGGGATAACCAATCTAAGGTTGGATCACGTCTGAGCAATAGACTGCGATGAGGGCTAGATTCAATGAGCTCAGGTATCGGACGAGGTCGGAGAAGGCGAAGGCAGCCAGGCAGAGGGCAGAAAAGTGGTATAGCAGGTCGATTCCAATGACGAAATATTTTTGGCGCTGGTATGTATATATATATTATTTTAATAAAAGTAGGATAAAAATTTAATTATAGTAACAAATAATATATATTTTAACAGGTATAGAGGGGTAAGGACGCTAACATGGTGGTCGTCTTTATCGCAACCAAACGGAGGGGTGGAAAGCTCATAGATGAGAGGGCCATGCAGAGTTACGTAAGTATTATTTTATGTTTTGTTACTTTTAATATAACTTAAAAAATATACAATAAATATCCATGTACTTTGTAATAAGTAACTTAGAAATTAACATTTATGTTTACGATGAGTGGATGGTAAGAAGTACGCTTATCGAGCGATTCATATTTTTCTAGGATGAGTATTTATGGATCTGTGAGCGATAGATGCAAAGGGATGCTACTGCACATCCCGAAGGAGAGGCTATTACTTTCTCGCAGTCCCCAGACCACCCAGTTTCGTCGGATGATGAGCTATGGATGATGTCTTTGGCCGACGGTTTGCGAACGTCCAAGTATACCTAGGATTCCTCAACAATGATCTGCTACGAAACACAGTCTTCTAACTTGGCAAAAATTATACCCTCGAACCACGCTCCATAAAATATTCCACTCGGCCAAGTAAGGCTGTACCATCCCCAAACATCTCTACTTCCCGCACAACTTGTATCCCATTTGTTTGATTCATCTAGAATTTTAGCGTAATGCCTCTTCATGGAGTGGGGCATTAGAACAAGTGACCAAAAGTACCCTAGATTTTATGCGCAAATGATTAGTAACTGAATATGTAAAAGCTATAGACTCAACTAGACTATGTGATAAACTTGGCCATAGTGGCACCGTTCATACATCTGACTTGATTTACATGTTTCAAAATGAACTGACTATGTGTACCAGACCAGAGAAATGTGTCTTTATGTGATAAGAGGAATTCATGTGCTGACTAATAGGCCTAGTATCCTGACCTGATTACTTATATCCGTGCTGATACACCTATTTGCACCAAGTGTGCTACTTGGCTTACTTGTGCACCGAAGTATCACTCGATCTTGCTAAGTGCTATGTGCTATGCATTCTCATTTTACTTGGGATGAAAATGATAGTTGGTCAGCAACCATAGCGTGGCTAGGATGTTATTTGTTTGATTTGTTACATCACGCTTGGGTGAATCTAAATTGGACTCTTCAGTAATAATATGGATTCATACCTAGCTTGCTCATAGCCAAGTACAACATTTAAGGGGAGTAATCATGTGGCATTGGCATGAGATTCCAGTTAATAGTAGGGTTAACTAGGAGACTAAAATTGGTTGAGCCTGGGGAGGGAACTGTGTTCTGAGATCGTTCATGTCTGCCACCCTTAGATAATTATCGGGGAGTATAAGGCTGGCCACCACGGATATTGTATATCATCCGCATTAGTGGAGTACAGTATCTGATTCTTATTTTTGCTGAGCCAACATCTCCCTATAGGTGGTATGTAACTGCTACTGTCTGATTTAGCGCGGTTGCCTTACGGGGGACCGGTGAATCTTCTATGTGCTACGTATTTTTACTATTGACTCCGCTCGCCCGGCTCGGACATATAACGATCTGAGGATCCCTATTATATGCATTATGCTACTAGGCTAATCGAGACTTTACATAAAAAGATATAAAAAATATTTGACCGATTATAAATTGAACTTGCTTGTGTTCTGTATCTTCTGCTTGTAGTCCTGGGAAATGTATTATCGTGGTACGGTGGTCCAAACCTTGTCCTTATTTGGTTTTGGGGATGGGCAGTTGTGCAACGATAGGCTTTGAATTGAAACTATGACACCGAGGCAAATAGCTTGACCTTAACCAGAGGATGTGCTCTATATTGGTGTGGTACGAAACTTCTTGTCCTTGTTTGGTGTAGGAGTATCGTATTACCTCGATGATGGTGTATACTCTTATGTTTCTTGGCTTATGCACTATTTTTTTGGCTCATGCAATATATATATATATATATATTGGGGTTTTGTTTCTTCATTTGTGTTTTCTTGTGGTACTTGCTATTTGGGGGTCTAACCCACTAGTTAGTTTTGCATGGCTAGGTTTAGAGCCAGAGCCCGATGATCCAGCATATTTTTCCTTGACTGATGGCGTGCACCAGACGGATGGCCACTGAGGGACACGAGTGGGTATCTTTGTCACGACCCGCACCCGGGGTAAGGGTACTAGTCGGAAACAATGCCCAGCCTACGCCGCAGAATCGGCGGTAGAACGCTGTCTAGAAAGTCTATCTAATATAATGAACCACCAAAAGATAGTGTACTCAATCACAGAACTAAGATAGAATGAACACGGATCAGATAAGAATAGAATAGTTACCATACAACTCATGAGTTTAAAATAATACATCAATGAGTCTGAAGAGTAACAGAAATAAGCTGGAGACAAATCCAGTACAAAAGAATACTATCATACTACAAGCTACACTCCAGGGTCAACTGTCTCAGTTAGGATAAGTCCCTCTTGAGCCAGGGTCTCCGAATCTAAACCCACAACATCCTGGGGTCCATAATAGGTAGGGTACTCCTCAGTGTCATCTGAAAAAATATATCCAGTCAGGAAAGGAGCAGAGTACATCTCTAATAGCAGTTCTAATCCATGATAAAAACTATGTAACAGTAAATAGCTGTGGATAAACAAGATGCACAAAATAGATACAAGAGATATATAGACAATAAGGAAATACTGCAAAGAAATACAATAATGAACAATATGCCAATGAAACAATAATACTAATGACTAAGTGTGTGAGTACTAGCTTAACATGTGATCGGCTTGGGCAAGATACAATGCGGCCTGGCTAATCATACGTGCGGTGCATGATCAACACTATTCACTTACCAATACTTTATTCAATAGGGATTTGATCACATATCTATACTAATACTCCCCACCCCAAACTGGTATAATAGATCCAACCACGGTATGCTATGGCACTAGATTCCCCAAGAAGATAGCTAGTCTCCCCAAGAATCGGTGTCTGTACATGTACAAGATAACCAATGAAATAATACTTGCACCATATACACCATATACCAAGGAATAACATCTCATGACGAGATTCGGATATACCAATCCGTGTAACCATAGTGTCAAGAGAACATGGATATCTACACTAGATACAGTGAACATAGAGGATATCATAAATGAGAAACTATCAGAGAATGTACTCGCCTGAAGTCCAATGAATAGTCTCACAGATGTCTGACTCGGTGCCTCGAAGACCTAGATATGGAATACCACATTAAAACAAGGTCCCGGAAAGAGAACAAGTCAAACTAGTCAACTCCTAGGTCAATAAATAAATTCTAAGTCAAAAGTCAACTATGGTCAACTCTAAAGTCAACTAAAGTCAAACCAAGGTCAACCTCACAAGAAATCTATATAAATAATATAGAAATAAAATACAACAATTTAGGAATAAAAATTAGATCCCAAATCATACTCACACAAAGTATACTACTAATACAAATAATATATACCCTAAAATAATATATATACAAACCAATATGTATACAAATAACATAATATATTATTATAAATATTATACCTCACAAAACACATATATATACACATATATATATACAATAATAATATATAAAATATAATTTAAAACTGTCAAAGCGTCACTGAAAACAGTGAACAAAATAAGATAAAATAAAAACAGGTTTAATAGTGACAGTCTTGACTGTCACTGAAAATTCGTCGCAGAAACTCCATATACAAAACCGCTGCTGTCACAGTTTGCTGACAGTTTCAAACTGTCACAAAAAAACGTCGCTGAAAGGTTGCCGCTCAAAACTGCCGCAGCATTAATGACAGATCTGTCATTAATGCTGACCACTGTACAGCGGCTGATGTTCAGACCAAATAATGACAGTTTCACTGTCATAGAAACCACTGTCACCAAAACAAATAAAAATATAAAAATATATATATATATATAAATATATATATGCAATAATAATCATAATACATATATATATATAAATAATTATATACTTATATATATATGCACATATAAACTTATAATTAAATACCAATAGTTACAACACATGCACATATTAATGTTCATATTTTACATGGCTAGAAGCACACCTAAAATATATACATTAATATACAAATAATTACATAATAATTATAAATAATATAATTACACAATTAAACACATAAATATATTTTATAAAACATTTATGTATAATTTGTTATTAACATAAGTACATATATAATTACATGCAAGAAAGCTACATATTATATTTGTACATCATATTAGCACACACAAAAATATATAGATCTATGCTACAATAATTACTATAATAAATACACAAAATAAATATATAATATCTATATATATTTACTAATTATAATTGAAGAATTTAAACTATACATAAATAGATCTATTCAAAAATTCACACAATTGGAGAGTATCACACCGTATCCCACTAGATCTAGGATACGCATGTGACACGAGTCCAACACACAACCAATTGTACCCCGAAGGATACAAAAAAATCACAAATAATATTTATGAATAAATCAAAGTGTCAAAAGTAGATCTATGTGTCCGTGTCAAAATACGACATGTTTAAAGCCCCGTGTCGGAGGAAAAACCCCCAAAATGACACGTATCACCAAATAGTTGGGATACGAACCACATGTACCAAATTATGGACACGACAGTAGTCCCAAACACATAAGCTCATTTTCAATTGATCTATAGGATCAATTGATACACACAACAAAATGTAAATTCGGAATTCCAACAAAATTAACACAAAAGCACCATAACTTTCTCCATGGGTCTCCTATGAACACAAAACAAAGTCCTATGGGTAGTACATACATATGGGTTGATTTTACATAATTAAATCTCAGATTTAGAAGCTATTTTAATGGGAAAAACTGAATTATACCTATTGGGAGATGGATTCCCAATGAAACCTCCAATTGAGATGAACTTGCTTCCAAATTGTAGATCCTTGCTCCTCTTTATAGATCCTTGCTTCCTCCTTCTAGATCCTTGCTTCTCAACTTTCTAATGGTGAATTGGAAAGAATTTGGGATGAATTTTGTGGGGAATTGAAATGGGAATGGAGGGAATTTGGGAGTGGGAAATTCTAGATCTAGATTTGGAATGAGAATGAGAGGAGAGAGAAATTTCCCCCCTCTTTTAATAGGCCGGCCTTGCCCCTCTCCCAAGCAATTGTAAAATGTCCAATGTACCCCTTAGGGCCTCTCATGAAGAAATAATTAAGGAAGGAAGCTTCTAGTCTAATCACTTAATTAATTTAATCCATCTCCTTAACTATGGGCTTTCTAAATGGGCCAAATCTAACTATTTAATTCATGTTGGTCCATGGGTCCAATCTAAACTAGTTGGGTCCACTAAAATAAGTCCAAAATAATTAAATAACATCCAACCAATAATTAAATAATACAACAAAAATTATTTACCATGCACAATATTTATTTAAATAGAAAATTACTAAAATACCCTTTTTTCTAAAATGTGGTAGTGACAAGTCTACCCTCCTTAAAATAATTTCGTCCTCGAAATTTAAAGATGAAAACTATCCCCAGAAAAATCACAGAACAGAACTAAAGAATCACAATTAACTAATGAACAGAACATAATAATGAACAGAACATAACTAGAAATAACATAGCTCAAGGTACAAATAAATATGGATAACACTCTCGCATGTCATCCTCTCTCTCCTAGGTAGACTCCCCCGGAGAGTGATGCCTCCATGCGACGCGCACCAAAAGAATAGTCTGGTTCCTCAGCACCTTCTCTCTCCGATCCAGAATCTCAACTGGCTGCTCTGGATAGCTAAGAGTAGGGCCCACCTCTATCTCCGAGTGATCCAATACATGACTAGGATCTGCCACGTATCATCTCAACTGTGACACATGAAACACGTTATGCACTCCCTCCAATGCAGGTGGCAAGTCTAGTCTATAAGCAACTGCACCGACCCTCTCTAGAATAGTGAAAGGTCCGATGAATCTCGGACTAAGCTTTCCGCCTCCACCGAAGCGAATCGTGCCTCGTGTCGGAGAAATCCTCAGAAACACCAAACCACCCACCTAGAACAAAACACCATCTTAAGAACTTAATCTATAACAAACAAGAACAAGCACAAACAAAATCTAAACTATACTTCAAACTCCAAAGGTCTCCGATGGCTATCGGCCCAATGCCGCTGTCTGTCCTGCACCATTCGAAGCCTGTCTCTGATCAACTGAACCTTCTCTGCTGCATCCACAACCATCTCTGGCCCAAGCAAAACTCTCTCTCCAACATCGTCCCAAGACAAAGGAGTACGACACCTCCGACCATATAGAGCTTCAAAAGGTGACATCTCTATACTGGCCTGGTAACTGTTGTTGTAAGCAAACTCTACCAAATGGAGATGGTCCTCCCAAGAACCCCCAAAATCTAGTACACAAGTGCGCAACATATCCTCGAGAGTCTGGATAGTCCTTTCTGACTGCCCATCTGTCTGGGGATGATATGCAGTACTGAACTTGAGCTGAGTGCCCAAACTCTCCTGCAAACTCCTCCAGAAATGAGAAGTAAAACGACTATCTCGATCTGAGACTATGCTGACGGGAACTCCATGTATCCTAACGATCTGCCTCACATACATCTCTGCCAGCTTCTCCGTAGACTAACCCACTTTGAAAGGCAAAAAATGGGCCGACTTGGTCAATCTATCAACAATGACCCAAATCGCGTCTTTTTCTCCTGAAGATCGTGGAAGTCCGGACACAAAATCCATAGTAATGTGTTCCCACTTCCACTCTGGAATGGGTAATGGCTGAAGTAAACCTCCTGGCCTCTGTCTCTCGGCTTTCACCTGCTGGCACACTAAGCATCTGGATACAAACTGTGCCACTTCCCTTTTCATGCCATACCACCACACACTCTCTCGCATATCCCGATACATCTTGTTAGCACCTGGATGTATGGAATACTAAGAGCGATGCGCTTCCTGCAACACCTCCTCACGCAACTCCCCACTAGGCACACACAATCTAACTCCATGCCTCAAAGATCCATCATCTGCAATAGTGAAATCATCCTCCAATCCTGCTCTCACCTGAGCTCTGATACTCCTCAAATATACATCATCATACTGTGCTGCCTTGATCCTGTCCATCAAATCTGAGTGTATCTGCAATCCCCACATCTGCATAGTACCACCAGGAACAATCACCTCAATGCCCAAGCTCTCCAAGTCCTCCAACAGATATCGATCCTGCGTCAAGAACATAGCTACCGGATACCTGCTCAAAGCATCGACAACTACATTGGCTTTTCCAGGATGATATTGTAAAGAGATATCAAAATCCTTCATCAGTTCCAACCACCGACGCTGCCTCATGTTCAACTCCTTCTGCGTGAAAACGTACTTCAAGCTTTTGTGGTCTGTGAAGATCTCCACACGCTCTCCGTACAAATAATGTTTCCACAACTTCAGGGCGAATATGACAGCTGCCAACTCCAAATCATGGGTAGGATAGTTCTTTTCATGAGGACGCAATTGCCTGGATGCATAGGCAATCACTTTCCCATGCTGCTAAAGAACACAACCTAAACCCTTCCCCGATGCATTACTATAAATAGTGAAACCTCCGGACCCTGATGGCAACGTCAAAATAGGAGCAGACGTCAACCTCTTCTTCAACTCCTCAAAAGCAACCTGGCAATCCTCCGTCCAAACAAACTCCACATCCTTCCTTGTGAGTCTGGTCATCGGCTCGGCAATCCTCGAAAAATCTTGCACAAATTTCCTGTAATATCCTGCCAATCCCAAGAAACTCCTGATCTCTGCTACCGAACTCAGAGTCTTCCAAGATTCCACTGCTAAAATCTTCTTTGGATCCACTGAAATACCATCACCAGTCACAACATGCCCCAAGAATTCTACCTTGTCCAAGAAAAACTCATATTTGGACAACTTCCCATACAGCTTCTCCTTCCTCAGCACATCCAACACAATCCTTAAATGCTCCTCATGCTCCTCCGGTGTCCTCGAGTATATGAGTATGTCATCGATGAACACCACCACGAACTTGTCAAGGTACTGGTGGAACACCTTGTTCATCAAGTTCATAAATACCGTCGGTGCATTAGTCAAACCAAACGGTATCACCATAAACTCGTACTAACGATACCGAGTTCTAAAAGCAGTCTTCGGTATGTCCTCCGGCTTCACCTTCACCTGATGGTAGCCTGATCTCAAATCTATCTTAGAAAACACCTTCGCACCACTCAACTGATCAAACAGATCATCAATCCATGGCAAAGGATACTTATTCTTGATAGTGAGATTATTCAAAGCCCTGTAATCAATGCATATGCGCACTGATCCATCCTTCTTCGGTACAAACAATATCGGGGCTCCCCATGGTGAAGAACTCGATCTAATAAACCCCTTATCCTGTAATTCGTCCACCTGCTTCTTCAACTCGACCAGCTCGCTGTTGTTTACTCTATAGACATGCTGCGAAATTGGTTCTGCACCTGGCACCAAGTCTATAGAAAATTCAACATCTCGATCTGGCGGCAATCCTGGTAATTCCTCAGGAAACACATCCAAGAATTCTGCTATCAACGAATGTGGCAACTCCTTGTCTTCCACCATAGCTCCACAAATAATGCCTTCTTCCTGCTCCGCAGCTCCTCTAGCAAACTCAAACTCTGGCTCTCCTGGCGGACCAAACAAAACTCTACCTCCTCTACAGTCTATGCTAGCATGGTGCCTACTCAACCAATCTATCCCAAGTACAATGTCATAGCTTGGAAGTGGCATTACAAGTAGACACGCACTCAACTCCCGGCCTCCCAGAGTAACTCTCTGATCCTTGCAAATATCATTAACCAGGATAATGCCTCCCCCGGTCATGATCTTGCAAGTCCTAAGCAAAGACTCAGCTACCAAACCATGCTTCAGAGCAAAAGAAACAGATACAAAACTATGGGAAGCACCACTATCAAACAAAGCTAAAGCTGGAATGGAATCAAGAAGAATAGAACCTGCGATGACATCTCCTGTGGGTTCCTCCTCTTCGACGGTCATAGCAAACGCTCGTCCCTGTCGAGCACCTTCCTGCTGTTGATGCTGGACAAAACGCTGTTGCTGTGTCGGAAGCGGTACCCTCGGCTGTGCTGCAGGTGGTCTCGTCTGTGTCCTCGGAGCTGGAGCTGCTCCTTGAACTGCACGACGAGGACACTCCCTCGATTGATGCCCTTCAGTACCACAATACAAATAAACTCCTAGCCTCCTCCTGCAAACTTCCCAGATGTGGCCGGGCTTCTTACAGAAGTTGCATGGGGCCTGCTGTAACTGCCTCTGCTGCTGAGGTGCCTGGTGAAAAGGTGCTCTAGCTGGAGTCTGGTTCTGCTGTGGCTGCTGGAAAGGTCTGGACTGGAAATGAGGACGTTTGGCAGATACTGCACTGCCGTTGGCCCCCAGAAAAGAATCACGGTCTCTCTTGGTCTTCAAACCCAGATCCCGCTCAACCTTGCGTGCCTCCGCAAGTATCTCCGAGTATGTCTCATAAAAAGACGGAATGAGAATCTTCACCTCCCAGTTTAGACCCTCTCGGAAACGAATAGCTCGAACCTCCGGCTCCCTCACCAAGTACTCTGCAAATCGCCTCAACCTACCGAACTCCGCAGCGTATTCCTCCACAGACATGCTTCCCTGAATGAGACTCTCAAATTGTCTCCCCAAGTCAAGCCTGTCTATCCGAGCAAAAAACTTCTTCTTGAAAAGGTCCTTGAATACCTCCCAAGATTGTCCTGCATCAACTAGAACCGGCTCATTCCTGAACCAAGTGCGAGCGACGTCGAACAGTTGAAGTCCTACCGCCTCAACCTTCAGATCTTCAGAAAGACGGGACACCCTCATAAGACACTCAATGTCCTTGAGCCAATCATCAGCATAGACGATGCCCTCCGTCCCTTTGAAAACCCTAGGCTCCAGTTTCTTGAAGTCCTGAATATTGCCTGGCCGAAGCTGAGCAACTTGAGGAACAACCTGCTGCTGGATCGAAACTCCTCTCTCAACTACAGCACGAGCAAGCTGATGAGCACTCTCGATGCCCTGCCGTAGAACGTCGGTCTGCCTCTGATGTGCCTCTGACTGAGCCCTCTGTGCCTCGAGCATCTCACGAAACAGTGTGAACATCTGTGACGCCTCTGCTGGCACAGGAGGTGGAGGTGGAAGCCCCTCAGATACAGCTGGCATAGTCCTCTGAGTAGGTGGTGGACCTCCGAAAGCAGCTGACACTCCAATCACCGGAGAAGTGACTGGTGCAGGCCCTCAGGATGTCGCAGACCTCTCAGAAGCTGCTCTCCCCTGCTGTGATCTAGTCTTAGGCGGCATCCTGAGACAAAGCGAAAGAAAGAATCAATATGGCACAAGATGTAAGACATCAAGGAAAGGACAGTTTAAGAGATCAAGTATCAATATCAAAGAAGAATAGTTGAATCAAAAGAATTTTCCTAGATGTGATTGAGTATCTCAGCCTATTCCTATATCCTATTGCAGGCTCGCAGTAGTACAACTAAGTTGTCGCACTACCACGACATCACATACTTGTGAAGCTAGACCTGCATGGGCCACCACCAAAAACGTGTCATGACCCGCACCCGGGGTAAGGGTACTAGTCGAAAACAACGCCCAGCCTACGCCGCAGAATCGGCGGTAGAACGCTGTCTAGAAAGTCTATCTAATATAATGAACCACCAAAAGATAGTGTACTCAATCACAGAACTAAGATAGAATGAACACGGATCAGATAAGAATAGAATAGTCACCATACAACTCATGAGTTTAAAATAATACATCAATGAGTCTGAAGAGTAACAGAAATAAGCTGGAGACAAATCCAGTACAAAAGAATACTATCATACTACAAGCTACACTCCAGGGTCAACTGTCTCAGTTGGGATAAGTCCCTCTTGAGCCAGGGTCTCCGAATCTAAACCCACAACATCCTGGGGTCCATAATAGGTAGGGTACTTCTCAGTGTCATCTGGAAAAATATATCCAGTCAGGAAAGGAGCAGAGTACATCTCTAATAGCAGTTCTAATCCATGATAAAAACTATGTAACAGTAAATAGCTGTGGATAAACAAGATGCACAAAATAGATACAAGAGATATATAGACAATAAGGAAATACTGCAAAGAAATACAATAATGAACAATATGCCAATGAAACAATAATACTAATGACTAAGTGTGTGAGTACTAGCTTAACATGTGATCGGCTTGGGCAAGATACAATGCGGCCTGGCTAATCATACGTGCGGTGCATGATCAACACTATTCGCTTACCAATACTTTATTCAATAGAGATTTGATCACATATCTATACTAATACTCCCCACCCCAAACTGGTATAATAGATCCAACCACGGTATGCTATGGCACTAGATTTCCCAAGAAGATAGCTAGTCTCCCCAAGAATCGGTGTCTGTACATGTACAAGATAACCAATGAAATAATACTTGCATCATATACACCATATACCAAGGAATAACATCTCATGACGAGATCCGGATATACCAATCCGTGTAACCATAGTGTCAAGAGAACATGGATATCTACACTAGATACAGTGAACATAGAGGATATCATAAATGAGAAACTATCAGAGAATGTACTCGCCTGAAGTCCAATGAATAGTCTCACAGATGTCTGACTCGGTGCCTCGAAGACCTAGATATGGAATACCACATTAAAACAAGGTCCCGGAAAGAGAACAAGTCAAACTAGTCAACTCCTAGGTCAATAAATAAATTCTAAGTCAAAAGTCAACTATGGTCAACTCTAAAGTCAACTAAAGTCAAACCAAGGTCAACCTCACAAGAAATCTATATAAATAATATAGAAATAAAATACAACAATTTAGGAATAAAAATTAGATCCCAAATCATACTCACACAAAGTATACTACTAATACAAATAATATATACCCTAAAATAATATATATACAAACCAATATGTATACAAATAACATAATATATTATTACAAATATTATACCTCACAAAACACATATATATACACATATATATATACAATAATAATATATAAAATATAATTTAAAACTGTCAAAGCGTCACTGAAAACAGTGAACAAAACAAGATAAAATAAAAACAGGTTTAATAGTGACAGTCTTGACTGTCACTAAAAATTCGTCGCAGAAACTCCATATACAAAACCGCTGCTGTCACAGTTTGCTGACAGTTTCAAACTGTCACAAAAAAACATCGCTGAAAGGTTGCCGCTCAAAACTGCCGCAGCATTAATGACAGATCTGTCATTAATGCTGACCATTGTACAGCGGCTGCTGTTCAGACCAAATAATGACAGTTTCACTGTCATAGAAACCACTGTCACCAAAACAAATAAAAATATAAAAATATATATATATATAAATATATATATGCAATAATAATTATAATACATATATATAAATAAATAATTATATACTTATATATATATGCACATATAAACTTATAATTAAATACCAATAGTTACAACACATGCACATATTAATGTTCATATTTTACATGGCTAGAAGCACACCTAAAATATATACATTAATATACAAATAATTACATAATAATTATAAATAATATAATTACACAATTAAACACATAAATATATTTTATAAAATATTTATGTATAATTTGTTATTAACATAAGTACATATATAATTACATGCAAAAAAGCTACATATTATATTTGTACATCATATTAGCACACACAAAAATATATAGATCTATGCTACAATAATTACTATAATAAATACACAAAATAAATATATAATATCTATATATATTTACTAATTATAATTGAAGAATATAAACTATACATAATTAGATCTATTCAAAAATCCACACAATTGGAGAGTATCACACCGTATCCCACTAGATCTAGGATACGCATGTGACACGAGTCCAACACACAACCAATTGTACCCCGAAAGATACAAACAAATCACAAATAATATTTATAAATAAATCAAAGTGTCAAAAGTAGATCTATGTGTCCGTGTCAAAATACGACATGTTCAAAGCCCCGTATCGGAGGGAAAACCCCCAAAATGACACGTATCACCATATAGTTGGGATACGAACCACATGTACCAAATTATGGACATGACACTAGTCCCAAACATATAAGCTCATTTCCAATTGATCTATAGGATCAATTGATACACACAACAAAATATAAATTCGGAATTCCAACAAAATTAACACAAAAAGCACCATAACTTTCTCCATGGGTCTCCTATGAACACAAAATAAAGTCCTATGGGTAGTACATACATATGGGTTGATTTTACATAATTAAATCTCAGATTTAGAAGCTATTTTAATGGAAAAAACTAAATTATACCTATTGGAAGATGGATTCCCAATGAAACCTCCAATTGAGATGAACTTGCTTCCAAATTGTAGATCATTGCTCCTCTTTATAGATCCTTGCTTCCTCCTTCTAGATCCTTGCTTCTCAACTTTCTAATGGTGAATTGGGAAGAATTTGGGATGAATTTGGTGGAGAATTGAAATGGGAATGGAGGGAATTTGGGAGTGGGAAATTCTAGATCTAGATTTGGAATGAGAATGAGAGGAGAGAGAAATTTCCCCCCTCTTTTAATAGGCCGGCATTGCCCCTCTCCCAAGCAATTATAAAATGTCCAATGTACCCCTTGGGGCCTCTCATGAAGAAATAATTAAGGAAGGAAGCTTCTAGTCTAATCACTTAATTAATTTAATCCATCTCCTTAACTATGGGCTTTCTAAATGGGCCAAATCTAACTATTTAATTCATGTTGGTCCATGGGTCCAATCTAAACTAGTTGGGTCCACTAAAGTAAGTCCAAAATAATTAAATAACATACAACCAATAATTAAATAATACAACAAAAATTATTTACCATGCACAATATTTATTTAAATAGAAAATTACTAAAATACCCTTTTTTCTAAAATGTGGTAGTGACAATCTTCTATACCACTCATGATGTATATTTATTTATTTTTTGACATTTAAACACCGATACCTGTTAGCCATCAAGTTTGGATATTAGTTTCCTTTACAAGATTGCAATTAATCAGACTATAGTTGCCCACAGTTATGTACTCTTGATACTCTACTAGCTTATCGTCTTGAACAACTAGTTTTAGATCTTTTTGATATAGTGTCGGGGATGCCTTACTGCTCTATCTTATATCCTCTATAATTTTTACTTTTTGTTTGAATGATTGAGACATAGATGTTCAGTATAACCCTAAGTGACTTGATTATAGTATGTACCCTCTTGTACATATTACAATATTGATCGTATTGAGGGGTGCTTGCTTACTCCATAGTGCGTAGCTGGCCGTATCATACCCCCGTTCTTCGTGGTACTAGGGTGTGACAAGATTTTAGTGGTGGCCCAGGCAGGTCTATTTTAGACTTATGGGGTGTTATGGTTATAGGAGTCTCAATCAAATATGTTATTTTTGATATCCTGATTCGTCTTCTTCGATACCCATGCTTGAACTGTTAAACTGTTTGCCTACTTGCTCATTCCCGTCCTGTTATTTGATGTCTCATGTCCTTTTCTTTAGAGCTACCTCATCCTCGGCTGTGGGAGCAGCGACTATGGCAGGGCAAGATGCAGGGTAGGGTTCTATTAGACGCTAGCAGGAGGCAGTACCTATTCTAGGCCAGATCTGGGTCAAGCCAGTAGTTGAACATGTAGAAACAGTAGAGGCAGTAGTCAAGCATGTTGAGGATCATACGCCAGAGATTCCAGTAGCCCTACTAGTATGAGTAATACCAGTGACGCTTGATACCTCGGTACTATTGGTAATCATCAGAGGGATGTTGGCCACCCAACAAAATTAGATAGCAGTACAACAACACCAATAGTTTCATCAACAGGAGCAGAATGTATTATTGAACAGGTGTTGTAGACGACTCTGGAGAGGAGCGGGAGAATAGATTCGGGTGCGTAGATTAGATTTTACCAGCTTAACCTAAGATATTTTGAAGGCACGAAAGATGCCATTATATAGGATGCTTAGATCCAAGACATTGAGGGCATTCTAGCAACAACAAAGGTTCCGGCTGAGGAACTATTGACTAAGTTTGATTACAGCTCCCGTGAATGGTGGGCATCTATAGAAGTTGGCTTGAGGCATCCTATCCCTTTGGACAACTTTAGGACAAAGTTCAAGGTTATGTACTTTGGAGTGGTAGCGTAGTATGAGCTACAATAAATGTTTATCAATCTTATGTATGACGGTAGGACTGTGGATGGATACACATCTGAGTTCTGTAGGCTGAGCATGTTTTCTCCGACAATGGTGGCTATGGAGCCAGAGAGGATGATGAGGTTACAACAGAGACTTTACCTGGAGATTCTCTAACTGGTAGAAGGGCATAACTACCAGACTTCTGATATTGTGCTCACTGCAGCTAGGAGATATGAGCTTACCATTCAGAGATAGGTATCGAGGAATAGAGGCCAGAAGAGGTCTCATGCTTCGAGTGGGGGAAGAGTAACAGTAACCCAGACGTCAGCACCATCACCTAGCGTTCGTATCTATAATTTGGCACCAAGGAGACCAGTGGCATCAGCGATGATGATACCGACTCGACAACATCAGCCGAGGCAGCAGTAGCGTCAGGGAGCGCCAATAAGGGTATACTTACTTCGAAAAGGGAGGCCACACTAGAGATGTGTATAGGACAACGAATGGACTATATATGGTATATGGTAATCCAGATCACATGATTGCCACTTGTCTATTGGGCATAGTCCAGGAGGGCCAGTTCAGCAGTTTCCAGCATTGCCAGTACCAGGGGCAGTTCAGCACAGAGGGTCAAAATTAGTGGCGAGGCTATTAGCTCAATGTCCATTGCCAACGTAGGATCAGATATTCCAATGGAGGCACCAGCATCATGGCTAGTAAAGGCCACTGCTGCATAACCAGGGGAGGCAGCAACGGGGAGCACAACAGGGCCAGGGGCAAGCTTTTACCTTGTTTTGAAGGAGGCGTTGGCATCGGAATATGTGGTGGCAGGTAACATTCTAGTCGCATATTTTTTGTTGTAGCATTATTTGATTCGTGAGCTTATCATTCTTTTGTATTTGCATGATTTGTGACACACATTAGATTGGAGTTCGAGGCACTACCCGAGAGGTTGAATATACTCACTGGTAATGGACTCGTGGGGGCTAGTAGAGTATGTATAACATATCTTATCGTAGTGTGCGGGTATTCATTATCTATGAGGTTGATCGAGTTCCCTATGGGTAACTTTGATATTATCCTAGGCATGGACTGGTTGAGAGACAGTCATGCAATGATAGATAAGGATCAAGTACCCCAGGTACGAAGGACTTTGTCTTTATCAGATCAGTGGAGGACCAGCGTGAGGATAGAATTACAGCCGTAGTAGCAGTGGGAGAGCAGATTCCTAGGATAGTCGAGGAGTCTCTTGATGTCCTTCCAAATGAGCTTCCATGGTTACCACCAGTTAGGGACCTACAGTTAAGTATTTAGTTATTACTCGAAACCAAATCAATATCTGATAGAGTCTATAGGATGTCCGATCCAGAATTAGCCAAGTTGTACCAGCATATGGAAGAGTTGAAGACGAAGAAGTTCTTCTGACCCAGTTGGTCACCAAAGGGAGTATCGGTGGTACTAGTTTACAAGAAGGATGGGACCTCATGGTGTGCATCGACTATAGGCAGCTGAATATGGTGACGATAAAGAACAAGTACCTATTACTAAGGATTAATGACTTGTTTGATCAGCTGAGCAGCACTAGATCTTTTCCAAGATCAATCTCTGATCTTGGTATCATATTATCAGGTGAGAGTTCGGGAGAAGGACATACCCAAGACAATATTTAAATTATGGTATGGATATTATGAATTCCTAATAATGCCGTTTGGG